>JAMXBB010000003.1:60330496-60382397 GCA_024138015.1 Lumnitzera littorea | reverse complement strand
CCCCCCCCCCCCCCCTCTTCTTAGCATCTCACATTTTCGATTGACATCTTTCCTCTTCCCAAGAATTTGAAAAAAAAAAAAAAAAAAGCAAACCCATACCCTATTCCTTACAATTCACGCTAGGAAGGAAGATAGCACATTATCTTCCATTTTTCTTTCACCCTTCACACGACAAAAGGACAACACATCCCCCAAAAAACCCTACTTTTGGCTCACCTAAGGAAGCAAATGAAAAACCTATGTTTCAAATACCAAAAAGCAATGTAAATGTGTGCATATTATGTATACTTGCATATCTCGAAAAATGCATGTACAAAAATATATGCATTTATGTGTATATATATTTCTAAAATAATATGTGTATATATGTCTGTATATGCCTATACAGTTATATATATCATTTATTTTATTATTTTCTTTATTTTCTAGGCTAAAATAAAATATATAATAATTCATGTATTATGTGTATATAGATATAGTATGAATATATATATTGGTACTCTTTTTCTAAAAATATGACAACATATACAAAAATATATATATGTGCATATGTGTATGTGCTGGTACATAACTTATAGTGAAGTAGGTTAATATTATTTCTTCTTTTATTTTCTTTTATCTCATTAGTTTATGGTATGTTATGCATTTTATCTTAATATTATAAATTAGCAAAAACAATAAATCAACAAAGTTAGAAGATTTTTAAGAAAATGAAACATGATTAGTATGGAAATATTCCTTTCTCAAGTTGCATTTTATGATAAATAATAATTATAAATTAATTTAGAATATTTATTATAATGATAATTAGAATAATTAGCAAATTAAGGCTTAAATGTGCTAATTGTGAAAATAAGGTAAAATAATTAGGGTAAAATAGGGTAAAATAAATGGGCTTAAATGTGCTAATTGTGAAAATAGGGTAAAATAATTAGCAAATTAAGGCTTAAGTCTAGCCCATAGAATGTTAAATTGGAAAACTTGAGAAAAAAGCCCATTAGAGCAAAATAAATAAGTTTTGTGCCATAAGAAGGACAAATAGAAAACTTAAGTTTTAATAAAATTATTTAAGCCTAAATAAAAAATTTAGATGGCCCATTAACCAATAAGAAAAACCCAATTTAGGCTTAGTTACAAATTTAACATAAAAAATGCAATAAGAAAACATAAAATTTTTAACTAAGCTGCCTAATAGAATTAAAATGTGTAAAAGTTAGGCCTACACAATTTTTGGCCAAATGAAAAATTTATAAGAAGCCTAACTTGAAAAATCATTAAGAAAAGCTATCACATCCTAGCATAGCATAAAATGCTTCATCATATAGGTAAACATATTATAAATAAGCTCAAATCTAACAAAACAACACTTCATTATATACTTGGCATTTATAAAAGTTCAATTGTAAGCTTTTGATTATAAATATTTACATCATTTACAAACTTCAAAAATTAAAACACTAAACTATAGTAAATTTCTAGGTCTTCATTGTACTTATCTAGTGACACTTTCACTTCTAAAATAGTTGACTCTATCAAATACTCCCCAAAAGCCCACCCCTATCACTGGTGATGCCCCAAAAAGTTGTGTCCTAACTTGAGGATAAGAGAAAACTTATCCCCTCAACCATTGTTAACCTAAGTAAGAGTGGAAAATAAGCAATAATATACCAAAGCACATAACATAGGCACTCAAGTGTCATATTCAGGTAATATCTGAGTAGCAAATGAGATAATGCAAATTGTATGCTATGTTAATGTACATGACATGTATCGGTGCCAATATCCTAACCAACTTAACAACTCATCCGATTTGGTTGATTACAAATCAAAGCATTTGGAGAATATATTCAAGAACCTAGCAAATTATCTTATGCTAGCAAAACCATGGAGCATGGTTAAAATTTTGGTCAATACGAAACTATATACATGAAAACCCAGCTTTGCATACTCATCTCTTCCTCCTTTACGACTCTACCTAGTAAGAGTAAGTACTTCTAAGGTCAATTATAGGTTGTAAGTATATATATTTATACATGTACTAATTAACTACTTACTTGTTGGTAATTAGTTTAATATAAGTTGTTTCCAATTCAATATTTAAGTTTAATTCAGAGTTAACTTCTGAAATAGCTTCTTATTATACTATTCTCTTTTACAAATCATAATTTCTTGATCAATCAATGATTTTTATAAGATACCAAGAATTGCCAAATCCTTTGAGTTAGGTTTTGAGCGATTCTATAGTAACTTTCTCTACTTGAAAATCCTCCAAGTTACCATATGAGCTACACAAGAGTCATTTATGATATTAGTTTTATCCTTTAACACAGCTTCTGAGTTTCACCAATTAAAGGCCCTTACTAAATTATCCTCTGAGCTACTCTCTAACTCTATTATTTCTAGAATTTTTAAGAAAAACAACCTCTAACCAAGGTTCTAAATCTCACTTTTAATTTTTTTTACATTTAACTCATAAATTGCCTCTGACTTATTCTTTGAGTATTATTATAGTGAAAAATTCATTTCCAAAACCTTTGAGCTATCCTTTACCTTCATCCATTGTCCTACAATTTTGTTGATCTACTCACTTTTAAGGACCCAACTACAATTATAGGATCAATTTAAAATAGCAAGCAACACTCCAAACAATGTTCCTCAACTTCATTACTTCTCAAACCTTTATATATTTCATCACTAATTTACTAATTTTACTCTTAATCAACATATGGAGTAAAATATGTATAAGTAATAGGATAATATATATTTCTTAGTATTTGTACTTCACTCTATTATTTCTAGAGTTTTTAAGAAAAATAACCTCTGACCAATCTTCTGAATCTCCTTTTGTTACATTTAACTCATAAATTGTCTTCAACTTGTTCTTTGAGTATTATTATATTGAAAAATTCATTTATAGAACCTTTGAGCTATCATCTACCTTCAACTAATGTCCTACAATTTAGTTAACTTACTCACTTTTAAGGACCCAACTACAATTATAAGATCAATTTAAAATAGCAAGAAACACTCCAAACATCCTTCTTGAACTTCATTACTTCTCAAACCCTTATATATTACATCGCCAATTTACTAATTTTACCCTTAATCAACATATAAAGAAAAATATGTATAAATAATCGAACAATATATATTACTTAGTATTTGTACTTCTCGAAATCCATAAAATACAAATTATTTTCAAAATATTATAGTGATCATATTTTGGTCTAAAGAAATACTAAAGTCGCATATATATTATATACTCTATAATATATATTTAAGCTCTATTTCTTCAATAAATGACTAAAAATAGGGAAATAATCATACTTAACTTTAAATTCAAAATATTGTACATATCTCAATATTACTAATCATCAGAACTTAGGCTAAATTGATTTTATACAAAAAATACAATAAAATCCCATTACTTCCTATAATTAGCAAAAACTGTTAACAAGTACCAAATAAATTACTACAAATAGTAAACATAATATTTTTCAAAAATTCTTGTTACCACAATTTAGCATTTATTAAGAGTGATACATAAATTTTTCAACTTAAATGAACATCATTTAATATTTTAAAAAAATTAATCAAAATTCATAATAATAGGGCACGTTCTTAAGTACCCTAAATAGATATTATTTCAAGAAAATAAAATTACCAAATGAAAGTACATGTAAAATAACATGGGGAAATCAAATTTCATAATTTTCTAAGCTCATTTAGTTTATTTAGAAAATAAATCAAAATCAGATGAAAAATTGAATACTTGTTGGCGTATGGTGCTCTAGCCACCAGGGTATGTCAGCTCACCTTGTCTACATATGAAAAGCTTAAGTCTAAAGCCCCACAACATTATGTTGTGTGCAGCTATAGCAACCCTTAATCTCTTATTATTTGCTATGTTTTTCCTTATTTTTTTTATTTTCTGTTTTGATTTGGTAGAGAGGGTTTCCTGAGTAATTTAGGTGACCAAAATGATGAAGAATGAAATTTGGATCCTTATGTATAATGACCAAGTTGGTGGAGTGGAAAAAAATGAATTACAAGCTTCAATTTATGGATTATTTAGTGTCATTCTACTTGATTTGTGTCATTTGCTTTTATCAATTCACAATTCCAACTATCCTACTACGCATGAGATATGCCATGCCTAAATCCTTGAAGTCCAAGTATTTTTATAATTTTTCTATATTTTTTAAGCAATTAAATATAAATTTTAGTAATTATATGGTATATTTACATATCAAGTGTATAACGTATATACTATATGATTATATAATCACATTATATGTCATTTGACCCCAAAATATAATTTTTATAACTTAAATAATTTATCTCTAATAGCTTGTTATGGTTCAGGGCTCAAACGTTAAGTTTTCAATAATTAACAAACATACCCGATGAAAATACAATTTATTGAAATTAAATATTATATATATATAAATATATATTATTTTATATATAAATATATATTATTTTAAATAATTGATCCTATTAGCAATCTTTATCAAGCTTTTATAACCATATATTAAAATTTGGCTCAATTCGAACAAAATTATCTAAAGGCCCTAAATCATTTTAAACACCCTAAAAATCCTAACTCAGATCTATTAGTTTAGCAACTAGGATACTTAATCAACTAGGGTCTCACAAAAGCCCATAAGAAATAAATAAAAGATTAATGGGCTCAATTACATGAAAATTTGTGACTGTCAAGGGCTAAACTAGGAAATACAAATCTTGACTCCTAAAATAGACCTTGCTACGTGAAAGTTGAAAAAGATAAAAATTGATTATAAGGTCATAAAATTCAAATTTAAAATGAAAAGTTATATATGATTAAAGATTTAGAATAAATTGAAAACGATAAGTAGGATTGCAAACCCTATTGGTTTCCATAACCGAAAGTAGAGTCAGATAAGAGAATCATTGGATAATCCCTAGAACCAATCAAATATAATGATGAAAATCTTAAATGAAATGAATCAATCCATAATTAACAAGTCGAAAAACCCTAGAGGAGGTAAAACCTTAAAACCTTAACCATACGCATAAAACCTTAAAAACTCTAATATACGGGAAACCTTAGAACAATAACAAAACCCTAGAAGGTTTATCAAACCCCAATTGGACAACAAAGAACCCTAGCACAATGAAGAAACCCTAATTATATAGCTAAATCATTCGCTAAAAGTAATCGGTTTTACCAATCCCCTAAAACCTTAGGTTTTGAGTGCAAACATGATTCGACAAGTGCAAATGGATAAGAAAACCTAAGGAAACCATAGGTGCACGTGTAAGACACTTCAACCAACTAAAATAAAGCAACAAAATATGAAGAAAAAAAAACCTAGACTTGTCGTAATTACATTAACATGCTTAATTATGCTTAATCACAATTAATTACCTTAAGTAACCTTAACCTATAACTAACTCTCATTATATCTTAATTAGAAATAAGTCAAAACCTAATTAAGAACAAGAGTACAAGGAAATAAATGGGAATAAAAAGATCTTGTACTTTGGGTAAATAAGATCTTTCCCTAGTTGGCAAAAAAGCAACAAGTATAATGGTCCCTAAAAGAAGCCATGTACTCCTTTCCCAAAACACTTAAACCTTGTCCCTTCCCCACTCTCACCTTAAAGTCATGCCTACCGCCTATCTCTTTCACTCCTATTCTTTTGTTTTTCAACTCTACCTCACTCACTCAAAACACTCTCCAAAGCCTTTGTCAAAAATCCCTCACACTTAACTCGAGAAAACACTCCACTCCTCACTCTACACACTGTACCACCAACCCCTCTTACTCCACCACCACTCCACCAAATCAATAACGACCAAGCACTACATAACCCTTACTCATTCCCCCTCACTAGTGACATACGCCCATGCCAAACCTATACCCAATCCATTGACCTCACTTGGAAAAGAAGGGGTAACAATCCTAAATTTGTAAGGTGACTAAACCTAGTTTTTGCCTTATGGTTAATGTTAATATAATGAACTTTAGACATTTATACATTCATGTACATTATGTCATAAACATTTAAGGCATGTTAGTGAAGAACAAGTCAAAATAGTGAATGAACAAGGCTTATTAACTAAGGTATTGGCACTAATGTGTAAGTAAGTCAAGTATCTAGTGCATTTTAGGGTTAAAACACCAAGAAAAACACTAAACTCCCATCTTCCCTAGCATGTCGCCCCCTTCTTGGCTGTTGCTTTACTTGTCATCACAATATTATTTAATGATAATAGCCTAAAACAAGTAAAAATGTGGTTTTGATTAAGAGAAAACCACCTTAAAGCAAGTGTTACATGAAGAAGATGAAGGAAGCCCAAGAAAGCCCTAATATGCTACCACTAAGAATGGGGATAACAAGCTGTAAATTTTGATTTATTTATGTAATAACTTGTTTAATTAGTGTTAAGTATGGTTTAAGACTTGATTAACCAAGTTTAGTAGGGTAATGATGAGTAAAGGCCTTAAACTAGCTTAGTTGGTAATTAGAAACTTAAAAATGGTATTAAACACCACATTAATGACAAAGACCAGATTTCCACCCTTGGTAAAAATGGACGACCAAACTCAAGGCCTTTAGTGGGCTTAAGCCCAAATTCATAGATAGCATTGGGCTTAAGGCATTTGAATGCGAAACGAGCCTAAAAAACCCTAAAAGAACCAAGATTAAGGTCTAATCACTAAATGACTAGATCTAGATCCTATTCTAAAAGACTCATAAAAAGATATACAAGAGACCTATTAGGCCCTACGGCCTACCCAAGACATCCTCTATAGGCCCTTAATGAGTTAGAGCCCTAAACTAGAGAAAATAGCCCATTTAGGCCCACAAGAGCAACATTAAGGCCCAAATTGGAAGCTATGTAACTTGGGTGGAAATTTTAGCTTAGAATACTTAAATAAAAGCCTAAAAAGTTAAGTGTAAATTCTAATACCAAAAACTAAGCCTTAAGCCTAAGGCCCAAAACTAGGCTTAAATCCTAGAGTGATCAAACCAATACCTTAGACGAACAAACTTAATAGGCCCAAACCAAAACCTTATCAGCCTAAAGAATAAAAAAATGACCTCACTAAATGAAAGAACACTTAAAAACGATGAAAAATGACTATAAGATCAATAAAGATGGACTTAAAACGAAGAAACTATAACCAAAATATGAAAATAGATAAGATGGGAATCTAAGGTGAGAAGGAGTAGATAGTTAGTATAAGTATGATACTTATGTGCCTTAATTATATTCTTTAGGTGACATGGACCCTAAGATTGACACAGTTAAGGAATACTAAGGCTACTAGACTCGTTAAGTGAATACAATGATCTCCATCTTATCTTGTTGATGCTTGTAGTATAGTACACTGATTAATTATATCTATGAAAATTTTTATGCTTAGGGAAATTGGGGTATTTGTATGTACCTGTATTGATTGTGCTTTTGTGCTAAAATACCATAATATATCAAAACTGAGAATTGGTTGCTACGTTAGTAGATAGGGCTTTAAGAGTGTTTGTCATATATTTTGGTTGGTCACCTATAAACTGGAATAATAATTATTTGACCTTGATATGAACCAATCATGCATAGCATGTTTCTACATTATCATAAAAGGGTATTAGCACTACGTAGCGAAGTGGGAGATCATGCATGTTAAATCCCTTTTTGATATATGTTATTATTGTTTTCATATCACATACTTGTGCAATATGTTTTTACCTCAACCTTTAGGATCTAATTAGCTCTAAAGAGGGCTGCTCTCTATTTGAGATTGATTTGTGTCTACTATTTTAGGTCTACCAAGGAAGATATTATATTTATTTAGATGATAGATGTAGAGACTCAAGTCCTAACATGTCTAGGTATTTCCTAACTTAAGTAATGGTGGACGTAATATCATGCCTTACACAATTGCCAGTAGGCTATGTACGATGTTTGCATTGCATTGTGTGTTTAATTAACTTGTTTGTAACTTGCTTACTAATAAGATAGGAAGGTTACTCACTAAGCAGTTGCAACTTATCCCTTTATAATTTGTTATTGCAATAGGATCTATGGTTAGAGTCAAGTCGCGAGATGCCCAAGGTTAGTACTATTGACTTTAGGGTTATTAGAGGGAAGAAGAGAGCTCGAGTGGTTGCATATATCTTATTTGGACTCTCTAGACTTTATTTTACCTTTTATAGTATTTTGAACAACTTAGACTACTAGTTTCTCTTTATTTTGGTATGTTTGACTTAATTAGGGAGTATTTGACCCTGTTAGAGTATGTTGAACTTATTTATCATAGTGTAGTTAATGTTTAATGCTTTGTTACTTGCTTGATAAGAGTCTGCCAATGGGAGTCAGGATTGTGTAAATGCCTTGTATAATGTGCTAAAGGTTCCTAATCAAGGGTGATATTTAATCTCGAATCTCTTATAGTACTTGGTGATACTGCCATAACTTAGCCACCCCCTTCGGGTTGTGACAATAATAACAATAATAACAACAAATAATAATAATAATAATGACGATAACAATAATATAAGTTCATACATCTACAATAGCCAAGCATGAAATCCATGCTCAAGTTGATCTAGGGCCAATTAGGTACAGGTAGAGGTATATACTTCTCATAGGGCTCCCTTTTTCCTTTACCTAGTTTGTACACCTTATACTGTTTTAAAACCTTGTGTACATCTTCTACAATCCCTAGCCACTAGAAATGTTCTTTTAGCAGTTTAAGTGTTCACTTTTCCCTAAAATGGCTAACTAAGCCTCCAACATGATCATCCCGAACTAGTAGCTCTTGAGCTAAGTTGTTTATTACACATATACATCCACATCCACATTTCATTAGAAATCCTTAGTTCAGATAGAACCCATCCATGATACCTCCATAATTGCATTTGACTACTATGGGTCCAAAGTACAGATCTTGCTCATATTGATCTAGAAAAGTACCTAACCCAAGTATTCAAGCCTATAAAGTCATAATAAGCACGTGACGATGTAATAGGGCACCAGCTACATTGTTAGAACTCCCTTTCTTATACTTGATCACATAGCAAAGAGTTTCCAAGAGTTTTACCCATTTGGTTTCATGTCAAGAGAGTTTTTACTGACCTCTCAAATGCTTTAAGGATTGATGATTCATGTAGATGACAAATTCTCAAGGTAATAAGTAATGCTGCTAGTTCTAAAGAGCTTAAACAAAGGCATAAAACTCGTTGTCATATGTAGAATAGTTTGAAGTAGCACCATTAAGTTTTTCATTGAAGTAGATGACAAGTCGGCATTCTTGCATGAAAACAACACCAATTCTAACTTCAGAAGGAATTAAATTCTATCTTGAAGACTTCATCAAAGTTTGGCAATGCAAGCATTCGGGTAAAAGTTAACTTGGACTTAATATCCTCAAAACTTCTCTAAGCTCTCTTTAACCACCTAAACCTGGAGTTCTTTTTGGTTAGTTTGATTAGGGGAGCGACTATAGAACTAAAGTTTCAAATGAACCTTTGATAGAATAAGGCTAAACCATAAAAACTCCTTACATCAACAACATTAGTAGGTGTTGGCCAGTCAAGTATATCTCAGATCTTCACATCATCAACTCGGATACCTCCATTGGATACAACATATCCGAGGAACATAACCTCACTTTAACATAATACACATTTCTTTAAGTTGCCGAACAAATGCTTATCTCAAAGAATATCAAATATAGCTCCCAAGTGCTTAACATAAGATGAGATGTAAGTACTATATAACAAGATGTTATCAAAATAAACTACAACACACTTACCAATCAATAATCTCAAGACATGATTCATGAGTCGCATAAAAGTTCTTGGGGCATTAGTCAATCTAAAGGGCATGAGTAACCATTCAAAGAGATCATCCTTCATTTTGAAAGCCATCTTCCACTCATCTCCTAGTCTCATTCGAATTTGGTGGTAGCCACTCCTCAAATCTACCTTTGAAAAAATCTATACACCATGTAGTTCATCTAACATGTCATCCAATTGAAGTATTGGATACCTATATTTGATAGTGATTTTATTGATAGCTTGGCACTCAATGCACATCGGTAAAGAGCCATCCTTCTTTAGTACTAAAATAGTGGGTACAACACAAGGGCTTGTGCTTTCTTTGACACATTTTTGATCGATTAGCTCATCAGCTTACTTCTTGAGTTTAGCTACCTACTAGGGATTAAGCCTATAGACAAGTCGGTTTGGTAGAGTTACTCCAAGCTAGAGATCAATACAGTGCTCAACACTTCTAATAGGGGATGACCCTTAGGTAGTTCGTTAAGGCATGTTTGCATATTCTTGGAGTAAGCCTTGCACATCAACTGGCAGAGCTTAGTCCTCTTTCAGCTCAAGTAGTCTTCTCACTAACAAGACGTTACACTCTTCAGTCTTGACCTCTTTAGAGAATTAAGCTTGGAAAATTAACAAGGACTCCTTTTGTAAGGACTTAAAGATCTTAACATAGGATTACTAAACCTCTTTAGGGCTCATAAGGGTTAATACTACTTTCTTATGGTCCTTTTGAAACATTTAAGTGTTTCGGTATCCATAATGGAGTACTCTTAAGTCAAATAACTAAGGTTAGCCAAGAAGTATGTGTTAAGTACATATAGGTAGGACATCACATAGCACCTAGTCCTTATATCTATACTCAATAGAAATCAACAAATTTACCTACTGGTAATTGGAAGTCCGCCTTTCTCAGTAAGCTAGCAGATCTTATAAGGCCAAAAGTGTGAATAGGTTGGCAACTTCAAGGCCTTCACCACTCCTTGTGTGACCACATTAGTAATACTTCCTCCATCCATAATTAAGGCACACAAATTTCCATTCACATGACAGTTTGTGTGGAAGAGATTTTCTCTTTGTTCATTCTCATCATAGCAATGGTGTTGAAGGTTCTTCAAATAACCATGCAATATTCCCTAAATTTAAGTCAGGTCAAGGCATTAGGTCTTCTTGGAATTCCTCTAACAAATGCCTAACATCTATCTCCTTTTCTCCTTCACTTGTACTCTCTACTTTGTTCTATGGCGTTTCACCCTTTATGGTCATCATACATTGGTTCGGATATTGATTAGCTACATGCCCAAAACCTAAGTATTTAAAGCATTTAATCTCCCTTGTCTTCTATCTTGAGCTTTATCCAAGGCCCTTCTTGACTTCAAGCTCCTTTGCCTTAGTCTTACCTTAACCATCATCAAGTTAGCTCAAAGCTTGGCCAAATCTAGATTGGCTCAACATACCAAGTCGAGCAGGTTAAAGTTGACTATTCTAAATCTACCTCTACCATTCTACTGGCCGAGCAATTTGTATCGTCTCATCTAAAGTCCCTATCCTCTATACTTCCATTACATTTTTTATCTCTAGTTGCAAACCAAATATGAATCTCGCAATGCTTCACACCTCTAGCTCATCAACATCATATTAGATCATTAATAATTGAAATTCACAAACATACTCATCTATAGATTGGTTGCCCTACTAAAGCTCTTGAAGATGTTAGAAAGTATCCTACTCATAGTGCATAGGGATAAATCTATTCCTTAAGGCTCTCACTTCATCTCATTCTAAGTTCTGATCTTACGTTATGCTTATTGACGTGTAGTTTGCAATTTCTTCCACCACATTGCTACATATTCAAAAAGCTCTAAAGCTAGAACTCGAATTCAAACAGCATCCTCAATATCATAAAATTCAAAAAATTTCTCTACCTTCTCTTCCCAATCCATATTTGTTTACACTCCTATTTTTTAGAGATGCTCGGAACTTACAATTTAATGTTCTCGGTTCCTTAAGGAGCTCGAAGCTTACGATTGTCAAACCTAGGAAACTACTCTTCCTCTTCATCTTCTTCAACTTCTTCCAATTTAAGTCTTCATCATATGAGTCCTTTAGCTCAGTAGGGTTGAGATGGTGATGTATTCATAACATTAGGGGCTTAAATTTCCACACCTAGCCCTATCGATCTATCTCATACACCTCAACCATACTTGACATTCCTGTCTTAGAATCGAGCCTTTGCTAATCTTTGCATGGACATAGCTAAGTTGGTCATAATGGCGATGAGATTTTGTATTTGTTCATCTGTGGTTCAAAGGTTTTATAGTTCAATACAACCACTACCAAGTGCATCATTCTCAATATCACTAATCTCCCTTCATACACTTAAATTCAATATTCTCATAACAAAATTTGAACAAGAACACAATCTAACAAGGAATTCCACACTACACTACTCGATACTACATCGCATACCAACTTAACAACTTGCTCCATTTCATAGTAAAGAAAATAGAGTAAAATAGAGGAATTTATACACTTGTAGCAAATCAATCACAAACACTTAGTTCTCGATCGTAACCTCAAGCTTTGATACCAAAATGTATGATGTGCCTTAGCGTTAAGTTATCATAAGGTCTTCCTGTAGTAAGTAAAGATGGGTCTTTGGAGATATCGAAGAAAACACAAAAATGGGTGGTTTGAAAGTCCTAGTAGCTTCTTGAAGCTACTTACTAGATATGACATACCAAGGAACACCATACAACTTAGCCTCTACTTGATATTATGCACAAGTAAAGAATTAAGGTCTACTCACTACTAATCTCAAGCTACCAGTAAGATTAGCTATTAGTAAGATTGGTTTCGACTACGGTGACAAGGGACTATTTATAATAAGTTCCTAGGGCAACAAAACAATGATTGAAATTACAAAAAAGGTAAAACAAAAATAAAGACACCTAGTATAAGCTAAAAAGGGTAACTATGATAAACAAACAAAAAGGAGTAGAGTACAATATCAGAAAAAGTGGTGATTGGTGGTGCGCTGCTATTACGTTTATACTTAAGGCAGTAAGGCATTGGAACTGAATTGTTCAGATGTAAAAACAGGTTAAGAGAGAAGGCTTTAGAGGTTAGAATCAAGGACCTCGATATTAAGCAGGTTGGCCATGTTAGAAAGGATTGTGAGCTCGGCATCTAAGTTTAAGGTAGAGCAAATTAGAGTATATCCGAGCTGGGCACAAAAGGAGTTTAGTAACAGCCTTCCTGATATTGGAGCTCATCTAAGGTGAACTAAGAAGACTGAATTCTTCTTACAAGACCTTACAAGCCCTTGAGATCTGCTCGAGTGAGAGGTCTTAAGGTCAACATTCCTTCAAGTTTACCACCCCCAATCGGATGGACAATTAGAAAGAACCATTCAAACCTTAAAGGACATGTTAAAGGCTTGTGTTATATAATTTAACGGAAGTTAGGACATGCATTTGCCTCTTGTTGAGTTTGCCTCAAACAATAGCTTCCACTTAAGCATTCAAATGTAACCCTATAAAGCCTTGTACAAGAAGAAAGGTCTCCTTTATTCCAGGTTGATGTTGAAAAGTTGGCTTTAGGACCCAATTTGGCATAAGATGCTACGGAGAAGGTGGTCATCATTGTTAGGACCCTAAAGGGGGCCTAGTAGGATTACTTAAAATTTTCATAACATGTATGCACCCATGATATGAAAACCGTCTTGCAAGTCAGAGATTGTAAGACCCTAAATAATAAATCACTAAGATTAATGATTTTCAAGTAAATAATTTATTATAACATGACATAAGATATAATTATAAATAACTATGGATGTTCGATATCCCACAGTTCCTCAGAACCGCAGAGAATCGGTATTCCCTACCAAATAATAAGACAGGACTACCAACATTATAAAACTACAAGAAGAATTAAATTATATTAAACTCTAACATGTGAATATTTTCTACAAAAAGTGTTTATGTATCACCTATATAAAAAAAATCTCAACTAATCCGAACACTAATGTACATATCATCATCTCGCACTCAGCACTCAAGACATATCCCAATCCCATCGTATGTAAACCTGCAAAGAAAACTAAGGGGGAATGAGTATAAAACAGCTCAGTGAGTTCGTTCCTCACCACCACCGGTCAGGCAAGTTTTCACACATTATTACCACACATACAAGCAAGCTATCTACATACATAATGAATGCAAGCAACACATCCATAGGAGTCCGGAACTATAGAAGGTGTAGAATTACGTCGTCCACACTTCGATTATCCCCTGTACTTACCTGCACAAGGCACCTCAGCTTACCCGCAGAAGCTACCTAGGGGCACCACCCCACTAGGCAAAACTCGACTATTACCCTAGCCGAGAAAAGAGTTTCAATCCAATAGGGGGAGTCCGAACTAGGACTACCCACCCTCCAAGGCCCCTCGGGCACAAACATGCGAGTCCTCTCGCAACCAAAAATAACCAAGGCCTTTCAGGCACAATAAAGCGAGCCCTCTCGCTATCAAGTGGAGAACCCATGCTAGCTTTGCCTTAACGTTAAAAATACTATTTATGGCTCCATAAGCTCTTACAGCGATCATGCAAAAATTTGTTTAAGGATAGAAAAGCTTTTGCCAAAAATACTTTTCTTAAGATTTTTGCAAGGCTAGCACTCTCCATTCATACCTTTACCAAGTCATAAACATGCGACGAGTAGAACCGGTTATTTGGGTCAGACATTTATATTTATCAATTTAAAAATGTGATCACACAGATGATGGCATACAAACAGAATAGTTATTCAAACATACAAGCAATAGCAAACAACAAAACATCATACAAATAACACGCACAAGTAGGTAGCAGGTCATCAGAACTCCCTCACCTGGATTATTGCTCATTCTCCAAGCCTTTAGGGTCTCCAGGACTCGATATCGAATGCCTAAATTAAAATGGTAAACCTTATAAGTGTTTTGAAAATTCAGACTCCTTAGTCAACTGAAAGTCTATTGTAATTTGTTTAGTTTCCTCCAATATAACTCGAGTATAGTGTGTATAGGGTTACCATATTCCATGAGATTAACAGTAACTATTTTCTTATATTAGTAAGGTATAAGGCTTCCTTTATGTATTTTGTAATTTTTTTGTTCTGATTCTGATATTTGCGAACTTATAGTCGTTTTTCATCATTTTTGGACGCATGTTCACACGGTAATGTCCGTTTTGGACGTTAAGACCGTTGTTTTATGATATGGGCTAAATTTGTTAAAATTTTATCTTATTGAAGTTTAATTACTCTTATTACTTATGTTTATGCCCTAGTTTAGGATTTAATGATTGAATTAGCTATTTGATTCTTACACTTAGGAAATTTTACATTAGTGTTACAAATTCACATACTTAATTAAGTTTAATTCAATTTAAGAAGTATATTAGGGTTTAAGGAATTTTTGACTTCTAAATACATGTATATACCTATGTTATGTGCTTATGTAATCTTATTATTATTATTTTTTTCTATTATAAACCTATGTTTACATCATCACTTATGTAACCAATTGATGATGTCATGGCTTATGTAATGCATTTATTACATGTAAATATATATGTCATTAAGTACTTATACATATGCATATGTTTTATACCTACCTACACTCATAACATACTAATATGTATACTTATGTACTTATACTTTATACATACGTATACTTATACATCTACTTAGGTTTATACCGTATTTATCCATGTATACATACTCATATACCTATACGGTCATATACGTATTTTTATACAAAAATTCGTATGCCTAATCTTTTCCTTAAGAAAAGCTTCCTAATTCCATTCTTTTGTGTTCTTAAGTGTGTAATTAGTGTAGTATAAGTATGTATGGTAAGGTTTTGTTTTAATTTAGGTTATGTACATGGAAAATACTCATGTACCATGCTTCTCATGCTTTCCTTCTTTTCAGTTTACCTCATGTACACATTCATTAAACACATATTCATGTTTTCCTTTCTTCTTATTCATGATTCCTAGATTTCTACACTTAAAGATGGAAACTTTGTTTCCTCTTCTTCAAGACAACACTAATACCTAACTACTTATCTAATCTACCTAATTAACTAACTAATGAATAACATAAACCAACATAAAGTAAGTTAAGTACATACCTTTAGATGTGTTGGATTTAAGGAGGCAAAAGTGAAGAAATGAAAGTGAAAGGGAAGGGGAAAACTCACGGCAATGGAGGGAGCTTTTGTTTTGTTTCCTTTGATTTGTTTTTCTTATGGAAGAAGGAGAATGGTGGGGCCTAGAAGATGGAAGTAGTGGACGGCAATTGAGAAGAAAAGGAGAAGGAAAAAAATCAAAAAGAAAGAAAAGAAAAGCCATCATTAAGGAAGAGATATTTTCTTCATCTCTTAAGTCTTTTATTGACTTTTCAAAGTGTTGACTTTAGTCAACATGTGTTGACTTGGTCAACATTTTGACCTTGGTCAACTCTCCTTAAGCTTATGTAATTTTATGCACATAATGTAGAGATTAAGGGAAATTAAGGGAAAAATGAAGGAAATGAGAGGAAATGAGGTATTTGATGAATTGATTAGCAAACATAGTTGATGAGGTCTTACTTTAGGTCTTTATAACTTATATATCTCATTTGATAAACTACTTTAGATAACAAGTGCAAAAAGTACTAATTTGGGTATTAAAGTTCACTACATGTAACCTAATCTTCAACTATAATCCTAACTCTAACTGAGACTATCCTAATCACATACTTAAGGGATAAATATATTCTATGACTCATTATCTTAGTTTATAATGGATTACTTGAGGATTCGAATCATATAAGCATGAATGAGGGTCATCTCTAATCTTTTACTAATGATTTGGCAAAATGTGAGCATTATATTATCAATTAGGGTTTTAGGATTTACAATGATGAATTAGTGCTTTCATATCCTTAAAGTTATGGTTTTAGGGTTCTTATTACTTTAGGGCACAATCTCTAATGTTTTTACACATTTAGGGTTTCATATATTCTTACGCGATTAAATCTTTGATTGTCATCTTAGGGTTTTGATGAGGTTCGAGGTTTTAGGGTCTTCGTATGCGGTTAGGGGTTCAATTGATGATTTAAGGTTTTTCGTATCCACTTGAGGTTTTAGATTGAGATTTTTATTGGTTTTAAATCTCACTGGCTCTTTTGAGTTCGGGAAATTATCTACAGTTTAGACGTTTGTTTTTATACTTAGAAAGCTAAATTCGCGGGGTTTACAATCATTAAGTAGAAAATTAAAAAAGCCAAGGATTGACAAAAGAGTTAGGTTGATCTAAAGAGATGAGAAGTAGAGTTCCATGTTAGTGATCACATGTATCTTAAGGTAAAGCCAATAAAGAGTATACATTAAGTAAGGATACAAGGGAAGTTAAATCTTTGATACATTAAACCCTTCGAAGTACTGTACAGAGTTGAGAATCTAGCCTATTGATGAGCATTACCTTCAATTTTTTCTGGACTACACAATGTTTTTCATGTATCAATCCTTCGTAAACACATCCCAAACCCAGATAGAGTAGTGGAGTTAGAACCAATCTAGTTGAAGGAAAACCTCACTTATGAAGATCATCCTATTCAAATCTTAGATCAAAAGTCCTAGAAGTTGAGGACCAAGGAAATCAAGTATGTCAAGGTACTATGGAGAAATCATGAGAAAAAAGAGAAAGCTACCTAGGAGACTAAGGAAGAGGTAAGACATAAATACTCAGAATTTTTTGGAACATTAAGTACGCCTTGCAAGTTTGAAGATAAAACTTTTTTCTAAAGGGGAGAGTATGTAAACCCTACGAGTTTTGAGCTTAGTTGGAAGTTCAACAAGTGAGAGAGTCAATGGATAATCCCTAGAACCCAACAAAAACATAAGAATCGAATCCCTAAATAAGATAACCAAACCTTAAATATTAAGTCAAAAACCTTAAATAAGAAGATGGAAAACCCTAAAGTAAGTTTATCCCAAAAACTCTAATTGTACAATAAAACCCTCATACATGGGAAACCCTAAAACAATTAAAAGACCCTAACAAATTCCCTAAAACCCTAAAGTAATGAGAAAAATTAATTTGTATAGTGAAAATCATTTGTTAAGTATGAGTAAGTACCTTAATTTCCTAAAATTCCTAAGTGCTAAATGTATACACAAACCAATAACTATAAATGGACCCAAAACCCTAAGAAATCCCTAAGGGCACTTGTGAAACATGAAGGCTAATTAAATTAAAATAATGGAATGTAATAATGCCTTGGAATTTCCCTAATTATGCTTAATATACTTAATTAGACTTAATTATGGTTAATCACCTTAATTACACCCTATATTCTGACCAACCTTAATTAGATCTTAATTAACAATAAGATAAGCTTAATTAAGAAGAAAATAGAAGGTGATTAGTTAAAGCAACAAAGGATAATGTCCTTTTAGGGGACAAGGATGTACCAAAAATGGGAAAAAGTAAACTTAGTACTAGGGTACAATTTGAGACCATGTGCCATGTACCACATACCCCATTTAGGCCTAAATTGTCCCCTCTCTCTCTCCTATGCTACCGACTAATACCCTCACCCCTACTTTCATTTTCACCTCATTACATTTGTCACAAATCACTCTCAAAACACTCCTCAAACATCACCCCAATAACCACCCCATCATCTACCCCTTCCACCCTTATCGCCAACCACTACTCCATCAAACCACTAGCCATTAAGCCATATGCCACCCACACTTACCCTCCAAATCGACCAACACACACACAAAGGAGGACCATCAGATTTTTACTCCGGTAAGTTCACTGCTCTCATTGTCTTTAGTCATTCACTTAGAATCATGTAGGATTTATGCATGGTACATACATACATACACACTAAGAAAAATACATGTTTTAGAGTTTTAGGATATTAATATGAATGGTTAGTTTAGGCAATGCACATATTACACTTAGAAGTTCAAGTATCATCAGCACTACGTAATAAAGCTTAGCAGTTAGTAAGTTCTACGGACAAATCAACAAGAAGGTAGATGAAACCATATATACATAAGCATGTTGCCACCCTCATTAGGGATTTCCAAACTTATTTTCATCACATTTGATAGACAAGCAACTTACACTAAGTGAAAGCATGTTTTAGATTGTGGAAAAAGAACTCAAATGAATAATGTGTGGAAAGTGTAATGGAGACCTTAAAATAACATTTTGGCCACCACTTGAAGAGTAGGTTAAGGTCTGTAAATTTTGGTTTATTAGCTTAATGACATGATTATTTAGTGTTAAGCATGATTTAGGATGCGATTGATTAAGTTAAGTAGGATAGTGAAGAGTTAATGACTTAAACTAGCTTACTTATTAATTAGAGGCTTAACAATAGTCTTGAAAGCCTTATTAACAAAAAGAACCATATCTGGAACATTCCTTAAAATGGACTAAACTTAGAGTATACTTAAGCCTAAAAAGATTAATATAATTAGGCTTAAAGCCCTAAAGTGCAAAACAAGCCCAAAAAGTCCTAAAAGAATTAAAATTTAGGCCCTAAAAAGTAATGACCAGATCTGAAACAACAAATGAAAAGCTCATTAATTAAAATAAAAGGTCTTATATGTCTTAAGGCCCATCGAAGACATCCTCTATAAGCTCTTTAACAAGTTAAGGCCCTAAACTAGTGGAAAGAGCCCATCTAAGCCTATTAGAGTAATAATAATCCCAAAAGAGAACTACTAAATTTAGGAAAAAAATTTAACATTAAAATACTTAAATAAAATCCCAAGAAGTCAAGCATAAGGCCTAACATCAAAAGCTAGGCCTAAAGCCTGAAATTAGGCTCAAACCATAGGATAGTCAAATTAACCTATTGACCCACAAACTTAATTGACCTAAATCGAGACCTTACAAACCTAAACACCTAAAAATAACCTCACCAAATGAAAGAACACTCAAAAACCATGAAAAATGATTATAAGATTGTTAAAAACGGACTTAAAACAAAAAAGTTATGGCCAAAATACGAAAACAGTAAAAGCGGAAGGTTTAAGATGAGAGGAGCTAACTAAGTAGACTAAGAGACAATAGTTATGTACTTGACTATAATCTTTAGGTGATATAGACCTAAGGATCGACTCAACTGAGGATTATTGAGATTACTAGACACTATGGCTGAGTATACTGACTCCTATCTTGCCTTGTTTGTGCTTATAGTGTAAAGCATTGATTAATTATATATATGTTAAACGGTTATATTTGGGGATTGGGATATTCAAATGTACTTAGATTGGTTGTACTTGCTTGCTAAAATATGATAACATATTAAAATCAAGAATTGGTTGCTGCATTATTAAGTAGGGCTTTGAAGTGTTTGTGATATATACTTGGTTGGTCACTTGTGAACCAGAATAATAATTATTCAACCTTAATATTAATTAGTCATGCATTCATGTTTCTGCATTATTATAGAAAGTGCGTTTACACTATGTAGTAGGCGTAAAACCATGCTTTATGTAGTCGCTAACAAGCTGTGTATGGTATGTTCATTTCATATATTTGCATTACTTATGCATGTTTAAACAACTTGTTTGAAAATTATTTATTGGTAGGATAGATGGGTTACTCACTAAGCAATTGTCACTTACTCCGTTATAGTTTGTTGTTGCGACATGATTTATGGCTAAAGTCAAGCCAAAGGATGCCTGAGGTTATTATCAAAAGCTTTGGGATTGTCAAAGGGAAGATAAGAACATGAATGGACATTTATATTATATTTGGACTCTCTAGTATCACCTTTTATATTTCTTAAGAGTTTGTAGTAGCTTAGACTACTAGTTACTTTATTATAGTTTGTATAACTTAATTAAGGGGAAACTATGCACACTACTTTTTATGCTATCTAATATTACGTGATGAACTTTAATTATGTGTCTTAATATTACTTTATACTAGTCTCTTTAATGAATGGTTGAGTTGTGATGATGTATTGTATAGTACAATGAAGGTTCCTAACCAGTAGTGGTGCTAGTCTCAGATTTCTCCTAGTACATAGTGGTATTGCTACAACTTAGCCACCCCTCGAGTTATGATAGGAACCTTAGCTATCTTGGATTTAGTTGAACCTAAGAACTTTGGTTATCCTTTGACAAACCCGAATCGCATATCAAAGTATCTTCAATTGTCGTCACCTAAATTCTAAGTGGATCAAGTCTAAGATAACTAGCTAATTGTAGTACTTCTTAATACAAGTTTACCTCTAGCACAAAAATTATGTCTTTTTTTTTGTTTTTATGGTAAAGTTTTACTCAAATTTTACCACAAAAAATCTTAATTCAAAAATACAAAAAATAAAAATAAAAAATACAAAAAAAAAAGAAATATTAAACAAATAAAAAAATTAAAAATTAAAAGGATTAGGAATTTTTAGGAAAGTAGGTTTATGTATATATACTAGTAAACGTAAACCCATGTTGCGTGAGCAAAAAAACCAAAAAATCGTAGTATAATAAAGTTTCCAACATAACATAATCGTTGAATTAAAATGGAAACATATATACAACATCTTGTACCTTTTTCCTTCTATCATAGTACAAAGTAATTTATTCATAGCATGTTCCTTTAAGAAATTATCAATTTGAAGGAGTGTTTAAGGAATTTGCCTTTTATAGCTAGTTTTTTTTTTTTTTTAATATTCTATAATTTTGGCATCATTACTATGCTTTGTCCACTACACAACCATTACTAATAATATAGGAATATAATAATATTTTCTTTTTAAATATTTTACTTAAATGTTAGTGAGAGGAAAATATTTTTACTCCCTTTACGGAGACAAATTGGCTCTCATATACGGTTGTGCATTGCTTCCAAGCTATTATTGTTTGTTTTATAGCGTATAGGGACAATATATGGAAAGTGACCCCATGCTTTCAAAAGTATAATTCACTAAAGTATATTTATTTCAAGGATTATTTGGGTAGAAAATTTCAAAGATTATAATATATTGTCTTGATGGAAGATTGCTTTAGTTTAAGAGTTTAAGGATATTTCTATTCACATTGTAACACACTTTTAAAAATTTCCGCTAGATAATTTTCTGGAATTTTATTCTTTAGATAAATGCCAAATGGCTATTAATATTAAATGGCCTCAATTTCATCAATTATCGATGATCATATTCTCGCATTACGTTTTCAAGTTGGAAAATTTAAACCATCAACTTATGACTTTGAAAATCATATGCAGCAATGAAATAATAAATTTGGGAATGGGCCTTGTTTTGGTAGGGACAAATTGAAAACGTATCTAAGATGGTTAAAAGTAACAGAGTGTATCAAATATTAAGCCTAATACTGGTGAAAAAAAGAAAAAACATACATAGTTAGAGTAGATGATTTAAAAATTCACTTATATATCATGTCAATCCCATATGTTTGTCGAAAATATTACGTTATAATGTTACTTTTTTTATATATATATTTCCTTCCTTCGTATTTGAATGACAACCAAAAGGACGTAAAATATTTTACAACCCAATCATGAGACATTTTTGGAAAAAAAATCATCAAACATTCAGAGGAAGATGTCATAAACGTAAACTACTTCCACTCAACTTGTAATCTTAAAATCAATTAAATGCAAAACTTTTATGTAGTAAGTCACTTATTATACAATTCCATAATAGTGAAAGAAATACTAGAAGACCAGACCAATACAAATGATTAAAAAATATATAGATATTTATATAAAATGTTACCTTGGAACATTTGGCCAATTGGGGGAGACCGAAATGGTTCCCGTGTCTTCATCACAAAGTTCTAATTTTTAGAATTACAAATTTTTTAATGTATAAAACAGTGGAGTTGTTTTCTCTATAATCACAACCCTCCATATTCTAACAATATTACCCGACAACAACATTAGAATCTAAAAATCTGTCCATGACGATGATGGTGATAATCACTACCAAATTAACTTTCTTTTTCGAATACCCGATTTGCCGTTGATCTTCATCTGCCGCAGATGGCAAATTTCAGCCTCAATCTTATCATTCTTGTTCTAGCCCTTCTTCCTCTTCGTCGTTAATTAGCAAGTCCATGCCAGGCAGTAGTATCTGAAAAGGAAAGCAAGGGTGCAACAGGCAACGGGGAGCATTGTACATCCTTTATTTTATTGCCTCAACGTGTTATTGACATTTAAGAAATTGGCACATTTACGACCATACTGACCTGGTAATTGGTATGGTTGTTGAGGACAACCTCATATATATATATATATATATATATATTTCCCGAGCCATACTGATTGAACTACCGACTTTTCAAATTTTGTTTTTTCATTACACTTGCAAATTGAGACACCCTTGGCATAACTGGAGATCATCCATGTCTTCAACATCTAGTTTCAATTTTTATGGCAGTTATTTAAATTTTGTGTCCATAAATTTCGGAGCAACTCTCTTAAAAATTGTCAACATGGTGACGTTAAAGAGGAGAAAGAAATTTCGCAAGAGGGGTACCTTCTTTTAAGTTGTCGACAAAGATAACGAAGGAGATTGGAGTTAAATAGCAATCGGTTCAAAGAAGATTGTCAAAGTTGGAAGGAGAATAAGGCCCTTTATTTTATTTTTTTTGGGCCAAAGAGAAGATTGCTGCTTAAAGGGGGAAAAGAAATTGGTAAACAATAGACGGCAAATTGGATCCGTTTCCGTTTATTGGTGATTGTGGAAATAAAGAAGTTGATTGAAGCGTTGTTGTTGCTGTTTTTCAGTAAATGAAAATTTGGGAAGAAAGAGAAAAGAATGGTAGAAAGAAAAAGAAGGTGGAAGAGAAAGAAAGGGAGAGAGAAGAAACAATCATATGGCGGTTTTCAAACATGTATGTGGAGTTTAATCCTTATATAAACTTTATAAATTTAACCTTTTGAGCATATAATTAAATTTGAGTGCTATAGATAATTTTTTAAAGTTAACAGAACTGATAAATTTAAAATTAATTAAAAATTTAAATTTGAAACCTAAAACAAATACGAAAAACACCACTATACTATTCGAAACCCTAATCATGTAAAAAAAAAAAAAAAAAAAAAAACTGAAACCCTTTGTATGCGTAAATTCAAGACATGAAACCTGAACTAAATAAAAGCCTTAAAACTAAAACTTTAAACTTATAAAATATACAAATTTACTCTAATGGCAATAAAGTCCTAATTAAGTACAATTATCAATAGACAAGTGTAATTATGTAAAATCACTAATGAACGAATAGAGATAAACTCATAAATACTAATAAATATAAAGAGTAACAAATTAAATAACTAACTAATAATATTACAAATATTATTTTATGATTAATTGTGACGTCACATATGTGTATATGTATGTATGTTAGTTTAATATTAATTTAATTTTTTTTATTTAATTTTAATACATACTTTATGTTTATATATTATATAATTTACACTAATTTTAAATCATATATATTTTTTTCCATAATTACATTATATTCCATCCTAAATGTTATCTAAAAGTTGGAAAAGTTATGAGAAAAGTCAAAAAGTAATTTTCTTTCTTTCTTTTTCTTTTTCTTCTTTGTTTTCCTTTTTCTCCTTTTTCTTCTCTTTTCTTCTTTTCCCTTATCCAATTACAGCTACTAAGTATTCCCCATTTTATCTGATGTGATTAAAATTTGAACAAGATAAAAATAAGTCAACTCATATCGTTTTCATACTATCTTTTTCCTTCTTTTCTTTTCCTCACTTTTTCCTTTTCTTTCCTCTTCCACCGTAAACTAAATGTTCCCTTCTAGAATTCACTTTACTTTTCAAACTTTGAATTAAAAATACTAAGTCTTCACTTTTCCCATTTAGACCAACACTTTCTTCCTCTCTTTCCAATTCCTCTTCCTTTGTTTTTTTTCTTCTTTTTCATACAACTAACAACATCAAGAGGGGAGTAAAGAGGATTTCTTCTTGAGAACTTCAAAATCAAAGTAATTATTTTTTTGTAATTTAAATTTTGTATAATTTCTTATGTTAATATGTACTTTAGTACCTCATGTATTACGAGTATACATAGGAGTTATGTATATTTTAGTATCTTTTGTAATAAAACTATATGTACATGTATTTGAATTGTATGGATAATTATTCTTATTCATGTTTATGTATTCATATGCATATATACTTAATTATACTCAACTATATGTATACATATGTCATATTCACTTAATTATGTATATATACAATTTATATATATATATCGTACATATACATACATATAATATTAAGTATACTTACATTATCATACATATGTGTAAAATATATTATGAAATAGTATAAATACATATATAAATAAGTAGTAAAATAAGGGAGTACATGTATGCGTAAATATATATATATAGTACTCTATTTTTCTAAGATTTGAATAGAGTATAGTATAAATATTTACATACGTACATATACCCAAAAGATATGTATCTGTGTATTAATACTTAATTTTCTGCAAATTTCCTAAATAAGATGTTGGGAGTTAATAAGATTTCCTAAAAGATACTCATAATATTGGCAAAATAACTAACCTTGAACCTAAAAGACTACTTTCAAAAACTCGAACTCATACTCCTAAAACCCTAAGTGGCAGTCCATGCCCCAATTTGACCCTTATACTCAAAAGCCCTAAAATCCTATAAACAAATGCCAACAACTAATATTAACTCTCAAGGTTAACTTAATCTAACAAAACTAACCCCAAACCCTAATAAGATAGAGATTGATAATCATAGCCCATGAGAGTTCCCCAAAACAGATAAAGGGTTAGCTAAACCAAAAATGAATATTGGTATATTTAACCCTAACAATGAATTTAAAACCTTAAAATGAATTCTACATTCATTAAATGAACATTCAAACACTAAAATCCTAATCAAAATCATAATATATGTGAACCTTCAAAACAATTGTAAAACCCCAATCTAGTGCTGAAAATCCCAATCCAACTATTATACTCTAATTAAATCATAAAACTATTCATTAATTGGAGATTAATCACTTAACTATCCTAAAACCCTAATCTACCCTCTAAGATGTACTTGAGCAACAATAATTGTTTCAATTGCTTAAACTAATTAGATAAAATTACCCAATGGGCTTAACCAACTTAATTTGACACATTAAGCCTTAAAATGCACCTAATTTGTGCTAAGTGTATTAGTAATAAAGATTAAGAAACTTAGTTACACCTTAATCCAATAATCTGGTTTTACATCATAATTAATTATAAGCCAAGAACGATTAATCATATAAAACCAAAGTAATAATGTGAAAATATCTCCTTAGGAATATTAACGTTATACTTAGAGAGACAATATGAATATCATAAACTTTTGGATTTGAATTCAAAGTCGAATACAAGAGTTAATAGGTAATCCTTAGAACCAATCAAGTTACAATAAAACCCCTAAATAAAACTAAATCATAAGTCACAAACCCTAAATAATAATTCAAAAAACTCTAAAGAGAGTAAAACCCTAAAATCTTGATTATACATGTAAAACCCTAAAAACCTTAATGCGTGTTAAAATGATTGAAAAATATCAATAGACTGAGTAAAACCTTAATTGGAAGTCCAATACCCTAATTCAACTAATAAACCCTATGTATATCCCTAAACTATTCGTTAATCATAAATAATTTATCTAATCATTGGGAAACTATAAATCACCAGTCTCATATGCAATCTAAAAACCCTAATCGGTCCTGAATAATAAAGGACTCTAACAAACCAAGTAATATAGGTAAATGAACTTAATTAAAGTGATAAAATATGGCAAGACCCTAGTTATACCCTAATAGGCCTAAATTGCTTAATTAAGTATAATCATGATTAATTAGCTTAATTACCCTTTAATTCATCCACCAACTCTCATTACATCTTAATTAATAGCAAGTTAAACTCAATTAAGAACAAAAGAAAAAGGATTAATTAGAAATTAAAGGACACTTGTCCTTAAGGAGACAAAATCTTCCCACATTTAGTAAAAAGAAAACAAGGTACAATAGTAATAAGAGGGGACCATGTATCCTTATCCTAAATTAGCTACCTCTTATCCACTTTAATCCACCTTCAATATCTGCCATTTCACACATTCAAAACCTTCATTTAGCCTCATTCTTTACTCTTGAAAAACCCTAGAAAATACTCTTAAGAAATCTACATAAAAACCAAAGGAAAAAGGGAAGAAAACAAAAGGAGTTGTCAAAGGTCCTTGTGCACATTAGCGCCTTTTGCTTTTACCATCAACATACGACTTCAAATCATAAAACACCACAACCAAAATGTCACACACACAACATATGTTCTTGCCAACAAACATTATCCCTCAAAGATGCTCGTTTTGACTTCTTTTTTAAGTGAAAAAGTTGGAGCTCATACATACCAGTTTATGGTAAAACCTAACCAAGTTAAGTTTTCTACTTATACTAGTTTGATCTATGATATCTCGAGAGTTTAAGATTAGAAATACTAGATAAAAATGTTTTAATCATGTACATGTCATTTTAGAGTCTCATAATTACACCTTCATTCATGTACTTAACTAGTTTGTTACTTATATTCTAGAAGTGTAAGAGATAGTTTTATTTAGGTAACTTGAAAAGATACTAATAAAACTTCATGAAACCCTAAGTACCATGCATATGGCCCCTTCCATAGTGAATATCCATCTTGCTTTCACCATATTGTGTAATATTATTAGCTTAAAATAAAAACAAATATGATTCAAAACAAGGAAACACACTAGAATAAGTATTAGATAGATGGAGTTAATGAAATCTTAGTACACCCCTACTTGGCCGCCACTATTGATGGACTTAATGAGCTGTAAATTTTGGTTAATTAATGTAATGATATGATTAATTAGTAAGTATGATTTAAGGTGTAATTAACCAAGTTAAGTAGGGTAATGATGAGTTAATGGTCTAAACTAGTTAAGTTGGTGATTAAGGCCTTAGGAATAGTGTTAGAAACCCCATTAATGAAATGAACCAAATCTAGAACACTTAGTAAAATGGGTTATTTAGTGAACTTATTAGAATATTTGGCCCATTGAAATAAGTTAGAATCAAGTTTAGGGTTCTATAATGCAAATTAAGCCTAAACTAGCTTACTTAGTGATTAGGAGCCCAATAAATGAAAAGAACCAAATCTAAATCCTAATAGAAAATGAATTTATCTTAAGGCCTTTAATGAGTTTAAGCCCAAAATCATAAATGAAGTTAGGCTTAATGCCCTAAAATGCAAGATAAGCCTAAAAACTCTTAAAAGAACTAAGAATAAAGCCCAATAACTTAGTGGCCAGATTTGAACCCTAAATTAAAAGACTCATAAAATAAAATATAAAAGGTCTATTAAGTCTATAAGCCTATTAAAGCCATCCCTTATAGGCCTCTTAGTAGGCAAGTACTTTAAACTAGTAAAAATGACCCATTTAAGCCCACAAGAGCAACACCAAAACCTAAGGTGAGAATTTAAAGTGTTAGGTAAAAAATGTCCACCTAAAATACTTAAAAAAAAGCCTAAAATATTATGTGTAAGGTCTAAGATCAAAAGCTAAGTCCCAAACTAAGCCTAAACCCTTGAGCAACTAAACTCACCCTTTGAGCCCATGAACTTATAAGGCCCAAACCGAAACCTTCTTGACCCAAAATCCCAAAAATAACCTCACCAAATGAAAAAACAGTTGAAAATGATGAAAATCGACTATAAGAACGTGAAATTCCAACTTAAAATGAGAAAGTTAGACCAAAATACAAAATAAGTGAAAATAAGGAAATTATATTGAAGCTAGTGAATAGATTAAGCTTAAGATAAGTCTTATTTAATTTAATTATCTTACTCAAGTGATTTAGGATACCAAATTCGAGACTACAGAGTTCAAGGTTAAGTAAGTACACCGTCTCCTGTTTTACTCTATTTTGTGCTCGTAGTTAATGTACTATGTAATTATATATGATAATTAAACTTAATGCATGTTGGGGTATATGGGAACTTGTGTGTGCCTTTTCTAGTTGACCTATGCTTACAAAATATCTTAAGATATTTCAAATACCCTTATTTGTTGCATCAGAACATAGGACAACGGAGTGTTTGGAATATACTTGCTTGACCACCCGATGATTCTAGAATTAATAAATATTCAACCTCTAATTAAACTGGACATGCATTACATCTTATAGCATGAGTTAAAAGAGCATTAGCACCATAAAGTAGAGAGGGAGATCATGCTTAAATGGATCCATCTTGATACTATGTATTATGATTGTTTATCGTATGATGTATTCCTGCCTTGACTTTTGAGAACTACTAGGCTTCGAGAGTGTCACTTTCTACTTAAGGCTGAGTCATATCTATTGCTGAGAGCGATTATATTGTTAAGAGATTTCATATTAGACGTAGATACTCAAGTCCTGATGTACTTAAATACTTCCTAACTCAGGTAATGATGAGTGTCAAAATAGTACTGTATATAGTTATCGGTTAACTGTATACATTGTTTGCATTGCATATGCTTGTACATGTATTTATATATTTGATAAATAACTTGCTTATTATTGTCTAATGGTAAGGTAGGAAGGTTTCTGACTAAGTAAGATGCAGCTTACACCTTAATAGTTCCTTTTGTAGGTCTTACAAAATTAGGGCTGGGTTAGGATTCTAGTGTAAAGTGTTCCATTAGGTTAAGAAAGTAGAATATAAGTTTAGAAAAGTAAGTAGTATAGTCAAATTAAACTTTTAAAGTGTTTAGTGGCTTTATGATTGTCAAGTTATAGATTACCCTTGTTATTGTTTGATAGGTGATTTTGACTCTCTACGGTTCTGGTGACTGTAGATTGTTAGATCACTTATATATTATATATATATAGTTAAGCAGATGCATATAAAATGAATAAGCACTCTTAGATACTCACTAATTAGAGCCTTATAAGCTTTGACTTGCAAGGTAGTCTTTATATCATGGGTGCAAACATGATATAAAGATTTTAGGCAAAACTATTAAGCTCCCTTTTAAGGCATTATAGTATATATGCTAGATGTAGGCTTCTAAATGAAGAATAGGAGCCATTTTATAACATTTAATTAAATATAGTATTATATATATGAATATACTAATATTATAAATTTGTAAAATACAAAAATTAGGCAAAATACAAAAAAAAATGTGAACAAATGAAAAGCTATCGTGTTAGCTTTCTCCTTATTTTTCTTATTAAAACCTACAAATTATAATAATAATAAATAAATAAACTAGAAAATTGCAATTATAACAAAAGTAATATAAATAATGATTTAGGTTTAAAATAATGAAGTAAAGAAATTATGACAAAATGAACACAAAAATAAAAATATTTAGGAAATATAAAAATTTAGAAATTATTTAAGCCATTATTAATAATAAAGAAAATCCAATAAATAAAATCATTAAAGAAATACTCAAAATGATAATTAAAAACATTTGGGCCAAAAATAAATAAATTTGTATCATTCTTGGCCCATAATAGAAAATACGAGTTTTAACATTCAAAACAAACCTCGTTACATGAAATAGAAAATATAAGTTCCAACATTGAAAATGGACCTCACTACATGAAAGTGTATCCAAAAATGATAAAGATTGTTTATAAAATCATAAAAATCAAAATTAAAAAGAAAAAGCTATGCGTAACTAAATGTTTAAGATAAATCAAGAAAAATATAGGATAACTAAATTAATTAACCCTATAAACTAATAATGAGAATAAACCCTTAAAGTAAATAAATAAATACATAAGATACAATTATTTATAAATATACACATTTATTTCCTATTTACTTCAATAAATAAGTTAAACTATGTTTATACCATACTTAAGTTATAATAAGAAATTAGGCAAACTACAGTAGATATTTAGTTAATTAAGAAGCCTAGCCTTGCTAAATACTTACAAGTCTTATTATCTTTTAAGTATTCAATTATCAAGTTTTGGAAATTTTGAAGGCCTGTAGAGTGAGCATCAATTCAAGTGAAGAAGTTCTAATGATCTACTATTTACTTATGTATGATACTTACTTGATGTTTTGTTGGTTGTTATTGTTTGTGTGTTTAAATGATTGTTTTGCTTATATGCTATCATCTACGTGATCACCTCCTTAAACCGGTAAATTTAAATATCTTATCAAAATAACTAGTTATATTTGTAGTATGTCTATAGCTCAACTAGTATACTTATAGAGGGTGCTAGTGTCAAGACTCTAAAGGAGGCTTAATAGGATTGTCTAAAATTTCCATATTACGTATATACCCATAATATGAAAACCGCCATGTAAGTTAGAGATTACAAGACTCTAAATAATTAATCACTAGGGTTTCCAATTTTTATTTTATTAATTTATTATGAAATATAAATAACTATGGATATCCAATATTTCAAAGTTCCTCAAAACTACAAAGAATCGGTACCCCCTATCAAATAATATGACAGAGTAAGTCAACTTTATAAATTATAAGAAATACTAAATTATATAGAATCCTAACATATAAGTAATGTTTACATAAGATGTTTTTATTCTAGCTATATACTTCTCAATTAACTCTAAATTACCTTACATATCTTCGATTTACACTATGCACTCGAAATTTATCCTAGACCTAGCTTAAATGGACTTGTGAAAGAAGTTATTGGGAAATAAGCAAACTACAGCTCAATGTGTTTGTTTCTCACCACTACCGTTTAAGCAAGTTATCAAATACTATTCGCACATATGCAAGTTTATCCACATACAAAATGGATGCATACACAGTGAATATAAGTAACACATCTATAAAAGTTTAGAACTATGAAAAGTGTAAATTTACGTCATCTACACGTTGATTATCGCCCATACTTACCGGCATAAAGACACCTTACCTTATTCGCATGAGGCAACTTGGAGGCACCATCCCTTTAGACAACACTCAACTACCACCTTAGTTGAGAAAGAAATATCAATCCAAACAGGTGGACCCCAACTAGGGCCATCCATAATTAACAGAACATATCTAAGGACCTACGGGCACAACTATATGAATCCTCTTACTATCAATCAATTGGAGATCTCATGCTAACTTTCCCTCAATGATAAAAATATTATCAACGGGCGTTATAAGTCTTCACAAAAATCATACAAGAATTTATTTAAGATTGGGAAAAAAATTTCGATAATACATTTTTTAAAAATTTGCAAAGCTAGGACTTTCCATAAGTATATCAATTGAGTTATAGACATGTAACAAATATAATCAGTTATTTTGGATAGATATTTATATTTACCGATTTTAGGAAGTGATCACATGGATGATAGCATATAGGCAAAAGAGTCATTCAGACACATAAGCAATAACAACTAGCAAAACATCAAGCAAATGTCATGCACAAGTAGATAGTAGATCATTAACTCCCTCATCCAAATTAACACTCACTTTACAGGCCTTTGGAATTTTAAGAACTTGATAATTGAGTATCTTGAAAATAATAAGACTTATAAGAAGTTGAAAAAGCTAGACTTCTTAATTAAATAAATGTCTATTATAGTTTATCTAATTTCCCATTATAACCTAAGCATGGTTTAACTTATTTTTTGAAGTAAATAGGATATATATAGGTATATTTGTAAATAATTGTATCTTTTGTATTTATTTATTTACTTTAAGGGTTTATCCTTATTATTAGTTTATAGAGCCAATTAACTTAATTATCCTACTTGTTTTTCTTAGTTTATCTTAAATCTTTAATTATGCATAACATTTTCATTTTAACTCAAAATTTTTGGATCTTATAATCAATCTTTATTGTTTTTTGACATACTTTTATGTAACGAGGCCTGTTTTGGACATTCAAACTCGTATTTTCTATTATGGGCAAGGGGTATTACAAATTTATTTATTTTTTGTCCAAATATTTTTAACCATTATTTTGAGATTTTCTTTATTGATTTTGTTCATTGGATTTTAATAATGGACTTAAATAATTTCTAAATTCTTACATTTTCTAAATATTTTTATTTTTGAGTCCATTTTGTAATAATTTCTTTATTTTACTATTTTAAGCCTAAGTCATTAATTATCTTTGTTTTTATTATAATTGTAATTTTCTATGTAATTATTTTTTTTTTTTACAATTTATGGTTTAATCATAAAACTTTGGGAAAAGCTAACATGGTAGCTTCCTCTTAGCTCATAAGGAAATTTTCTTATTATATCCAATTTTTGTGTATTTTTACCAATTTATATTATTGATATATTTGTATTTATAATACTTTGAAGAATTAAATGTTGGAAAACTAGCTATTATTCCTCATTTGAAGGCCACATCCAACATATTTTACATATATGTATATATTTATACTTTTTAATTTATTGTTGAGAAAATAAAGTACTAATATACATATACATGTATTTTTTAGCATATGTACACATGTAGATACTTATACTATACTATATATATTCTATTTTTTCTAAGGATTAAATAATTTATATTACAAGGGTACTAAAAATTTACATAAATCCTATATATATTCTTGATACATAAAATACTACAAAATACATATACAAATTAAAGAACACATATAAACTTATATTACAAGGAAAAAGTAAATACAATATAAGGAAATATTTGATTACTCTTGTCTTAAAGTTCTTGGAAAGAAATCCTCTTGATTTTAGAAGAAAAATGATGATGGAAAAGGAATAATATGTTGTAAATTAAGGATTGTAAATCCCGTATAATCAGTAGTTCGAACCTTAATTTGACTTCGAGTATCTTAAATTATATCATGAGTCGATAAAGCTAGTAATGATAAAATTTTGATGAAATTAATAAACCGAACATAGTATTGATAATAAAAACCTTAAATTCGATATACGTGTAAATACTCGAAATCAAACATAAACTTGATCGAAATCCTAAAGCAATAATTTTAAGCTTATAAAATGAATAAATATCACTTAATAGTGATATAATCGTAGTCGATTACTATTATCAACTAAATCATGTAATCGCGTAAAACTTTTAACGAAAACGTTAAAATAACTCGTAAAAATTTTAATTGTAACGGATATCAATTAAATTAATAAATTTTCTTAAAATCCCAAAATTAATTTATAATTATTATTTTTATGATTTTTATGTTTATAAAAATTACATATAATTATTTCTAATTTCCTTTTTCTTCTATTTTCTTTATTTTCTCTCCCTTCTTTTCTCTTCTTTTCTTTTCCCCTTCTATTTATCCTTTTTCTCCATGTTGCAATTGCTGGAAAATCAATTGCCCATGTGATCTTTTATTTTGTACATGTGTCACATAATTAAGGGATAAAGGACAATTACATAAAGTAAATGTCTTATCCCTATTAGTACATGATCAATTATGATTTATTCAATTTTTTTTTTTCAATCTTTATCTATTCTAATTTTCTACTGATTTCACGCTTAAAACTTGGAAAAAAAAAATCAAACCAAAACCACAAAGAAAAGAAAAAGAAAAGCAAAGCAAAAAGAGCAAAATAAAGACCAAGAACAAGAAGAGAATTAAGAAGAAGAAGAAGAAAAAGGAGACAAAAAAAAAAAAAAAGAAGAGAACTAAGGATATATTACCAAAATATTTAGGTAAGTGTATTTATTTTATTTGTACATATGTATATTATATAATATGTGTATGTATATACTAAGTATTTTGCTACATATACATATATATATGCATGAGTAGATAAATATATATGTGTATCTATTTCATTTGTGCATAAATATATGTATGTGAACATATATATATATATATATTATTATGTAAAGCATATGGTATATGTATATGTATGTATGTATAAATAAGAATACATGTGGTAGGTATTTAGTATTTTCACTAATTAGGTATTGATATATATGTACATGTGAATATGTATATTTATGTATATATGTACATAATGTTTATTTTCATATATAATATATATAAGTATGAGTATACGTATATTATATATATATATATATATACATGTGTTCCGTATTTTTATATTTATGTACACATGTAATTTATATATATATATAGAGGTGGCGTGATTATACATATATAAACATAGTATTTTATATTATATATATGTATATGTGTACATGTATAAAAATAGGTATATGTATAGAAAATACAAATACATCTATATTATACTTATACATATAATATATAATATATAATTAAAGTTAGAATAATTTATCACATAAAGTATAGTATATGTATATATATATGACGTAAAAATACGTATATAATTAAATAGTCTACATAATATACGATAATATTAATTTAATAAATAAAGTAAGTTAATAAATATGTTTATATATATATGAATACCGTAAATTAGGAAAAAGAATTAATAATTAAGTAAATTATAAAAATTAATCAAATATAATAATAAGTATTTATATATATATGTATATCGTAAAATACAAGAAAAAATAATAAAGTAAAAAAAATTGATTTAATAATTCTAAAATCTCAAAAATAGGTAAAAATAAGCAATTAAGGTAAAATTAGAAAATTATTAATTATACGATTTAAATAATTATTAAATCTTAAATATATTAAGAAAAAGTTTAAATTAATATTTTATAACTTTTAAAATTAAAATAATAAGTTTTATGATATTTTTATATCACAGTCCAAACTACAAGTGAAAATATCCAAAATAGACCTTGTTACAAGAAAATACGCTCGAAAACGATCAAAATAGACTATAAATTCATAACGATCTGAGCTAAATAAAAAAAGTTATACATGATTCAATAAAAAACTCGAATTGACGATTTCACGTAACTAAATTAAGTAAACAATATGAATTACAATACTAGTTTTACTTTAAATTCATAAACTTACTATTTTTTATATTCCTTATTCTCAAGTGATCTCGACCTTGACCCTGAGTTGTCATCAGACTATTAGACCCTTAAGTTGATCATGGTTAAGTGAGTCTTTTCTAATGATTTCATACTTGCTTGTGTTTATAATTAATGAATATAAATTGTGATTAATAATTTGAATATTGTATAGGGTTAGGTCATACTTATATATAATAACTATCTATTGATGGTGAATTTACTTTAAAGTATGAAAACGTATTGATTGTTGTACAATCAATTCACTAAGAACTGATTGTCTGTGACCTTGTTGATTACTGAATAACAAGACTTAATTTTACTTAACTTAAAAGAGCTAACTCATAACATGCATAATCATACATCATATAACTAATTCTGGCCGTTACATCACACGGAGGTAGCGAGAGGCCATACATGGGTTAATTTTTTTTATTGTTATAGAATTCATACAGTGCACATGTCACGACCCGAGAGGGCTAGTTATGGTAGTCACCGTATATCATACAAAGGATTGCAGATTGAATTCCCTTACAATCGACGATCCTTTTATACAATACAAAAAGCTACAACTACAACTAATAACCAACAACCAAGAGTGCGTAAGCATAAGTAATATCATTTCATGATAACAATAATAAAATATAGAAACATAACACATAATCTATTTATATAAGAATTTACAGATAAGAAATCTAAAGCATTTCTTAAGTTAAACTAGTATCATTCGATTACATAATCAACCCTATAAACTATTATAAGTACACTTTGATCATGTCTTGCTCCTACATTGACCTCGTGATGAACACTAACCTTAGGCATACGACAACCCGACTTCATAAATAACTCGGCCTGCGAAAGAAGATTACAAGAGTATAAGCTAACTGGCTTAGTGAGATAATCTCCTCAACTATACAACAATCAAGTTATACATTAATTAAGTTCAATTAAATGAATACATGTCAGTTAGTATGCCAAACAAATACATGCAAGTGACCAAGTACTGCATGCAACTTAGATTTAATGCCCTCCGAAGTCAAGGTTGGAGATACATCGACATAGTTAGATCTAGGTATCATACTAGAACTTATTTTATAACGAAACTCCGCGTTTTGTATTTAAAATGCAATGGTATATCCATTATCAATTTTATCAAAAACGAGTTCTATATATGATTGTGAGTAGGTTTACGTAGCTTTCACTCACCCATAAATGGAGGCCTCTAGACTCGACTCTTAGCCATGCAGTTGGCGCCTTCAATGCTTAGTAATCTCGTGGGCTAAGATAAGGTCATATCACACGTGTGCACAGTATAAAATCTATAACAATCAATAATCAACCCATATATGGCCTCTCGTTACCTCCGTGTAATATGACTACTAGAATTAGTTATGCGATGTATGATTATGCATGCTTCAAGTTAACTTTTTCTAGTCAAGTAAAATTAGGTCTTATTATTCAATGATTATTCAAAGTCACAAACAATCAATTCTTAGTGAATCTACTATGCAACAATCAATACATTATTGTAATTTAAAATAAATTCACCATTAACAACCATTTATCATATACAAGCATAACCCAACCCCATACAACATTCATTTATTGATCATGACTTGTATTCACTAACTACAAACACAAACAAGTATAGAATCATCAAGAAAACTCACTCAGCCATAGTCGACTTAAGGGTCATAATAATCTAGTGGTAGCTCAAGGTTAATATCAAGATCACTTAAGAATAATAAAATTTGTAAATTTGGGAATTTAAAACTAAACTAGTATTGTAATTTGTAAAGTTTACTTTACCTAGTTATGCAGAATTGTCAATTCGAGCTTTTTATTGAATCGCGTATAACTTTTTCATTTGAGCTCAGATTGTTATGAACTTATAATCCATTTTGATTATTTTTTAGCGTATTTTCTCATAACGAGGTCTGTTTTGGATATTATGACTCGCAGTTTGAATTGTGATATAAAAATATCACAAAATTTATTATTTTAATTTAAAAAAATTATAAAATATTAATTTTATCTTTTTCTTAATATATTTATGATTTACTAATTATTTAAATCATATAATTAATAATTTTATTATTTTAAGTATATTTTACCTTAGTTACTCATTTTTAGTTATTTTTGAGATTTTAGAATTTTTATAATAATAATAATAATTATTGTTATTTTTATTATTTATTATTTTCTTATTATTCATTTGTATTTTACAATATACATATATATATATGTACTTATACTATATTTGATTAATTTTATAATTTACTTTAATTAGAAATTCCTAATTTACGGTAACATATATATATATATATATATATATACCTACTCCTTACATATTTATGAATTTATTTTATTTAGTAAATATTATTATATCATATATATTACTTAATATTCGGTATACTACATATATACTATGTGTTATACATATACTATATATTATACATATATTCATGCCACATACATGTATACCTATATGTATATAAAATATTGTTTACATGTGTACATAAATATATAAATACCAAATACATATATATATATATATAATGTATGAATACTTATACTTATATCTATACATATGAAATAAAGATTGTACACATATATACCTACTTAGCCAATTTCACGTATATAGATATATATATATCTATATTTTTTTTTGTAAAAATACTTAATTCATACTATATATAGTCTTATGGATACGTACATACCGTATATTCTACCTATATACATACATGTCTACATACATATCTTTATACATACATATATATCTTAAATTATCTACTTATGCATACATATATATATATGTAATGAAATATTTAATAAAATACAACACAAATACTTAGTATATACATGTACATATCATATAATATACATATGTACTACTAAAATAATTATACTTACCTAATTATATTTGATTTTCTTCTTCTTTTCTTCCTCCTTCTTCTTCTTTTTCTTCTTATTCTTCTCCTTCTTCTTCACGGTTTTCTTTTGGTTTTGTTTTTACTTTGCTTTTCTTTTCTTTTGTTTTTCACTTTGTGTTTTCGATTAGGTTTCTTTTTTTTTTCCAAGATTTAGGATGTGATTCAGCAAATGGAAGCAAGTAAATAATAAAAAAAATACAAGATCATTATCCCATTAGATTAAGCATTAAATTAGAAATGACACTTCCTTTATTAATTTGTCCTCTCTCTCTTAAATTTGTGACACATGTACATTCATTTTAGGCACATAAGCTGCCGAAATTGTTCAACTAAAATTCACGTGTAAGCTAAGGAAAATAGAAGAGAAGAAGAAAAGAAAGAAAAAGAGAAAAAGAAAGAAAGAAAAAGGAAGAAAATAGAAATTAAAAATAAATATATATAATTTTTCTAAACCTAAAAATCATAAAAATAATCATCATAAATTAATTTTAGAATTTTATGAAAATTTATCAATTTAATTAGTACCTGTTACATTTATAATTTTTACAAATTATTTTAATAATTTCATTAAAATTTTACACGATTACGCGATTTAGTCGATAATTGCAATCGACTATAATTATATCACTATTGAGTGATATTTAACTATTTTATAGGCCTAAAGTTATAGTTTTAGAGTTTCGATCAAATTCGGGTTCAATTTTTGGTTAATTATGTATAAATCAGGTTTAGGGTTTTAGTACATGATTTAAGGTTTTGATCAATTTCTAAGGTTTTTATTATCAGTGTTATATTCGATTTATTAAGTTTCATAATCTTTTATTGTTACTAGTCTTATCAACTCATTACATAGTTTAGGACACTCAAACTTAAATTAGGGTTCAAATTATCAATTTTTTAGGGTTTACAGTACATGTGCAATATGACTTTATCTTGGCCCGTGGGATCACTAGGCGTTGGAGGTGCTAATCGCTTAGCTAAGGATCGAGTTCAGAGGCCTTCATTTAGGAGTGAGTAAGGGCTATGTGAACTTACTCACAATCATACATAGAACTCAATTTTGATTAAAACTGAGAATGAATATACTATTACATTTTAAATACGAAACGCAGAGTTTCATTACGAGATAAGTTCTAGTATGATACTTGGATTTGACTGTGCCGAACTATCTCTAACCCTAACTTCAGAGGGCATTAAATCTAAGTTGCATGCAATATCTTGTCACCTGCATGTATTTGTTTGGTATACTGTCTGTCATACATTTATTTGATCTAATTTAATTAATGTATAACTTGATTGTTGTATGATTGAAGGGATTATCTTACTAAGCTAGTTTGCTTATACTCTTGTAATTTACTTTCACAGGCCGATTTGTTAGTAAAGTCGAGCTGCCGCATGACCAAGGTTAACTGTATATCAGGGGGTTGATATAAGAGTAAAATGTGATTAGAGTGTACTTATGATAGTAGATTTAGATTATGAATCCTATTATGTAATGAAAGATATTAGTTTGAGTTAAGAAATATTATAGACTTCTTATCTATAAATTTCTATGCAAATAAACTATGTTTTATATTTCTTTAGTTTGTTATTATTATCATGAAATGATATTGCTTATACTTGTGCAACTCTTGGTTATTAGTTATAGCCATAGCCTTGTGTATCGCATAAAGGGTTGTCGATTGTAATGGAAATCAATCTACGGTCCTTTATACAATATACGGCCACTACAACGATTAGCCCCCTCAAATCTTGACAAGGATGGTAGATGATAGTGGAAAAGGAAGAAAAATGAAAGGGAAATAGAAGGTTGAGGAGGGAGGAGAGTTGTCAATTTAAAAAGGAGAGATGTGATAAAAGAAGTTGAGTTTGAAATTGTGATGAAAAGCAAAGTGAAAAGTACTTTTTGTGGAGGGTTTATGTTGTTGACAATAAAGGGAAAAAAAAAAGAAAGAAAAGGAGATTTGACTTTGTTATCATCTTATCCAATTTCATTTCATAAGATAATCTACAAGGACACTTGGCAAAATAATGAAAAGGAAAAAATAAAAGAAAAGGAAAAAGAAAGGAAAGAAGGAAAACAAAAGAAGAAAAGGATAAGAAAAAGTTGAGTTGACTTCGCTTTTTATCTTGATTTCAACTTTTCTCATATAAGATAGAGAAAGGAACTTGTATAACCGAAACTTAAAGAAAAAGATAGGAAGAAGAAAAGAAAGAAAGAAGATGAAATTGCCTTCTTATCTTTTCTTGGAAACTTTTTCCACCTTTAAAATAAAATATTCTAAGTATAGGTAAATGAGTAATTTTAAAAATAAAGTGAGGATAAAGTATAATGTAATTATAGGAGAAATATATGGTATAAAATTAATATATACTATAAGTACATAAAATAAAGTATATAGTAAAAATAAATCAATACAATTAAATTAATATAATGACTAACATATATATATATGTACATAAATGAAATGATACAATGGACATATAATAATATTTGTAATCTTATTAATTTATTTAATTAATTTGTTATTCTTTATGTTTATTAGTATTTGAGAACCATCTCTATTCATTCGTTAACGATTTTATGTAATTATGGGTGTTTATCGATAATTTTACTAAATTAGGACTTTGTCACTGTTAGGGTAAATTTGTATAATTTATAAGATTAGAGTTTTAGTTTTAAGCTTTTTATCATGTTTAAGTTCATTCTCTTGTATTTATGCATACATAAGGTTTGAGGTTTTCACACGTGATTAGGGTTCCAAATAATATATTAGTGTTTTTCGCATTCATTTTAGGTTTTGAGTTTAAAATTTGATCAGTTCTATTGACTTGGAGAAATTATCTATAGTACTCGAGTTTAACTCTATACTCAAAAAGCTAAATTTCCTAAGTTTACAGCTAACTTTGCAAATGTTTTAGAAAAGTATTTTTGGCAACCTTTTTCCATTCTTAAATAGATTCTTGTATGATTTCTATAAGGGCTCATAGCGTTTATTGATAATATTTTTATCATTGAAGTAAAGCTAGCATAGGATCTACAATTGATTGATAATGAAAGGACTCATATAGTTATACTCGTAAGGCCTTGGATTGGATTTATAGATGTTGAGCTCTTAAGACCTTAGATATGATTTATTAATGGTAGATGGCCCTAGTTGGGGTTTACCTGTTTGGATTAGTATTTCTTTCTCAACTAAGGTAATAGTCAAGTGTCATTTGGAGGGATGGTACCCCCAAGCAGCCTCATATAAGTAAGGTAAGGTGCCCTATACAAGTAAGTACGATGGATAATCGACATGTAGATGATATAAATTTGCATCTTCCATAGTTCTAGACTCCTATGGATGTGTTGCTCACGTTCATTGTGTATGCATTCATTTCGTGTATAGATAAATAATGTTTGATAACTTGCTTGAACAATAGTAGTAAGGAATGAACTCACTAAGTTGTGGTTTGCACATTCTCCTATAGCTCCTTTTACAAGTCCATTTAAGTTGGCATTAGGATAAATCTTGAGTGTAAAGTGTAAATCAAGGATATGTATGAAAATATTAGAGTAAATTGAGAAGCATATAACTAGTACAGAAATATCCTATGTAGAAAATATTTGTATGTTAAGGTTTTATATAATCTAGTATTTCTTGTAATTTATAAACTTGACTTACCCTTTCTTATTATTTTGTAAGGGATACCAATTTTCTAAAGTTCTAATAAACTGTGGAATATTGGATATCCATAATTATTTATATTTTACGATAAGTTAATAAATTAAAAATCGAAAACCCAATGATTAATTAATTAGATTCTTGTAATCTCTAACTTGTAAGGTGATTTTCACATCATGGATGCACATATGATATAAAAATTTTAGGCAATCTTACTAGGCCTTCCTCAGTGTCATGACACATTAACTATTGGTTCAGTTACCAAAAATGTTGTGGTTACTAATGAAAGTAGAGGGAAGGAGTTGTAAAAGTAAATAAAGAAGCCATAGGAGTTAAATAAAATTATATTGGTTTAACAATTATGAAAAAATATTTTAATGTAAGGTTTAAATGAGTAGAGTCAAATAGAAGTTAAGTGGTAGTTAAAAATCCTTATTAGCTTGAATATTATGGATAGTTATAAGAATCATCAATTGTTTAGGGTTACTAATTTTTATTTAGATGGTTTTTATCTTAAACATATTTAGGTGACTTTAAAGGTTAAATGCAAATTATTTTTAATATAAACTAAGGCATGGGCCAATAGCTTAACTAATTGAGCAATCATACTTTTACACATGAGACCCATGTTTGATCCCTTTAATGTGAAAATGTGCATTTTAATTTTGTTGCACTATTTATGCCACGCATCAAGATACAATTGTGAAAATTCTTTCCTATTCTTTCTTGCATGCAAACAACCCGACCCCCTCATTTTGGCTTTATCTTTTTTTTTTGTTTTACACAAAATTTCTATCAAATTAATAATGGAATTATGTACTAAGAATAGCATACTCTCGAATCTAACTAAGCTTTTGTCTAGATTCATGCATTTACATAAACAAAACCGTGTTGAAAATGGAAAAAAATCATGTATTAGTCAAAAGGCCATTAATTCAAATCTTCAAATTAATGTAAATTTTTCACTTTTTACGCCAATCTAAAGCTTAGTTAGTATAAAAAGGGGTCTTAGGAAGCTCAAGGCTTTTTTAAGCAAATTCAACTACCTAGTTAATTAACCCAAGCCCTAAGTTCTCCATCACTAACAATCCTACTCATTGCCATGATCGAAGCAAGCACCACCACTTGGTTCTTTGCACAAGCCTTAGTTACCACCTTGAAACAGCATAACTACCACTCCTTTTAACCATCATTGACCACCACCAAACTCTACCACTTAAACCACCATAAAACTCTAAGGCACCACTTCTAAACCCCTATTTCCCAATCTAAAACACATAAAAATACCCATACTCACTTGAAAAACCATCATAAATGCCTTAGATTACCACTGTTGACATCTACTTCTTCTTTACTAAATTACATACTACACAAGTGATTAGGTTGGTCAATATGACCCAAACCCGAAAACCAACCCAGATCCACTTTAGACTCACGTCTTTGACTTGAGCCCAGTTTTTAGTTAGTCTCTCTATTTTTTTTTCTTTTGCTTTCTTTCTTCCTTCTTTCTTTTCTCGAAAATGAAGAAAACCAAAAATGAAGAAAAAATCAAATCAAATGTTAAATGAATTTATTTTTCTTTCCCTTTTTTCTTTCTTTTTTTTTATAAGAGCATCAAACTAGAATCACATAACTAAACCCAAAGACATACACACATAGGCATGCACACAATATATACCTTAGGCAGTACACATAAAAATTTTGGACTCAAAACTGTACCATTAAGATTATTTAAATCAAAAGAAAAAATTAGCTAAGGTTTAGTGATTTCTTAAAGATAGTATATGCCAGGTCTTAATTTTATCAAATTGATATTTTTACATAAATCTACATCAAAAAATATCACAAAATACCAATTTCTATAATCTTATACATTTATTTGATATTTTTAATAAATTAAACAAAATCGATAGGAAATTAAACTCATAAGGACGAATAACTTCTAGCCACTAGTAGTGGCTCCCACTATGTTAACAGCCCTTGGAGGTGGGTCAACAATCAGGTGGTGGTGGCCATTCTTTCCCAGGTAATGGTGGACATGCATGCTCATTATATACCCTAATTGGACACTATTTTATTAATTTTTTTGTAAAAATACTCTCTCCGCTCTCCTTAATCTCTCTCTAATTTTTATGAACTTACATTTGATCAAAATGAATTATGGAAGAAGGTTTATGAATTTATAGAGGGGTTTGGGGTATTTCTTGCATTTTCCACTTGCTAAGTGTCCCTTTTCTTTTTCCTTTTTATTTTCTGTTTGGCTTAATCCTATTTATTGAATTTCCATCTTCCATTTCTAGTTTGCCACACCTAATCTCTAGACATTTCTACACTTTTCCATATTTTTCTTTATTTTTTATTAAATTTCCTTAATTACTTTAGTATTATTGTAATATATTTTAGGTATTTTAAGTAATTTCAGGCATTTTTACCTACAAGTACTTAAATATATAATAAAAATAAAATATTCATAAATATTATTTATATTATTTTATGATTTTTAGTGTATATATAATTTATCATTAGCAATTCGTTAATTATCAGAATTCATTTTACGCGTTTTCGATAAATAATGGATAATATATATATAACTTAGTATTATAATATTTAATTATTTAATATTTATTTTCCTAAATCCAAAATCATGGAATCACTTTTACTAATGTTTCTAACTTTTTTGTAAAATTTAGGCTTGATTAGATAGTTTTTGCAATTGCCCTAAATTTTACAAACCATTTCTGAACTGACTGAACATGAGTTGATTATTAATTTTTGTACGGCCTCACATTCCTCCCTACTTACAAATAGTTTTGTCCTTGAAACTACTACATTCCAAATCTCTCTTTAGAGATACATATATTCTTAAATTTATAGCTTACATCTTATCTTCTGAATTATCTTTTAATTTAGATTTCGAATCCTCCTCTAACTAGCTTCTGATTTGAGTTCTTCATTCATCTTTCAAATGAGATGGTTAACAATTTAAATCAACTCAATATGACTCAACCTAACTTAATAAGAATGAATATTAATCTTGATCAATAGATTCATTAAGAGAAGTGATATTAACAAGAACTTATTACTTGACAGGACTCATCATGACACATTACACTTAAGGGGTTGACATGACAAGAGACTCAACAAACAAGAAATTTGACCACCTCAAATTTTCCACTCCTCTATTGGATTACCTATTGCAATTTGCCCATATGAAGTGTATTGTTGTTTCTTGCCTTTCTTATACATCAAATTACTATAATAGATCTTCTTTCTTGGTAATGATTGCCAGTTATCTTTCCTCAGTCTTTGCTTAACATTTTTAGTATCTACAGAAGTTCTCTCTCCAGATATAACTCGTTTAAGGAAAGAAATATTATTCCGTCCAAAAGTCACACTACTTCAATTGACTATGCTACTTATAGTTTCTTAACTTCAGTAATGTCATTCACAAATACCTTGTATATTCTTCATTAGTTGTTAAGTAAAGCAAAGTATTATCGATGGTATCATAACAAGTTTCTACGAATATAGCCAATGCATTGCTAATCTAAGAGATACCATTATCAATTCATAATGTCCGTATCATATCGTAGATATAGAGACTTCCTTTAACTTAATTTGAAATTGATAACATTCTAACTTGAAGTTACTTCAAAAAAACATAGTTGCTCCTTATAATTAATTAAGCAATTCCTAAATTTAGAGTTGAAGATACTTGTTTTGATTAGTTTACTCTATCCATCATCCTATCTTCATAGTACCTTATATCTTTTCCTCTTCAAATAATATAGATGTCCTTTGCAAAGAATTACTTACACATGTAAATCTCTTACTCAATAGTTTTTTGAAGCTACTCCTTTAACTTCTAAGGTCCCATTTGCAATACCTAATACAGGACTTCAGTTATATGTTTAATTCTTAGCTAACTTAATCATAGAGTTCAATTTTTCAAGATCAAATTACACCAACAAATCTTTAGAAATACATTTGAACATTTATTTACTACTAGTAGATCTAGTATTTGTTGATATTTTCCTTTGTCTCTCACTTGTAAACATAAACAAACTTCTAATCACCTACCCCTAGAAGCTTTTTTCTTAAATTCCACTTTACTCATAATGTATAGCATTTCGAGTTAATATCCTTCCTCCAATATAAGTTCTAAATTGATGGGTAATGATAATGCTAATCATCTTAAATTCTTTTCTACCTACCAACTTCTTACTTAAAGGAAATAAACACCTTAGTATCAATATTGCACTTGCATTTAATTCATTTATATATACATATATTTTGTAATAACTACACATTATTCTATGATTATTAACCAATCCTTTGGTTTGTAGAACTTGAATTCTAACTAGCTGAGTTTAACTTACATGTCTATTGTTAACTTAAAATTAGGAATTTGAATGCTTGTATGTCACAAATCTTGTTGTGATTTTACCTTTAACTCCTAAAATTATTACGTAGTCATTATGATAATATTCTTCCATCTTTTAGCACAATTCCCTTCACAATCCATCATTTTTTCTATGACAAGTATTTGAACACTCAATTTAGTGTTACTAAGTTCCTTAATATCTCATATTCCTCTTTTATGTGTGAACCACACTTAAAAGAATATCTATTCTTCTAACCTTGATGACTTTTAACCAATTCCATCGTCTTACCTTTATAAATTTTGTGATTCCTAACTCTACAATTAAATATTTCTCTTTTAAGTTGAATACAAAATTAGAGGAAATAATATCTTCTTGTTCTAGTACTTGATACTTTCATTATTATTACAACATACAAACCAAATACAGACAAAGTAAATTTATTTACTAAGGTTACTAGCTTTTTTTCTTTCTTTCTTTTGTTTAGAGTTATATCACTTAGCTATGATCAAGTAAGAATCCTAAATTAAAATCAATACTTATCTTCTAACTCCCTTAAGCTTAGGTTCTCAAATGACTATCTTCATTCCTTATCCATCAACTTATTAATAGGGGCAAAACAACAACTTTCTAACTTACAACATAGAATTAGATCAAATCTAATAAGAGGTAGTTCCTATACCATCTTTCTCTAAACACTACTATAAAAATACCCCATTCTAATTTATTTTTGAACATCCGTTAAGTAATCTAATCCTTCCTTTAGTTGCCCCTCTCTCAAGTTTTTCTCCTACTTATACTTCTAGCTTTAGTATAATTGTATCATATGTCAATGTTTGATATTCTAAAATCTCAAAGGTTCTAAACTTCCCTCTCTTTAATTAATAATTAATCAGTTTAAGAGGTTTATCCATCTTTTCTTAGGATATCATATTACTTGATGGTTTTAGATAGCCTACCATTTCCTAATGATTTTGTCTATATTCTATTTTACCTCTTAAGACTTTTTGTCTCCTCTAGTTCTTTCTCTAATAGGATACTAGATCATTATTCCTTATCATCATATCATAATGAGTATATCAATAGGTAACCGTCTAATAAAACTCACTTCCTGACAGGTTATGTTCTACCTAATTCAATCTTAGAATAGCCAAGAAACATTTAATTGAAAGTCCTGATCCTTTTTAAATTTTTTTACTATAATTCTCATTTCTACCATTAATTGTTACTCATCTTACTACTACTATTTTAGGGTACTTGGATATATATTAATTCATAGTTTATCCAACAATCCTACTTCACTTCTTATAGACAATTTAATAATTATTCATCCCTTATAACGAAACATAAGCTGTAATATCCTAGGGTCTCGAGCCCATACAATAACCTTAGGATCTGAGCTCCTAAATAAAGGGTGTTAGGTTATGTTATCAGCTTTAATTCAATCTTCATAATAAAGCTAAAAAAGTTAGACAAATTATTCTAGTAAAGTCAATTTCTTAAAATAAGTTATATAAAATGATTAATTTAATAAAAACATTAATTTATTAATAAAGCCGATAATTATTGAAAATGTGAAATTTAAGCTCTTAAATATAGAGAGATATTAAAAATAAGTTATTTAACTCATAAAAATAATAAATGAAATTGAATTTTATATAATATACATGTATTTACATATGATATGCATTATAAGAATTAAATATATATATATATAATAATAAATTATAAAAAACTAAGTTACATTAGTATAAAATAATAGAACATTAATAAAAAATAAATATATGAGTCATCAAATAATGTGGTAGTCTAGGATTAATTAGAAATGATAAGTTACAAGCCAAAACATAAGAAAATGACTCCTAGAATGTTGGATTAATATAAAAATGACATCTAAGCTAGAAAATTGACACGTGACATGATGACTTATCTACCCAACCAACTCCAAAACTATAAATAGACCCTCAACATCAAATATTAGATCTTTTAGTGAACCAAATTTGGATAGAAAAAAATTGGAAAAATTCAAACAAAAAAAAAGGAAAAACAGGATAAAAATAGGGGTGTAACTTAGTCTGATTGGTTCAATTAGTTGTAGGTATATGTTAAGAGTGGTTGTTTAGGGTCAAAGAAAAGACCACCAAGGAGGTGTTTTGACAAGGTTGGGTAATCGGAGAATGACCAGTTTAGGTGAACTAAAATTCCGCCCATTTATTATTTAATTTTCTAAAAATTCTAAACATTATTAATTAATTGTGAAATTTGGTTTTTTAGGATTATTTTATATGTAGATTAATGAAGTAATTTTATTTTAATTAAATAGTTATTGAAAATATAAGGTCCTTAAGAAAATGCTCTATTTGGGCGAAAATTTAATTAAATTTTAGAAATATTAGATAATGTTCTTTCAAGTTGAATTTTTGTACATAATATTTTCATATATGTATTTAATTGTTGTAACAAGAATTGTTGAAAATCTCCATGTTTACTATTTATTATATTTATTTTGAACAAAATTGGTAGTTTTGAGTGTTTATTGAAATAGTTGGTTTTTAATGTAATTAATGAATGAGCCCTACATGTTTTGACTTCTAGAAGTTTATAAAGATATTTGGAATACTTAATTTTCATCTCACACTTAAATTTGTTTATTTTCCCTACTTTTTTATATTTTCAAGATAAAACTGCTATTTTCATAAAAATAAATAATAACTAGTTTTGTGTAATTGATAGTAAATATCTAAACTACATATTTTTGTGAGTATATAGGATTTTTCATAGACTAAATAGGGATCATGCAGTATTTATTACGTACTTTTCCTAATATAAGCTTATATATTGACCTAATATGTAAAATAGTAAATTTAGTATTATGATAATTAGTAAGATTATGCAAGATTAGTATTTTAGGTATAAAATAGATGTTGTTCAAGTTTGGGAAGTATAATTTTTAGGGTTTTTAGTTTAAGACTAAAGTTTATTCTGGTTAATTACAAAGTTACAATAACGTACGATTAAGTTGGTAGTGAGAAAGGGTATTTTCATGCTTGTAACCATATTGATTAATCTTATTTATTAAGATATATTAATAGTTCTTGAAATAACGATCATGATGATATAAAGTTTATTGAAATCGGATAAAGAGAGTAAGATGCGGTCAAATGTAGTTTAAAAACATAGTAGTGAAAGCTTATAAGAGTTAAGGTTTAACCCATAATTGACTTGAAGATTGTATTTATATTTTCTTAGGTGTGATAAGTAAGGCAGAACCACGTAGTGAAGTTTAGGATTTTGCACTATTGCTACGAGTAAACATATTGTTACTCATAACACTATGTGCTATTTGATGCTATATTGATTGGATATGGCTATATCTTAAGTAAATTAATATGTTACTATAGTAGATGTTGATGTGATAATTTTAAACAACGGTAACTATATCTTGGTTATTCTGTTATGCTACTATGTTAGGTGTTGATGTGGTGCTTACGAATGATTGTACTAATTTGGAAAGTTAAGGGATTGCTAACTTAATCTTCTAGGCATTCACCTAAATAAACCCTAAGTAAGATACTAGATTTTTGCTAAAGAGAGATTGAAAACTAGAATCAGATAACTAGGATAAATGAAACATGAAGACTAGTTGTGCTAAATGATATACCTAAGTTGTTATTACATTGCATGGCATAAAAAGGGACCTATGGGTCATAATTTTCAAAATGAGGCTTCTAAGTGATCAAGGAAAAAATCATGGCTTTATGAACTCAGTTTCTGGAAGTATATAGATTCTCATTGCTAAAACATCTTGACTATTTTGATAGTTTAATTTGGTAGACTACAGTGTGTAGTCTAATTTTGTAAAATAAAGTTGGGGGTTTTACTCCTAAGTACGTCCTTGTTGCTTTTTTATTTGGTAGACTGTAGTATGTAGTCTAATTTGGTAAAATAAAGTTAGGGGTCCTATTCTGTCATGACTCGTGGGGGCTAGTCAGGGCAATCGCCATATACCGTAGAAAGGATGGTGGATTGAATTCCCTTACAATCGATAACCCTTTTATACGATACACAAGGTTACAGCAACTACTAACTACCAAAAGTACGCAAGCTTAAGCAATATCATTTCATGAAAAATAATAATATTATAAAAACATAACACATAGTCCATTTACATAAAAGTTTACAGATAAAGAGTCTGAAACATGTCTAAGTTAGACTATAATAGCAATTACATATTCAAATCTAAACTATCAAAAGTGCTCTTTGAACTCATCCTGCTCCCATACTGATCCCGTGTAGAAAACTAACCTCGGGCATACGACGGCCCGACTCCACGAAGAGGTCGGCCTGCGAAAGAAGACTACAAGGGTATAAGCTAACTAGCTTAGTGAGATATTTTCCCTCAACCATACAGCAATCAAGTTTATACAATAGTTAAGTTCAACCAAATGAATGCATAAACAAGCAGTATGCCAAACAAATACATACAGGTGACCAGGTATTGCATGTAACTCAAATTTAACGCCCTCCGAAGTTAGGGTTAGAGATTCTTCGGTACAGTCAGATCCGGGTATCATATTAGAACTTATTTCATAACGAAACTCCGCATTTCATATTTAAAATGTAACGGTACATCCATTACTAACCTTATCAAAATGAGTTCTATATATGATTGTGAGTAGGTTCACGCAGCTCTCACTCACTCCTAAACGAAGGCCTCTAGACTCAACCAATAGCTAGGCGGTTGGCGCCTCTAATGCCTAGTCATCCCGCAGGCAAGCGTAAGGTCATATCGCATGTATACACTATACGAAATCAATAACAATCAATAATCAACCCACGTATGGCCCCTTGCTACCTCCGTGTAATGTGACTGCCTAGAATTAATTATGCAGTGCATGATTTATGCATGATCCAAGTTAACTTTTTCTAGTCGAATAAAAAGTTAAGTCATATTTAATCAGTGATTATTCCAAGTCACAAACAATCAATCTATTGAATCTACTATGCAACAAACATTATATTATTGAAATTTAAAGTAGATTCATCATTAACAACAATTATCATGCACAAGCATAACCCAACCCCATATACATTCATTTATAAATCATAATTTAAATTCACTATTTACA
>JAMXBB010000003.1:60298841-60330279 GCA_024138015.1 Lumnitzera littorea | reverse complement strand
ATATATAAATAATTATACATGTATACACATATATATATATATATAGTTACGGTACATATATATATATTTATACTATAGTTATGTAATGAAAAATACTAATTACAAATTATATGTATTCTAAAAAAAACAAATACATAATACATACTCTTCCATATACCTATGTACATACATGTATACATACCTAACCTTATACATACATATATAATTAAATTTAAGTATTCATGTACATAGACATATAATAGCAATGTTATATGTAAAAATACCATACAAATACTATATTTATACATGTGTATACTATAGAATATACATCTATACTACTAAAATAAATTACTTACCTATTAATTTTTTTTTTTATTTTTCTTCTTCTTTTTCTTCCTTCTTTTTTTTCTTTCTCTCCCTCACGGTTTGCTCTCCAAGTTTCAGTGTGTGTTTGTGCAAATTTTTTTTTCCTAGGTTTATATTGTCTTCCTTTGCTCACGTGATTAATAGCTTAACATTTAAGCTAAGTTAGATTTTTCATTAATGTAGATAAATAAAAAATAATCATTTGTAATCTTTTCTTTTTATTTAACATCAACACATGGCAATTTGTTTTGCTTACGTGGGCTGCTTCTTTTGATATTTTATTTGCTAATTTTCTTCTTCATGTTTTGTGCAGGGGGTGACTTGAATTAGAAATGGAAGAAGGAAAATGAGATAAATTGGAAATGGAAGAGAAGGAAAATGAAAATTATTAACAAATATGTGTAATTTTTCGAATCATATAAATTATAACAATTCTCCTCGTAAATTAATTTTCAAATTTTTATGAAATTTTATCAATTTAATTGGTACCCGTTACAATTATAATTTTTATAAATTATTGTGGCGATTTCGTTATAATTTCACGCGAATAGGCGATTTAGTCAAAATTTACATTCAACTATAATTTTATCGCTATTGTGTAATATTTAACTATTTTTTTAGGTTTATGTTTTTAGGGTTTCGAGCAATTTTGGGTTCAATTTTGATTAATGGTGCATAAATTAGTTTCAGGGTTTTAGTGAGCGATTTAGGGTTTCAATTAATTCCTAAAGTTTTGTTATCGGTGTTATATTTGATTTATTAAACTTCATATTCTTTTATTATTACTAGCCTTATTGACTTATTGTACAGTTCAGAACACTTGGACTTGAGTTAAGGTTCAACTACTATTTTTCCTAGGGTTTACATACTCCCAAGCAACTCCTTATTGCCCCCAAGTTCTTAGACGTTGCATCTAGATGCTTGGCTAGGTTGACTAACCAAATAAGGATATTAGAAGGGCACAAGATATCGGTAGCGATGCATGCCATGTGTATGAGCATAGCCTAATGCATTGTTAGTAATAAATGCTTAGTTAGGCTAATGTATGAGTAAAGATAAACCTACTGATCATGATTGAAATGTTTCAGTTGTGATATTTCCTATATTATATTGTTTGTTATCCATTCTCACTCAGCTTCAACAGCTGAAGGGATAAAATATTTTATCCTCAAGTTAATAGCTTCATGAAGGGCCTAACATTAAGGGGGATGTATATTGAAAGTGTTAGTTAGAGTCAGAGATTTTTGGATGAAACCTGTACTAAGTCAAGAATCCTATTATTTTTGAAGATGATAAAAGAAAAGGATGGTTCATGTTATGATGTACGTATTATGTTGTATATATAAGTTGTAGCAAAATATTTAGCTGAACTCCATTATGGCATCCCTATTATCACATAAATAAACTTGTCTTTTGATAAATGAATAGGTTGAGTTAAGTTTTTAACAGGTATTCCTGTGTGATGTTATATTCTGTGCTAAGGAGAGATGTGACATCCTTTAGGTGGTATTAGAGCATTAATTAGGGACCATAACCTTTAGGTACGTATGAGATGTATGGGGTAGTTAGGTGACAAAAGAGTCATAATTTAGTAAAATAACTATAGTAGTTATCTATAGAAGTTTATGTGATGTTTGTTTAGAAAGATGATTCATAGGGGATGTAGAAGATTACTAATGAATCGGGTATCTAAAGAGCAAAGGAAGGAACTACCACAATAACCTCAATCTAACCCTAAGTAACCACAACATATGGAGGAATTGGCATAATAGTTTACGATTGCATTGGCATAAGTTAGTGGAGATGGAGATAAGTTAGCTCAATCATAGTGAATAGTGAAACCATTTGATGGAAAGAACATTGATCCTTTGGTGGCAAAAGAATGGATTGACTTACTGGAAAAAGCCATTGAAATTCATGAGGTTGAAGAAATTAAGAAAGTTAGGATAGCTGCTTTTCTGTTAGACAGAGATGCAAGTAATTGATGGGAGACAAAGAGATGAAATTTACGAGAACCTATTGGTTGGGTTGCATTTAGAGATACTTGTTTGGAACATTATTTTCCTGAGTGTATAAGAGAACGAATGTGTGAAGAATACTATAAGCTAAGACAGCAAGGCAAGACAATTGAAGAATATGAGAGGGATTTCAATAAGTTATTGAAGTTTGTTCTTGAAGCTATGTAGAATAATGAGGTTTCTAAAGTTAAGCAATTTAAGGTAGGTTTTGATCTTTATTACCAAGTAGAACTGAAGAGGAGTAGGGTGGAAAGATATACTGATGTTGCTAATGAAACTCATTTTATTGAATAAGTTCATAATCTTTAATAGGCCATAGATGAGATTGAGAGTAAGAAATGGAAGTGGAAAGTTGGTTCTAGCACTATCCTTTTTGAATGTGTTAGTATTTGGTCAAAGAATCTTAAACGTTTCTTCTAATGGGTTGCAATGTATGTTTGACTTAGATTTACAAGTCATATATTTAATTAAGTCCAATTTAAGGCATTTAAGCATTTTACGCAAGACAAACAATTATAGTTTAGAGCATCAAACTAGAATCACACAACTAAACCCAAAAACATGCACACATAGGTATGTATACAATCAATCTATCTTGCAAACATAACCAAATATACTCTTAAGCCTCTAAGTACTATAAAATAGTATTCTAAGATACAGTAATGTATTAATCCTAAACTTACTTGACTTCTCTGATTTACTCACTCAAGTTTGATGTAAGGTCAAATCGTCGCCACTCGCTCTTATATTATAAATATCATTTTAGTATTTATACCCTTCTGTGCATGTGTGTATATGTGTGTGTATGCTTTAAATCACTAGTTTTAGTTTAAAATTATAATTTTACTCAATTTTTCAAGTTTTATATTACCTATAACCAAACTAGTTTTAAACTAATTTCTTATTTAGTTTTTGAATTAATTCCTAAATTAGGTTTTAATTAAACTTTTGGTTACCGTTTTTTATTCATAAACCTTAAAAACTCCTTCTTAACCAATATGTGAAATTCATCTAACTATACTTGAGTATCTTAAATCTCTAATTTAGCTCTAAACTAGTATTATAGGCTATAAGGTATACTCTATTTCTAATTTAACTACAAAATTTGCTTCCGATGTGAGAGTAACCTACATTTTTCACATAATTTCCTAAATTTACATTCCAAATCAGATTTATATTATTCTCTTAATATTATTATATTATTAATTTAACCTAATATGTTCTGCTCATTTAATTTTTCAACTTCACATATTACCCATTATTGCATAATTACACATAATACTCCTATCTAACACCCCTAACACTACAATTAACATCTCTCATCATCAATCAACATTTCAAGATGCTTAAATCTTTCTTAAATTATAATTTTTCATCAATTTAACAAAACTACAATTCAAGTCGAAAAATCATCTTTTATTTATGATTTTAAGGCCTAAAAATTAAGTAAAAATTTGGAAAATTAAGTTTAAGGAAAAACTCTTTATAGCAATTTAATATATACCATAAGTAATATACACAAAAATTTTTAGCTCAAAACTATATCATTAAGGTTAGTTAAATTAAAAATGAAAATTAGCTTAGGTTTATTGATTTCTTAAGGGCAATATATCCCAAGTCCTAATTTTATCAAATTGATATTTTTTTTCCCTAAATCTACATACAAAAATATTGGAAAATACCCACTTTTGTAATTTTCTACATTTATTTGATATTTTTAATAAATTGAACAAAACCAATGGGAAATTAGACTTACCTAAACAAATAGCTTCCAACCACCAATGGTAGCTCCCATTGTGTAGCTAGCCCCTAGCGGTAGGTCAATGGTCAAGTGGTGGTGGCCATTCCTTCCTCGGTAGTGGTTGGACATGCGTTCTCCTTATATGTCCTAATTACACATTATTTTGTTTTTTTTTTTTTTGTAAAAATACTCTCTCCACTCTCCTTAATGTCTCTCTAATTTTTCTAAACTCTCATCTGATCAAAATAAATTATGGAAGAGAGTTTCTAAATTTATAGTGAGGTTTAAGGCTTTTCTTGCATTTTCCACTTGCTAAGAGTCCCTTTTCCTTTTCCTTTTTACTTTTTGTTTGACCTATTCCTATAGCTTATTATGCCTAATCTATAGACATTTCTACACTTCTCATATTTTTCTTGATTTTATATTAATTCTCCTTTATTAATTTAATATTATTTTAACATATTTTAGATATTTTAAGTAATTTAAGGTATTTTTACCTACATATACTTACATATATAATACAAATAAATATTCCAAAATATTATTAATATTATTTTATGAATTTTAGTATGCATATAATTTATCTCTAATGATTTATTAATTATCAAAACTCATTTTATATGTTTTTGATAAATAACGGGTAATATACATATAAATTAGTATTATAATATATAATTATTTATTTTCCTCAATCCAAACTCACGAAATCACTTTTACTAATATTTTTAACTTCTTCATAAAATTCGAGCTTGATCGAATAGTTTATGCAATTATCCTAAATTTTATAAACAGTTTTTGAATCGACTAATCTTGAGTTGATTACTAATTTTTGTAAGGCCTCACAATGTACCCTACATATTCTGACTTCTAGAAGTTTATAATGATGTCTAGAATCTTGATTTTTATATTATAATTAAATTTGTTTACTTTCCTAATTTTCCCTAATTTTAAGTTAAAAACGTTATTTTTTTTTAAAATAGGTGATAATCTATAAAATTACTATGAATAGTCAATATTAAACAATATATTTTGTGATTTTATTGGATTTTTCATAGGAATATTCAAGCTTATATTCTATTTAATGTGTATATTTCTTATGAAAGTCTATATATTAGCCTATTATGTAACATAGTAATTAGTACTAATAAGATATTTGTTAAATTCATGTAAAATGAGAACTTTTGGATACTAAATAGGCTTTAGTCAAGTTTGGAAAGTGTGATTTTTAGGGTTTTTGGTTTAAAACTAAAGCTTATTAGGGTTAATTGCGAAGTTACGATAACGTACGACCAAGTCGATAGTGAGAAAGGGTATTTTTGGCCTTATAATCATATTGGTTAGTCTTATTTCTTAAGATATCCTAACAGTACTTGAAATAATGATCATGACAATAAAGTTTACTAAAATCATATAAGAATTAAGAAAGATATGATCAAATGAAGTTTTGAAATGCGATAATAAAAGCTTATATGATTTTAGTTTCGACCCGTAGTTGAGTTAGAGACTGTATGTATTTTCCTACGTAAAATAGATGAAGAATGAACACATTAGGAAGCTTAGGATTTTTTGCTACTATCAAGCCTAGGTAATTGGATATTTCTATTTTTCATGTAAGTAAACCGGTGTTTACTTAACTTAGAGCCAATTATATCATAAATTACATTGGTGTAATTGATTGATTGAGTATGTAACTCTATTTAATATGCATTGACTCATTAAAGTGTTTCATTATGGATGACTGATTGGTGACTGCATTCTATCGTCTAGAAAGCTTGGAAATTAGTCTATCCTTTTAGGTGTTGACCTGAGTGAACTCTATATGAAGGGATTAATTGTAAAGTCAAGACACAAAGCTAGAACTATGATAATTGAGATATTATGTTGTGGAATCTAAATTCGAGCATGATACTGGGTTATTGTATTATTTATTGTATTCATGGCATGGCACGATACAAAAAGACCTACGGGTTAAGTTTCTAAAAAGTTGAATATTTCTAGGCTAGGTTTTTAGTATATAGAATTGTATTGCTCAACTCATCCTAGCTATAAAGTGTTGTTTCAACTAAGCTAGCTATGTACTGGATTTACAAGCTACAATGGGTAGTTTCTGTTTTGCTGAGTTTTGGGGGTCTTGCTCCTAAGTAGCTCTTTGTTACCTTTAGGTTCCTAGACATTGTATCTAGATGCTCGGGTATGTTGATTAATCGGATGAGTAATTTAGAAGAGTATAGGATGTCAGTACCAATGTGTGTTACGTGCATAAGTATGTCACATATCCCCTACATAGATAGCTTGTCTTTGTATATTTGGATATGAAATTGAATATCTTATGATAATGATACTTGTAAATGTATGCTATGCTTGTGTTGTATTTTGTTTTTATCCACTCTCCCTTAGCTCACAAAGAACTAAGGGGATACTTGTATATCCTTAAGTTATGAAGAGAATTGACTAGACATCACCATCAACTAAGAGAAAGACTTTTGAGAGCACATAGGATGGAGTCAGCTACTTCTAATTTGGTCTTAGTCCCATGAAAGATTTGTACATATGTAATGGAAAGAAAATGTACTATACTCTTTTGTATAAACTAATGTAATGTTGAATTCTGTTGTAGTACTATCTTGCTATAAATAGAACTTTTGTTGAATATAAATAGGTATTCTCGTGTGATGTTACATCCTATACTATATCAGGATGTGACATCCTTTAGGTGGTATTAGAGCATAAATTAGGGATCCTAATACTAAATACGTATGAGGCATCCAAGGTAGCTTAATATCATATGAACTTAACTTTGTTTAGTAGTGACCAATATAAGGAAACTAATTGTGTCTATTATGTTTGCTACTATCTAGGAAATGGTGCAAACATGTACAAGTGGGGATCCTAGTTCATCATCTACTCCTAAGAGACAAATGAGGGTGGAATGCAACCTCAACTAAATCAAGCTCTGCTTATATAAGTGATGAATGTCATGACCCTTAGGGAGGCTTAGTAAGATTTTTTGAAAATCATCATATTGCATGTGCACCTATAATATGAAGATCGTCTTGCAAGTTTGAGATTATAATATGTATAGTTCATTTATGTAGAAATTACCGTGGAGACCAACGTTCTACAGTTCACTAAAATCGTAGCGAGTCGAAATTCCCTAGTAAATAATAAGATTGGGTTGTCAAATTTTGTTGAAATTCATAACATTAAAACTAAGTTTAAGGAAGATATAAAGTTTGATTTAAGAGAGTATACAAGTGTTGAAAATTTTATCTTACAATCTAACATAAGCTTTACCAATACTATTGTAAACTTGTCCTTTAAAACTAACTTAGGGAAATGCTCTTCACTTTGATCCTAGCCCATTGCCTACTTTCGAATAACCTATAAAAAAGAATTATTGGGGTGTAAGCTATATCTAGATTAGTGAGATATCCACTCATATCACCTTTCAAGCAAATCAAGAAAGTTTTCAAACATTTGCAATGCAATCAATCGATCAAACAAATGTAACAATACATGTGGCCTTTCAGCATCCGGTGTACAATCTAGGGTTTATCCCCCCCCTTGATCTTAGGTTTATCCCCCCCCCTTGATCTTAGGTTGAGGATTTATAGTTCCACCAATGTCTAAGCATCCAAGTTAGTGTAAAAGTCACTTAGCAGAAATCCTTGGCCACCATAAAATAGTCATAGAATCTCAATTCATGGTCGAACCGATACTGATATTAATATAATGGTTAAGATATGATGCTCCTTGATTGGTCTCAAGAGAACCAAATGAGTACATTTTCTTTGACCTCACGAGAGAACTAATCTCTCGATTATCTAGGCAAACCAACAAATCTTCAACCTAGAATCCTCATAATCCCTAAGAAGATGGATGTTTCGGTTAGCTAAAGGAACCAAAAGAAATGTTCACAAAGGCCCTGTAAATAAATTACAAGAGAAGGATCTCTTGATCAATCTCGAGAAGGCCTAAACAAACATAAGAAAAATGCTTTCCCTGACTACCCAATTGATCAAGGAGTGATCAAATCCTTGATTAGCCTCTAGATGTAGGCAAACCTAAAACATAAGAATAGACATGGCCTTGTCTAACACATGACCATCCTCAAAATCACTTAGTTCATAATAAACGAGAAAGCTTTTAGCCTTTCCATTTCATGTGTAATAGTGGTGGCAAATAAAAAAGAGTTTATGCAATATGCTATGCATGACCTCTTGATGTTTAGATTTCGATATGGTCAATCTCCATTTATTTTACTGATCACTCAAGGCATCACACAATCATAGGAATCACATCATATCCTAATCATCAACTTTATTTATGGAAATAATTCTTAAATGTGTTAACAAACAATTCAAGCACATACATTTCTCAAATACCCTATACAAATCAAGTTAAGTGTATAAGATTTAACGTACAACTACTCTACAAGCACATAGAAGTGATAATCGTAGTAGATACTCACCTAGCCATCTTCCTATTCATCGTAATAGTTTTCTAGGAGTTCCAAATCGAAAGTACCTATAAAGATAAAGATACTTGAGAAACATATTAAATTACTAAACTTTCTAGTTTAAGTTTTGTTTCGAGCTTTTTCTTTTATAAGTCTTTCATTTCTTAGGTTGATTATGTTTAATGTTTCTTTTTCCATATTATGCTCGAATGGTCCTTATATGTCTATAAATGTTCTTAGTTCCTGTTCCATAGTTTTCTAATCCTTGTATAAGGTCTAATTCATTACAATATTGTGATTATATGTCCACATGTCAATAAAATCTAAGTCAAGGGAATTTATTTGGACAAGATAGGTAAATTACTTTTTAAGGCATGACTTTGTCCACCTGTTTTAGTTTTTTTTTTTTTTTTCTTTATTATTTTAGCCTTCTCTTTTAGTTTCTTTGTTGAAATTTATTTGAGTAGAATGTTTGGGAAACTTCTTTCAATTATGAAAGTGAATTAGAAAGACTAACTTTAAAATGAAATTAAAAGTTCATGGTGCGTTTTTTTAAATCTCAAGTTGAGGAAACTTCTTTAAATAAAGAGTTTGGGGAATAACTTTCTTTTCCTTGAATATTCTTGAGAACTATGATAAGGACTAATCATAAAATGGAAGTATCTTTTTATCTAAAAGACTTTTGAAAAGAAATTGCTTTTGAAAAAAACTTGTTAGCTTGAAAGAGCTTGACATCATAACAAAGATTTAAGCTTAAGTTTAGTAGAAGATCTTGTCTTTTGGTAGAACATAAGAGTTTTATTTAAATATGGAAAACTTTTCTTGTTTTTTTAGAGGATTTTTCTATAAAGGAGTTAGAAATGATCCTTTTCCTTTTTGAGATTTGATCTTAGTAGTTGATAAAGATATTAAAACTAACCATTAGGATATGGATGTTTGGATATTGTTAAAGAAATGGTACTAAGGCTTCGTTGGCTTGAGAATGATTGGTGGATGAAGATGTAAGTTGGACTTGAAATTGAAAGACAAATATGATGTTGGTTTGATGGAAACATATGTGGTCCAATGGTGGAGCTATTTATAGAAAAAGGTTAGCTTACTTGATAAGCTTCATGAGGATTAAGTGGTCTTTGAGAGTCTTTTTCATTTTGACTTGTTGTTTTGAATATTTGGTGATCTTATACTATTGTTGGCAACACTCATTATGAGAAGATACAACATCTTTTTTTTCCATGTGTTTTTCTAATGAATAATTTCATCATTCATAACATCACTTAACTTGTTTCACTTGTCTTCTTAAGAGTTCTAGAAGCTTATGATGTAAACATGATATAATGTGGCAAATTCATCATCCATGACATCATAGCTTCTAGAACTTAGTTGCTTGTCATGTGGAAATTCAAAGTTTGACCCATGCTTCTAGATGTAGTGGACTTAGGGAAATGATTTTTAGATGTTTCTTGTTGAAATGGATAAATGATCTCATGGCTTACCTCATCTTAGGTTGCTTATTCAACTTTGCTTCTTCATTTTTATCTAATCTTTAGTGTTTTTCTACATGTTTTGATGTACAAATTGAGGTTAGTGCCACATGTAGTCTTTATAAACCTTGCAAATTCCCTAGTACAGGGGTTATAAGTTAAAAAGTTCTTCTGAAAAATACCCTTAGTGTTGGCAAGATAGCTAACCTTGAATCTGAGAGGTTATGCTCAAAAACCTTAATGCAAACCTTAAAAACCCTAAATGATAGTCTTAACCCTAGTTTGACCCTTACACTCAAAAGCCCTAAAATCCTATAAACAAATGCCAATAACTAATGTAAGCTCTTAAGGTCAACCTAATCTAATGAAACTAACCCAAACCCTAATGGGAAAGAAACTAATAGTCAAAGTCTAAGAGAGCTCCTTGAAAATGATAAAGGTTAAGCTAAACAAAAAATGAATATTGGTATAGATAACCCTAATAATGAATTCAAAACCTTAAAATGAATACTATAACCCTTAAATGAACCTTCAAACACTAAGATCCTAAATGAAACCCTAATACGTGTGAGCTTTTAAATTGTAAAACTGTAATCTACGATTGAAAACCCTAATTCAATTAATAAACCCTAAGTAAATCTCTAAACTATTTGCTAAGCGTAAATAATTTCTCTAATAGATTAGAAACCTTAAATTGCTAGTCTCATACATAGTTCGAAAACCCTAATCGATCTTGAATAATAAAGGACTCTAACAAATGAGGTAATATAGGTAAATGAACTTAATTAAAGTGATAAAATATGGAAAGACCCTAATTACACCCTAATTAGGTCTAAATTACTTAATTGAGTATAATCATGATTAATTAGCTTAATTACCCTTTACTTCATCTACCAACTCTCATTACATCTTAATTAGTAGTAAGTCAAACTCAATTAAAAACAAAAAACAAAGGAATAATTGAGAATTAAAGAACACTTGTCCTTAAGGAGATAAAATCTCTCCTCATTTGACAAAAAGCAAATAAGGTACAAGAGTACCAAGAGGGCACCATGTGCCCTTATCCAAAAGTAGCCATCTCTTATCCCCCTTAATTTAACTTCAATATCTACCATTTCACCCCCTCCAAAACCCTCATTTGGCACCATTCTCCCAAACAAAAACTAAAGGAAAAAGGGAAGAAAACAAAAGGAGATGTTGGACCCTTTTGCACACCTCAGCGCCTCTTGGCCTTACCACCACCACATTCCATCAAATGATAAGCCACCACAACTAAAAGATCACAAACATAACCTAGTTTCTAACTGACAAACATTTTCCCTTAAAGGAGTAAGTTTAGACTTCATTTTTGAGTGATATAGTTGGAACTCGTGCATGCAAGCCAAAGGTAAAACTCACCAAACTTGACTTTCTTATTTACGTAAGTTATACCGATGATATCTTAAGAGTTTAGGATTAGAAATAGTAGATATACATTTTATATCCTTTCACATGTCATTTTAGAGTCATATAATCATACCTTCACTCATGTACTTAGCTATTTCATTACTTACATTTTAGAAGTGTAAGAGATAGTTTTATGTAGATAACTTGAAAAGATGTTGATAAAACTCCATGAAACCCTAAGCACCATCCATGCCACCCCCTTCATTATATGTGTCCATCTTGTTTTCACCATGTTATGTGATAAATGTGATTAATATAAGGAAACACACTAAAATAAGTGTTACATGGAAGAATTTGAAGGAAAGCCTAAAACAACCCTACTTTGCCACCACTTTCATGAAACTTTCAAATCTATAAAGTTTGATTTATTAGCTTAATAACATGATTATTTAGTGTAAAGTATGATTTAAGGTGTGATTAACCAAGTTAAATAAGGTAATGATGAGTTAATGATCTAAACTAGTTAAATTTGTGATTAAGGCCTTACAAATAGTGTTAGAAACCCCATTAATGAAATGAACCAAATCTAGAACACTTAGTAAAATTGGTTATTTAGTAGACCCATTAGGATATTTGGCTCATTGGAATAAGTTAGAATCAAGTTTCGGGTCTTAAAATGAAAATTAAGCCTAAACTAGCTTAGTTAGTTATTGAAGCCTTAGAAATATGATTAGGAGCTCAATAAATGAAAAGAACTAGATTTGAATCCTAATAGAAAATAGACTTATCTTAAGGCCTTTAGTTGCCTTAAGCCCAAAATAATAAGTGAAGTTAGGCTTAAGGCCCTAAAATGCAAGATAAGCCTAAAAGCCCTTAAAAGAACAAAGAATAAAGTCTAATGACTTAGTGACCAAATCAAATCCATAAATTAAAAGGCTCATAAAATAAAATATCAAAGGTCTATTAAGTCACTAAGGCCCATCCAAGACATGCACCATAGGCCCCTTAATGAGTTGAAGCCTTAAACTTAAGAAAAGAGCCCATATAGGCCCATAAGAGCAACATTGAGGCCTAAGATGAAAATTTAAAGTATTAGGTAGAAAAAATTCACTTAAAATACTATAAAAAAAAAGCCTAAAATATTAATTCTAAGGCCCAAGATAAAAACTAATCCCAAACCCTGAAGTAACCAAACTCACCTTTTAGGCCTACGATCTTATAAGACCCAAACCGAAAACTTGCTGACCTAGAAGCCTAAAAAATAACCCTAATGAAAGAACATTCGAAAACAATGAAAATTGACTATAAGAATGCAAAATTTCGACTTAAAATAAGAAAGTTATTACCAAGATACGAAATAAGCGGAGATAAGGAAATTATAGCGAAGCTAGTGAATAGATTACGTTTAAGATGGGTTTTATTTACTTTAATTACCTTACTCATGTGATTTACGATACTAAGTTCGAGACTACCAAGGACTATAGGGAATACTAGACTTCTCAAGTTGAGTAAGTATACTGCCCCCTATTTCACTCTATTTTGTGCTTATAGTTAGTGCACTATCTAATTATATGTGATAATTGAACCTAATGCATGTGAGGGTATATGGGAACTTGTGTGTGCCTGTTCTGGTGGACCTATGCTTGTAAAATATCTTAAGATATTTCGAACACCCTTATTTGCTACATTAGAACATAGGGCATTAGAGTGTTTGGAATATAATTTCTTGACCACCCCATCAATCTAGAATTAATAAATATTTAGCCTCCAATTAAACTGGACATACATTACATCTTATAGCATGAGTCAAAAGGGCATCAACACTACGCAATAGAGTAGAAGATCATGCTTAGACGAATCCATATTGATATTATGTATTGTGATTGTTATCTTACAACGTATTTCATGCGGCATATTCTTGCCTCAACCTTTGGGAAGTACATGGCTCTAGGGAGTGTTGCCTTCTTCTTGAGGCTAAGCCATGTCTATTAGTGAAGGTGGTTATATTATTAAAAGATTTCATATTGGATATGGATACCTAGGTCTTGATGTACCTAAATACTTTCAACTTGAGTAATGGTGGCCGTTGAAACCGTACTGTATATAGTTACTAGCCAACTGTATACACTATTTGCATTGCATATGCTTCTACAAGCATTCATATATTTGATAAATAACTTGCTTGTTGTTGTTTGATGGTAAGGTAGGAAGGTTACTCACTAAGCTAGATGTAGCTTACCCCAAAATAGTTTCTTTTGCAAGTCTTATAAAGTTGGGGTTGGGTTAGGATTTAAGTGTAAAGTGCTCCATTGGGCTAATAAAGTAGAATATAAGTTTAGGAAAGCAAGTGGTATAGTTGAATTAAACTTTTAAGGTATTTAGTGGCTTTAATATATACCGTTTCTTATTATTTGGTAGGTAATTTCAACTCTCTACCGTTCTGGTGACTATGGATCATTGAATCACGTATAGATATAGTTATATATATATATATAGTTAAGGAGATGTATGTAAATTATATAAGCACCTTTGAAAACTTACTAGTTAGAGCCTTACAACCTCTAACTTACAAGGAAGTCTTTATATCATGAGTACATACGTGATATGAAGATTTTAGGCAAAACTATCAAGCCCCCTTATGGGGTGTTATAGTCTTATTAGGGTCTTGGTTGCTTTGTTTCTTGTGTTGTTTATAGTAATCCATTTAGTTAGCTTGTGAGTATTCCTTAAGTATGTTAATTTAATTAGCATTCTCGAGTTAACTTTGGTATGCCAACTTTGAGTTTATCCAATCATCTATGGAAGTTCATAAGCTTAAGTAACATGTTAGACCATCTTTTTACTAAATGTCGTTGTCTTAGAATTAAGGTTGCTTGTTGGAATTAGCTTCTATGTTTCTAGAAAAACATCTCTTTTCAATGTAGACCTTCTTTGATGAAAGGTTGCTTCAGGAGACTAAATTTGACTAATGATAGCATCATCCTTTCTTACCTCATTCTTCTTGTAGAAGCAAGTCAATCTTATCTCTAAACTTGACTTATTTAACAAGTTTAGATAGACTTTAGCCACCAAGCTTGACCTAAGGTTACTTAAGTTGACCAACTCTTTCCTATTCTTATCTAGTGACATTCAATGGCTTTTATGGAAGAATATGATGATGTCTTGCCAAAAAATTATAGGCATACCAACTAATTCTAACAATATCTCCCAAATGTTTCTTAGCGATTTTAGCTTATTTGGAATATATCTCTAAATTTTATCTTAGCATTTTTAAGTCTATAACAAAATTTCTCGGGGTTTACAATGAATGTGGAACAACAACTTACAACTACTTTAGCTAGGGCCAGTGGAGCAAATGGGGATAAGTTAGCTTAGGTGTAACGTATAGTGAAACTGTATGACGGGAAAAAAGCTGAACCTTTAGTTGCTTTAGAATGGGTTGATTCGTTAGAAAAGGGTTTTGAAGTGCATGAGGTAGAAGATAATAAGAAAGTGGGGTTTGTTGTTATTTTGTTAAATGGATGTATGAATAATTGGTGGAAGAGTAAGAAATGAACAATGGTAGAACCCATAGGTTAGAATGCCTTTAGGGATGCATTTGTGGAGTAATATTTCCTTGAATGCGTGAGGGAGCAAATTTGTCAAGAATATTATAAGTTAAGGCAAGCAGGTAAGACTATCAAAGAATCTGAATGGTAGTTTAATAAGTTGTTGAAGTTTTCCTTGTAAGAGGTATAGAATAATGAAATTGCTAAGGTTGGTAGGTTTAGGGCTAGACTTGATCTTTATTTTCAAGCTGAACTAAAAAGGTCAAGGCTATTGCAATATGCTCATATTATCAATGAGACTCACTTGATTAAGCAAGCTCGTGACTTACGAAGGGTAGCCAAGGAAGTAGAAAGTAAGAAAAGGAAATTTGTGGGGAGTTTTAGTAGTAGCCATAAGATGATAAGATGAAAAAGGGCCTATCAATCCCTTAGTAATTATGAAAGGCTAGGTGGAGCTATGCTACTTTATTAGAAATGTAATGGTAGGCATCGAGCTATGTAGTGTCCAAAACTATAAGGAAATGTTTTAGGTGTAGAGAAGCTAGGCATTTAGCTAGGCAATATTAGAACTTAAACCTTAGAGTTATATACTACCATAAGTGTTGTTAGACAGGACATGATGCTACTTAGTGTATTGTAGATTAGCAGGCAAGACCAAATTAAACCTAAGCCAATAAGCTAGGACCTGCTAATAGAAATAACCGACTAGGAGAGGTTGGAGCTAGACCTAAAGTTCAAAGAAGAGTGTATGCAATCCAAGATGAGGAAGCTAAAGATAACAACACAGTTGTAGGTACAAGTCCCGAATCCTATGACTTTTAGATACCTTTATATGATCATGTGTTGTATGTTTACTTGAATCTTATACCCTAGAGTAATGATATAAATGTAATTGTTATTTTAGGATTGGTTTGCCTAGAGTGTAACTATGCTTATACATTGTTAGATACAGGAGCAACATATTCATATGTATCCAAGGACAATATTAATAAGAATAGACTTCCAATAGAGACTCTAAGATATGATCTGGTTGTGACAACTCCTTCTAGAGGAGAAGAAGTTATGCAACAAAAGTTGAAAGGAGGTAATGTGTGTATAAATCTTTATAAAATGCTTATAGAATTAGTGGTATTGGATATGAAAGATTCAATGCTATATTGGGGATGGATTAGCTAATTGAACATCAGGTGAATGCGAACTATGAAGGAAAGATAGTGGTATTCAAGAAGCCAGATGCAAAGGAATTTTATTTTAAAGGAAGCTTTAGAAAGGTAACCTTCGAATAGTCTAGGTGAGTAAAGCCTAGAAGTTGGTAAGAAATGATAACATAGGATTTCTAGCTTCGATTGTAGATACCTAAGTTCAAGAGGTGAGATTGGAAGACATTCCAGTAGCATCAGAGTATCTCGAAGTTTTTCTTAAGGATTTGCTTGGACTACCTCCAAATAGGGAGATTAAGTTTACCATAGATCTTATAACTAGTACTGTACTTATTTCTAAGATACCCTATCAAATGGCTCCTACTAAATTAGGGGAATTAAAGAAGCAACTACAAAAGCTATTGGATAAGGGATTCATAAGGCCAAGTACATCACCATGGGGCTCACCGATGCTATTTGTTAAGAAGAAAGATAGGAGTCTCCAGTTGTGTATAGATTATCTAGAATTGAATAAAGTGATGATAAGGAACAAATACTTACTTCCTAGGATTGACGATCTATTAGATCAGCTAAAGGGATCAGTAGTATTCTCAAAAATAGATTTACAATCCAATTACCATAAGTTGAAAATTAAGGAGGAAGATGTACCTAAGACTACCTATAGGACTAGGTACGGGCATTTCAAATTTCTAGTGATGTTGTTTGGGTTAACGAATGCTCCTACTACATTCATGGACATGATGATCTGTATCTTTGAAAAGTATAAAGATGAGTTTGTAGTTACGTTTGTTGATGATATTTTAATATACTTAAGAAGTAAGAAGGAACAAGCAAAACACTAAAGAATGGTGCTTCAAAATCTTAAGGACAACAAACTATATGCAAAGCTAAAGAAGTGTAAGTTTTAGCTAAAGCAAGTAGGGTTTCTTAGACACATAGCATCTGGTACAAGAATAGCAGTTAACCTTATAAAAGTGAAAGCAATAATATAATGGATAAGGCTAACCACTATCATGGAAGTGAGGAGTTTCATAGAAATGGCTAGTTATTACAAGAGATTCATACAAGACTTCTCAAAAATAGTAATACCATTGACCCAACTAACATGAAAAGGTATTAGATTTGAATGTAATGATAAGTGTGAAGAGAGCTCTCAGGAGCTTAAGAAAAGATTAGTAATCGCTCTCATGCTAACGATACCAAATGGATCTGGAGATTATGCGGTCTATTGTGATGCTTCTAGAAGTAGATTAGGATGCATGATAATGCAAAATGATAAGGTGATTGCTTATGCGCCAAGACAACGCGGACTGCATAAGTAAAACTATTTGACTCATTATTTGGAGCTTGCAATTGTAATATTTGCTTAAAAAATTTAGAGGCATTACTTATATGGGGAGAAATGTAAGGTGTACACTAATCATGAAAGCTTAAAGTATATCATTATACAAAAGGAATTGAATTTGAGACAAAGGCAGTAGTTAGAATTATTAAAGGACTATGATCTTATGATTCATTACCCCCCTGGGAAAGTTAATGCAATGGAAGATGCATTTAGTAGAAAGAAGTTTGGTAGTGTCATTGCACATTACAAATCAACAAGAATTGATTGAAGAGATTGAGAAATTGACCTTCGAAGTTGTAACAAGAGAAGAAAGTAGTATGTTGACTAATTTAGGAATAAAACCTACACTCCTTGAGAGCATCAAGGAAGCTCAAAGGGGAGATGTAGAGCTATAAAAGATAAAAATGATATTGAGCAACACCCTGACTTTAGAATAGATGATGAAGGAATGTTAAGATTTAAAGAAAGACTTTGTGTATCAAAGGATTCCAAAGTTAAAAAGGAGATTTTGGATGAAGCACATAGTGTGAGGTATTCTTTACACCTTGGAAATAATAAGATGTACAAGGACTTGAAGCAAAAATACTAATGGACAAGAATGAAAGGAGATGTGTCACAGTATATATTACATTGTATGACTTATCAAAAGGTAAAGGCCAAACATCAAAGACCTCGAGGATTATTACAACCTTTACCCATACCTGAGTGGAAGTAGGAGCATATAACATTGAATTTTGTGAGTAGGCTACCAAGGACAAGAAGAGAACATAATATGATGTGGATTATAGTAGATAGGCACATGAAATTAGTACTTTTTGAGTTGTAAGGCAAATGGCGATGTTCTCTCAACTAGTAGAAGTGTATATCAAGGAGATAGCTCATTTGCATGTTGTTTCAATGTCAATAATATTTGATTGAGATTCTTGTTTTATGTCTCAATTTTGGAAATCCTTACAAGTAGAAATGAGAACCAAGATGAACATTAGTACTACTTATCATCCTTAGAGTGATAGGCAATCAGAGTAAACAATTCAAACTCTAGAAGATATGCTAAGCGCATGTGTGATGGATTTTGGAGGTAGTTAGGATGACCATTTGCCATTAGTAGAATCCGCCTACAATAATAGCTATCATAATACCATCTAGATGGCTCCATATGAAGCACTATATAGACACAAATGTAGATCTCTTAGTTATTGGGATGAAGTAGGGAACAAATAAGTAGGGAATGAATGCAAACTGCCCAAAGCTGATAAAAAAGTTATACGGATGTTAGAAGAAACCCATTAGAATTTTGAGTAGGCAATTGGGTATTCTTAAAGATATCATTAATGAAGGGTGTAAGGCAATTTGATATTAAAGGAAAGTTAAGTCATTGGTATGTTAGACCATATCAAATTAAGAAAAGGATTGGGAAAGTTACCTATGAACTTCAATTACCTAATGAAATGGCAAGAATTCATAATGTATTTCATGTCTCAACTTTGAGAAATTTGTAGATGATCCCACAACGATATTGGATTTACCTCTAGTGGAGTTAAAAGAAAACCTTACGTATATAGAACATCTAGTTCATATTTTGGATACAAAGGTTCAAAGATTAAGGAATCGAGACATTAAATATGTGAAAGTCTTGTAGAGTAGGTACATTGTCGAAGAAGCAACATGGGAGCCTATCGAGTCAATGAAAGCTCAGTACCCTAAATTGTTCACACAAGGTTAGTAAAACTATCATCAATTATTCTTTTTCTATAATAAAGTTAGGAATATATGTCTTTTAACTCGTAGTTAAGTTTTAAGGATGAAACTTTTTGTAAGGAGGGTAAGATATAATATCCTAAGGTTTTGAACCAATTTGATAACCTTAGGATCCGAGTCTTTAAATTTAGGGTATCAAGCAATGTCATTTATTTTATACCAAACTTCACAGTAAAGCTAGAAAAGTTAGAAAAAGTATCATAATAAAGTTAATTTCTCAAAGTAAGCTATATAAAAGAATTAATTCAAGAAAAAGCGTCAATTTATTGATAAAGTAGATAATTATCAAAAATGTAAAATTTGATTTTTAGAAAATAGCAAGATATTAAAGATAAGTTATTTAACTCATAAAAATTATAAATGAAGTTGAATTATATATAATATACATGTGTTTACATAGGATATACATTATATGAATTAAATATGTATGTATAATAATAATAATAATTTATAAAAATAAGGTAAATTAATATAAATTGATTGAAAATTAATTAAAGAATTGATGGGATGAGTCATCAAATGATGTAGCAGCATGGGAATAGCTTGAAAACATGAGTTATCATAAGATTGATAGGGAAATGACATAAGGCATCTAGTGGATACTTGGGAAAATATTGATTTTCCATGTGGCATTCACTTTTTTGACATGTAATCCTCTTAAAACCTATAAATAGGACCCTAAATCATATTTGCAATATTTTAGGCACCTAGAAACATAAGAACATAATTTTAGAAACTTAGGAAAATTAAAAACATAAAACAACACAGAGCACAAAACTTAGCGCAATTTGACATAGGGCGGTTCACAAACAAAAACACAACTTGACTTGGAGCAGCTTGGGGGCCCGACAATGGGTAGTGCAACTAGTCATTTTGACAGAAAGCAGCGGCTAGGGGTAACTAGAGACAGCTAGTTCAGGTGACTCAATTTTCCAATCAAAAGTTGTCTAATTTTCTAAAAATACCAAATGACCTCACTTAATTGTGCAATTTTGTTTCCTAGGATTATTTTAGGTATAGTTTAACGCAATAATTTTATTTTGGGTCTTTAAGAAATTTCCCTATTTTGATGAATTTTAAATTAATTTTTAGAAATATTAAATAACGTTCTTTTGAGATAAATTTTTGTATATAATGTGCTTAATATATGTATTTAATTATGGTAACAATAGTTTTTTAAATTAAGTATGTTTACAATTTATTATATTTATTTGGAATAAAATAGGTAATTTTGCTGATTTGTTAGAATAATTAGTTTTTGATGAAATCAATGAATGAGTCTTACATATTCTAACATTTAGAAGTTTATAATGATGTTTGAAGCACTTGATTTTTATCTTATAATTAAATTTATTTATTTTCCTAATTTTCCATAATTTCAAGCTAAAAATGCTTTTTTTTTAATAGGCAATAACCTATATAATTAATATGAATGGTCAATATTAAACTATATATTTTTATGAGTCTATAGGATTTTTCATAGGATTAATCTAGCTCATGTACTATTTATTGCGTCTTTTTCTAATAAAAACCTTTATATTAGCCTAATAAGTAATATAGCAATTAGAACTAGTAAGATATTTGTTAAATTCATGTAAAATGAGCACTTTTGGATACATAATAGGTGTTGGTCAAGTTTGAAAAGTGTGATATTTAGGATTTTTTGTTTAGAACTGAAGCTTATTTGGTCAATTACAAAGTTATGATATTGTATGATTGAGTTGATGGCGAGAAAAGATATTTTTGGACTTTTAATCATATTAATCGGTCTTATTTCTTAAGATATCCTAATAGTACTTGAAATAACAATAGTGATAATTTAAAGTTTACTAAAATCAAATAAGAATTGAGTAAGATACGATTAAATGAAGTTCAAAAATGCGATAATAAAAGCTTATAAGAGTTTGATTTTAACCCATAGTTAACTTGGAGATTGTATGCATTTTCCAAAGTGGAATAGTTAAGGAAGGACCACATAAGGAAGCTTCAAATTTTGTACTACAATCAAGCCCAAGTAAGTGGATATTTCTTTTTTCTTGCAAGTAGACTTGTGTCTACTTGACTTAGAGTCAGTTTTATCGCAAATTGTAATGGTGTGATTAATTGATTGAGTTTGTGACTGTTGAATATGCATTGATTCATTGAAATGTTTCCTTGGCAATGATTGATTGGTGAATGTATTTTATTGTTTAGAAAGATTGGAAACTAGTCTATACTTTTGGGTGTTTACCTAAGTGAACCCTATATACAAGGATTAATTGTAAATTCAAGACACAAAGCTGGAACTATGATAATTGAGATATTATGTTGTGGAATCTGAAATTTGTGCCTGATACTATGTTATTATATTATTTGCTATATTCAAGGCATGGCACCAAAAGACTTATGGGTTGAGTTTTAGAAAAGTTAAATATTGCTAGGTTTGATTTTGAGCATATAGAATTATATTACTCAGCTTATCTTGTCCATGAAGTGTGGTTTCAGATAGGTTGTCTATGTACTGCATTTGCAAACCATGATGGGTGGTTTCTATTTTGCTGAGTTTTGGGGGTCTTACTCCTAAATAGCTCCTTGTTACCTCTAGGTTCTTAGACGTTGAATCCAGATGCCTAACCATATCAACTAACTGGATGAATAATTTAGAAGAGCATAGGATGTTAGTAACGATGCATGGCACATATCCCCTTTATAGACAGTTTGTTTTGGTATCTCTAGATATGGAATTAAATATCTTATAATAATTATATTTTTAAAAGTATGTTATGCTTATTCTATGTTTTGTTTTTATCCACTCTCACTTAGTTCATAAAGACTTGAGGGGATACTTATGTATCCTTAAGTTATGAAGAGAACTAATTGGGCATCACTATCAATTGGGGGAAAGACTTTTAAGAGTGCATAGGTAGAGTCAACTACTTTTGAAGGAGCATGGTTATATTTTGGTCTTAGTCCCATGAAGGATCTGTACATATGTAATGGGAAAAAAAAATGCACTGTGTTTTAGGTTTAGTTAAGTTTGATGGATGTACTCTTTTGAATAAACTAGTGTAAAGCTAAACTTTGTTGTTGTTCTTTTTTGTTATAAATAGAACTTTTATTGAATATAAACAGGTATTCTTATTTGATGGTACATCCTCTATTGTGCTGGGATGTGACAACCAATCCTAGTTTTCTTAGTTAAGAAACGAATAAGATCAATCAAGGAGACAAGGTAAAAAGGATTAGTTGAAAATTAGGATACTTTAAGACAAACCTAGCCAAATCAAGTAAAGAGTCAAGGTATAAGTGGTCCTCCCCTTTGATCATTGTACCCTTTTAACCAATTAAAGCAATATCTTATTCCCTATATCCCACCTTCAATATTTGTCATTTTACCCTAATAAAACTCTCATTTAATCTCATTCTTCATTCTTAGAAAACCTTAGAAAAGACTCTCTAGAAACCCAAACAAATCTAAAGGAAAAAAGGAAGAAAAAACAAATGAAGCTATTAGATTACCTTGAAAACTTGAGCACCTTTTGCCATTTTTGCCACGAAATTATAAACGGCCACTACCATTTGAACCATTACATTCCTAAGCTTCTTTCCAATAAACATTTGCTTCTAAAGAAGCACATTTCAACTTCATTTTTTAGAGGAAAATTTGGAACTCTTGTAGACTAGTCTAGTAAAACTCACCCAACTTAAGTTTCTTATTTACACTAGTTATACTTATGATATCTTGAGAGTTTAGAATTATAAATACTAGCTAAGCATGTTGTAATCATGTAGATGACATTTTTAAAGCCATATAATCATACCTTCATTCATATACTTAGCTAATTTGTTACTTACATTTTAAAAGTATAAGAGATGGTTTTATGTATGTAACTTGATAAAATAACAAGAAACCACCATCAAAATCCCCTATTACATGCCAGGGTCAAAGCATGCATGGTCCCATCTCCACTTTATTTTTTATTTTTCATGTTCATCATAGGAAAACTTAGCTTGAAATGCATCATGATAGTGGTTTTAGCATGTTACAACAATTTGTGTAGAGAAATAGTTAGAATCCCTATAAAACTCACTTGAACCATCCTCTTTACTTAGGAAACCAAGCTATAATTTCTAGTTCAATATGTTAATTACATGATGGATTAATGCTAATTAGGATTTAAGACTTAATCATTGGAGTTAAGTTGCTAAACAAGTTCCTAAAATTATAAAATGGCCCAAAGTGACATATAGGCTTAAGGAAATTAATTTGGAGTCCTTAAATTGGATAAAAAATGATTTGGAACACTTAGTAAAATAAGTTAATTAGTGAACCCATTAGGATATTTGGTCCATTGGAATAAGCTAGAATTAAGTTTAAGGCCTTAAAATGCAAATCATGCTTAAACCATGTGAGTAGGATCAAGAACAAGCCCTAAGCCCACTTGGAATGAAATGGCCAATAGCTACACACAAAGGTTAGAGCCCCCCAATAAGAGACCCATGAAGCTCATTAGGTGTTTTAGAAGGCTTACGATAGGTTTAAACTTTAACCTAGGCTCATAACTAACTAAAATGCTTATTTAGGCCTTTAATTCATAAGAAATAGGTATGTGCCCAAACTTTAATTGGAATACATAAAATCAAGACCTTGAAATGAAATAATGAAGGCCCAATAATGAATAAAATCAACCCATTAGATTAAAAATAGACTTAGGCCTAATATAAGGCTCAAAACTCTTAACTAAGGACTTAAAAAGTCTAAGTAAATTAGTCGGAGGCCCATAGACCAAGACTTAGGTAAAACTCAGAAACATTAGACCTAATAACAAAATAATGGCTCAAAAATCCAAGTGTAAGACCCATTACCCTAAAACTAGACCTAAACCCTAAAGTGGTCAAACTATGACCTTTGACCAATGGAATTATTTGACCTAGATCGAAGCCTTGTAAGCTTAAACACCTTAAAAGGACCTCACCAAATGAAAGAACACTCAAAAAGGATAAAAATTGACTACAAGAACGTGAAATTTTGAATTAAAATGAGAAAGTTTGACTAAAATACGAAATAAGTAAAAATAGGAAATTATGGTGAGGCTAGTGAATAGATTAGTTTTAAAATGAGTCTTATCTGCTTTAATTGCCTTACTAAGGTGATTTGCGATGCTAAGTTTGAGACTACCAAGGACTATTGGGATTACTAGACTTTATGATTGAGTAAGTATACCATCCCTATTTTACCATGTTACATGCTTATATTAGTACACCATCTAATTATATCTAATAATTGAAGTTGTTGCATGTTAGGGCATATAGGAAGTTGTATATGCTTACCTTAGTTGACTCTCACTTGCAAAACACCCTAAGATATTTCTAACACTCTTGTTTGTTGTATGAGAACTCAAGGTATTGGAGTGTTTGAAATATATTTACTTGGTTAACCCATGAATCTGGATTAATAAATATTCTATCTTTAATTAAACTAGACATGCATTGTGTTATGGTTCAAGCTTTCTCTAACACACAAATGGACTATGTGATGCTTACTATCATGCCTTTACAATAGTAAGCATGCCTAACTCGTACGTAATGCTAGCCAATAAAGCCTAAACCTGAAAGTAACACAAACAAGATAAAAAGCCAACAGTAAATATAATGGACACAAGCAAGAATCGTAAAATGAATGAAACACTTTTATTAATTCTGACAATATTATAAGGCTATAATGTGTGTATACGGAGGTTATATGTATATAATAGGTGTCATTAGTCTTGATCAACAATCGTGGTGAGTGAAAGCTTCAATCTAGAAGAGTACTCACACCTCCATAAAGAGCTTTACGAGCATTTTTAGGGCTAGTAAGAGGAGACATTAAAATTGGTGAAATGGTATCAATTTCTAAAAGAGGAAATTTCTAACAATAGTAAGGCCCTAGCTAAAATGTAAAAAAAAAAAAAAAAGTCCCCTTACTAAACATGTTACAAAAATGGGACCCCAACATCCTCCCCTACTTAATTCTATTGACATCCTTAGCAATATGTACTAGAGCTTAGATCTGGTGGCGAAGGTCTTCTAATTGGCAAGGCTGGCTTCCTCTCATATAAGGGCTTGAGGTCTTCTTCAGTCTCGCAACTAGTATCTTTTTCTCCTCGATCTCTCCACTTGACTAAATACTTTTTATGCTTATCTCTAGTGGCAAGATCTTTGACTCTTTGCTCTATAGGAATGTCTTTCATAGTTTTACTCAAGTTGAACTTAATCTTAACATATGACCGCTTGCACATATTGTGAAAAGTGTCTTCCACGTATGGATAATATAGCTTCAAGATGTTGACATGAAAAAACAGATAGACCTTCAACCATGCAAGAGGCTTGACCTTATAGGCTGCTCTTTCAATCTTCAAGATTATGGGAACTAGACTAATATACCTTTGGATCAATCTTCCATCCTTGTTCTGGAATGATCTAACTTGTTCTTGAAGAAGCTTTATGAGGACCTGATCTCCAACATTATACTGCTAGGGTCAGTGGCTCTAATATGCCCATTTCTTTATCCTCTTTGAAGCCTTCTCAAGATATGCCTTTGCTACTTATGAACTCTACTTCCAATCTCTAGTAAACTTATAAGCTCTTAGGCATCTCTTAATATATTATGTGATCACTATGTGGGTAATAGTGGTTCCTGACTCGTGATGATTTCTATAGGGCTCTTATTGGAGAAGAGCTTCATTGGATGTTGAAACAAAATTGGGCGATATTCAGTAAGTCAACCCAATTCTTCTAGTTAACGCTAGTAAAGTGCTAAAGGTATTCCTCTAGTAAACCATTGAATCTCTCTATCTACCCATCACTCTACAGATGGTAGCTAGAGGTTATGCTCAACTTAAAAAAGAAGAGATGGAATAACTTAGTCTAAAACTTTCCTGTGAACCCGGCATCATTATCACTCATAATATCATGAGGCACTCACTAGAACTTCAAGACATGCTTGAAGAAACGTTGGGTTGTCTCTTTTGTACTTGAACTCTTTGTGGTGGGAATGAAGGTAGCATAATTGAAGAACCTGTCAACAACAACAAAAATGGATTAGTGCTCCCCCACTTTAGGTAAGGTAGTGATCAAGTCCATGGAGATACTCTCTTATGGGCAAGATGGTACTAGAAGTGGCTCTAATAGGCTTGCTATCATGACCCAAATAGTATCATCGTCATGGTAGATCACCGTGTACCATACAAAGGTCTATGATCAATCCCTTTGTTGGTCATAGGCCTTTCATACAATACATAAGACTTCCTCTAATCTAGGTTACCATTAGTCGTGTAAAAAAATAATATGAAAGCACCATAATTATCTTTACTAAGTTAGTAAATATATTGCTAATTTAATAGTACGAAACATAGCATTCTAAAACAAAAATATAGAAATACATACTTAACTAACCATAGATAGTTCAACTATCAAATAATAACAAAAGATATCTTAAATTCTATCCAATACTAAGAGTTCCCTCTTTCGCTCCACATGATGCATAGTCCTATCCCAACGTGACACTAAAGTTAGGCATTATGTAGCCTAGCTTAGCAAAGAGGTGTCCTTGCATCAAAAGAAATCTATAGGGGTATACGCTTAGTGATCTAATCCCTTCATCATGCCAGACAAACAATTTATATATACATGCATAACCATATAAATGCATGAGACAATTAAAATGCCAAACAATACATATAGCAACCCAAGAATTACATACAACTCAAAATTACACTCCCTGTAGTCAAGGTTGGTGATTGTTAACCAACACAAACCAACAACTAGGTTCTAACACCTAAGTTTTTATACAACTTACACCTATGTGCTCAAATCAGTTTATATACATATATTCGTATATATATAAATAATTACACTATGCTTTAATAAAGAACATAATTTTCTCAAAATTCCCAAGTTTAGCAGTGTGGTGGCCTTCACAGGCTACATCACACACCTTAAGTGAAAGCCACAAGACATGACCCTTAGCTAAAAGGTTAACATCCCCTGGTGCATAGTAAGCTCGTAAGCTAAGACAGGACTTAAATATGTGGCATATCCTTTGCCTAAACTAATTCCTTTAGGAGCCCCCACTCTCGTAAGTCCCTTCCCACTTTCTATGTGAGGTAGCAGTTGGTATAGTTATGAATGCAGAAATGAACAATGCATGATCCATTTAAGCTCTTAGTTAGATAATTATTTATGCCAAATTATTCCATGGTCAAGCAATTTCATTCCATAACAACAATACAACATCCAATATCAAAAGCAATTTTGGTTGTTATTTTATTATCGATTCATGGAATTTAGTCATAAAACCATACACAAGCATTTCTCATATCTTACATGCATTCAAGTTGAAAGAATAATTTAATGCAACTACACTACAAACAAAATCAAGCATGAAGTCATCAAGAATCACTAACTTGGCCAAAGCTGCTCAACCATAGTAGTTTGGGGCTAGGTTATCCCCAAAAGTAAGATCCCCTAAACATCGTAAAGACGATATTATGAGAATTAGCATGTAATAAAATGTTAACCTAAAACTCTTTAAGTTATACTCTTAACTTAGTCTTGAAGTTCTCCCAATTATACTAAATCTTCAATCACATATAAATTTCTTGTTTTAAAACCAATCTTTATGATCTTATAGTTGATTTCCATCCTTTTCGAGTGTAATTTCACATGGTATGGACAAAATTAAAAGATTGGGCCCACAATTTTGTCTACTAGTTAGAATAGTAGCACCCCTTAGGTTTTAGTCTTCTTTTGGACTTAAAATTCTTATTGGGCTTTTTATTACTTTATGAAATATTTTGGGCTTGGGCTTGGAACATTGTTTTAAGGCTTAATACTTCTTTTTAGGTCATATTTTCATCCATTATTTGTGGCCTTATTAGTAACTTACTTTTCTTGGATTTCTAAATAGGCTATGTGATCAAAATGGGCTTGTTTCTTGTATTAGTCAATACCTATCACTTTGTTGGGCTTTAGGGGTCTAAAGTAGACTTCTTATGGATCTTATAACAGCATTTTCTTAGGCTTAAAGTGCTAGTAAGAATTTTTTTGTGGCCCAATCAAAAGTTTTGGGCTTGTCTTGGGAGTTTTGGGTCGGGTTATGAGTTTTAGGCCCTTAATACTTATCCTTCTAGCCTTGGTCAGTCTTTTCACTTTGTTTACTTTATCTTTAAGTATGTTTAATTGGATTAAACATATTTTACAAATCTAGTTGGTTGTCTTTCTTAGGCTCATAAACTCATTTTTCCAAGTTATCACTTATTTCCTCAAGCTTATGTGCTAACTAAGGCTTCATACTTACTTACACTCTAACTCCTACTTATTTTAATCCTTGTAAGTAGATCATTTTATCATAACATCAAGTGGAAGATATAGAACTCCACATCCTCTTAGGCGCAAGTCTTTGTTTATGTCATGACCCTAAAGAGGGCCTAGTAGGATTACCTAAAATTTTCATATCATGTGTGCACCCATGATTTAAAAATCATCTTACAAGTTAGAGATTGCAAGATTCTAAACAATTAGTCACTAAAGTTTTTATTTATTTACTTTTTTATTCTTAATTTAATTAACTTACAACCACCTATATGTGACTATAGATATCCAATAAACCACAGTCCATCAAAACTGTAGAGAATCGATATCCCCTACCAAACAATAAGATTAGGTAGTAAAGTTCTAAAACTCAAACTTACTAAAGTCACAAAATTTAAATGTAGTATTAATAATTATATATATAATAATTCAAATGAACCATACAGTCTGTCCTCAGATTCTAACTTCTATGCATCTCAACGTTGACACTCAACTCTCAGTTCTTAACCTATGCCCGATCATCTAGCAACCTGCAAGAAAAAACTATTGGGGAGTAAGTTACAAGAGCTTAGCGAGTTATCCCTCATACTATATCAACAAACAAGTTATCAAACAGTTTATTACCAAACATATGAATGTATAAACAAGCAGTATGCCAAACAGTATATATGCAATTGACCGGTACTACATACAACATTGGATTTAACGCCCTCTGAAGTAAGGATTGGAGATACATCGGTACCAATCACAACCGGGCTTTAGTACCTGGGTTTTTAACCTTATATAATTATATATATATATATATATAAATTCACTGTTTCACAAAACAGGTTTCTATTTCTAACAGTCAATAGTATACAAATATCTAAGTCTAGCGGTGAGGTGGCCTTCGCAATCCACGCTCATGCCTTACAGCGATAGTCTCTAGATGCGACAACCAGCCACCCACAGTTAGCGCCTCCGGCGCCAATAGAACCCGTGAGCCAAAGGTAGGGTTTTGTTGTACCAATGCTCCTACATTGTACTAATCAAATCATGTAGGAATCCATCCCTCCAAGGCCCTTCATTACTAACCGCATGAGGTGATGGCCGGAACATTATGTGCAATGTTCATGCTCTATGCATGATCCATTTAATTTTAGTTAAGTTGAATATGATTAAGTCAATATATGAGGTGGTCAAACATTATCAACAAATCATTCAAATTATGCAATAATCAATTATATAACCAAATCTTCAACTATCACATTTAACAGTAGTTTGCACAGTAATCAATCAATATCAATCACATGCATAACCCAAACCTCTATGCATCAAGTTATTAATATTTAATTCATGTGCACTAACTATAAGCACAAAATAAGTATAGGGTCATCGAGAGTACTCACATAGTCATAAATGAGTTAGGGATTGTAATAATCCAAAGGTAAGTCGGTCTCGATCTTCGGGTCACCTAACATTAGGAGAATATGGAAAGTAGTAAGTTTGGAAATTAAATAACTAAACTAGCATGCTAAATCGTAATGTTTACTTAAATCGATTATTGATTTACGTGAAATCATCGATTCAAGCTTTTTATCGAATCGCGTATAATTTTTTCGTTTTAGTTCAAATCGTTATGAACTTATAGTCCATATTGATCGTTTTCAAGCGTATTTTCTCATAGCAAAGTCCGTTTTAAATGTTATGACGTCCAGTTTGAACTGTGATATAAAAATATCACAATATTTATTATTTTAATTTAAAAATTATAAAATATTGATTTTAGCTTTTTCTTAATATTTTCATGATTTAATAATTATTTAAATCATATAATTGATATTTTTATTATTTTAAGCATATTTTACCTTATTTATTCATTTTTTCCTATTTTTGAGATTTTAAACTCATTATAATTATTATTATTATTATTGCTATTATTTTTATTATTTATTATTTTCTTATTATTCATTTGTATTTCATGATATACACATACATCTATATATACTTATTACTATATTTGATTAATTTTTATAATTTACTTAATTAATTGTAGCAACCCTAGGAGAGGCCTAGTAATATTGCCTAAAATTTCCATATCACGTGTGCACCCATAATAAGAAAATCGCCTTGCAAGTCAGAGATTGCAAGACTCTAAATAGTTGTTTGTTAGAGTCTTCAATTTTAATTTATTGACTCATTATATAATATATTTAATTATGGATATCCAATTTTTTCACAATTCCTCAGAACCGCAGAGAATCGGTATCCCCTACCAAAATGGCGAAATAAGATAGACAATTCTAGGAAATTCTAAACTTACTAAATATACTAAACTTAATTGAGACATTAGTCATTTTTTCGGAGTATTTCGAATTAATTACACAAGCCTTTTCGTCATACTGATTCAATAGTAGCACTTTGCACTCGATTCCTATCCCAGTCCCAACTATCGATCAACATGCAAGGAAAAAAACTGTTGAGGTGTAAGCTTACGCTTAGTGAGATAATTACTCTCCTCAATACCACATAACAGAAATTTATTATATGCACAATCATATGAATGCACGAACAATCAATATGCCAAAAATGCATGCAGTGACCTAGGAACTGCATACGACTCAGAATTTCGCCCCCTGAAGTCGGGGTTTGGAGATAATTAACCGACCCAAACCAAAATCTGGGTTCTAGACCTTGGGTTTTAATTCATTAGCACTACTGTGCTTAAGTCAAAACAAAACTATGTATATATATACATATATATATACTTTCATTACCGAATAATAAATCATATTTCCAAAATCCCAAGTCTAGCGGTGTGGTGGCCTCCGCAATCCACAATCACACGCCCTAAGCAGAAGCCACAAGACTCGGCCCCTCGCCGA
>JAMXBB010000003.1:60255061-60296728 GCA_024138015.1 Lumnitzera littorea | reverse complement strand
AATTAGGATTAGATAGTTATATTATTACTTTGTCCTTTCCCCATTAAATTGGTGACACATGTACATTCATTTTAAGCACATGGGCTGCTGAAATTTTTCAGCTGAAAATTACGTGTGAGCTAAGGAAAATAGAAGAGAAGAACAAAAAAAAGGAAAAGAGAAAAAGAAAGAAAGAAAAAGGAAGAAAATGGAAATTAAAAATAAATATATGTAATTTTTCTAAACCTAAAAATCATAAAAATAATCATCATAAATTAATTTTTGAATTTTGTGAAAATTTATCGATTTAATTGGTACTCGTTACAATTATAATTTTTACAAGTTATTTTAACGATTTCGTTAAAAATTTTACGCTATTACATGATTTAGTTAATAATTACAATCAATTACAATTATATCACTATTGAGTGATATTTAATTATTTTATAAGCTTAAAGTTATAATTTTAGGGTTTCGATCAGGTTTAGGTTTAATTTCGGGTAATTATGCATAAACCAGATTTAGTGTTTTAGTATGTAATTTAGAGTTTTGATCAATTTTTAAGGTTTTTACTACTTATAATATATTTAAATTTATAATTTATTAAACTTTTATCTTGCTCGGCTTTAATGACTCATCAAATCATCTACAGTATTAGGATTCAATTCTACTCTTAAATAGCTAAATTTGCGAGGTTTACAGGTTAAGCTTCTAAGTGGTGCTTTTTCCTTACTAACACTTCATATGTTGGTTTTTCCTTTACCAAAAGCTACTTTAAGACATATGAAACTTAAAATGAGTAACAATAACACTTAAACATGTTTCAAATGTGCTACATCTAGCATTTCCTTAGTTGCTCATTTACTTGGTTTCATGATTTTCTTAGGTCATAAGGTCTTATTCTATGTGATAGACAAGTATACTACAAGAAAACTAAATCTAGTCTACTCACATCCTAATATTTATGTGAAATGTTTCAAGAAACTTAACACTTAACATAACCTAAATAAGATAACATCTAAAATACATAATAACTTTCACATCAAGAAGAATGATCTTCTAGGTATGGTATTCTAAAGGTACTTATGAATGAGGCTTGCTTCTCTAAGTGAAGTGAATGATGGATGGTGCCACAATTTGTCATCCCTAGCTCCTTGTTTTGTCCCCTCCTTCTTGTGTTCTTTTTTATCTTGGCAATCTAGGTTATTGAGAGTAGGTTAATGCTTTAAAGTTTCCTTAAATGAGGGTGTACAAGACTTTCTAAACTGGCTTTCTAAGTGGATTGAAAAGGTGGCAACAAAAGCAAGCTTTTTGGGGTGTGGGTTGCATGTTTATGGGGTGCAAAAGAAGGTGAAGTAGTGTATGGTGTGTATTTGAAGTGGACGGTTTGGATAGGGTGCTTGAGAGTGTTTTTCCTAGTTAACTTTTGTGTTTAAAAGTCTTTAGAATTTGAAAGCAAAGGAAGGAGTGGATAACATTGGTGTAAACCTAGTAAATTGTTAGTTTGAACCTTAAAATGAACCTAGATGTCTTAGATAACTGTGCATCGATAAGGCTAAATAAACTAAAAACTTTATTTAAATTATAAACCCTAAACTATTTTAAAAAGAAAAACCCTAATATAATGATTGAAACTATAATTGCATATAAAAACCCTAAATCCTATATTTATATAAACACTAAAAATCGAATCCAAATATGAAAAAAAACCCTAAAATTAAAACCTTAAGTCTATAAATGTAAAAAAGTTACTTTTATGATAATAAAACCCTAATTTGGTATAATTATCAATCGATACGCTAAATCACATAAAATCACTAAGTAATAGGTAGAGATAACTTTCAAATACAAATAAAAGTGAAAGTACTAAATTAATTTATAAAATTAATAATAGTATTTTATAATTATTAATCATTATATATATAAATGAATTAGTGATATATGAATTTAATTATTTGAATCTAATATTATTACTATATTTTTGTTGTTTATGTGTCATATTGTTAATATAAATCTTATATCTTATAATTTCCTTCATAATCATCATGTATACTATTATTAATATTATTTTAGGATTAAATTTTTTAAAGAACATTCAAAATTTTATTTTTTTTATTTATTTCCATAATTCCCTTATTTTTCTTATCTTCCTTATTATCCTTTTTATTCTCTTTTTATATTTCTAAATTATAATTGTTACATGTACACAATATTATTATTAAATTATAATTTTAATGTTGACTAAAAGTGAACATGTCACTTTTATGCATTTAATTTCTTTTATCTCTTCCTTTTCTTTTCTGCTCTTTTCCCTCCATGCCATGAGCCCAACTATCTCCTAGAATGCTCCAAATCCTTCTTCTAATTTTCATCATTAATAACTAAAATTTGAAGTCCTATACTCCATTTGTCAAGCCGACATTTCTCTCTCCTTCTTTTTCATCTTCTTCTTTTGATTTTTTAATTTTTGTTCTTTCCATCTTCATCCTCAACTACCATACTAAATAATCCCCATAGCCAACTCCATAATCCTATATCAAAACATTCTTAAGTTGAAGGAGAATTAAGAGCTTCAAACTCTAAAATGTTTAACTTAAAGAAAATAAGTATTTCTTTTGTATTTCAAGTTTCTTTTGTAATTTAAATTATGTATCTTCTTCTATTTACTTATGTATTTTGCTTATGTATTAGAAATGTGTATTAGGAAATACTATGTATCTTAGCCCTTGTATTATATATATGTATTTGATGATAAATATAAATCCACTTATTTATGTTTATACACAAGTATATGTATATATTGAGGTACATGTAAGAACATGTATGTGTTCTATATAATTATTTAAGTATATATATATATATATATATATATGGTTTATGTATATATAGAGTATACGTGCATAAACTATAGCAGAACATATGATATAAATACATGTATATATAAATAAGATAGGAAATACATACATATATATATATATACATACATGACACTTTACATGCATATTACAATATGTACATAAAATTACATATAGGATATAATAGGTATTTATACATTTATGCACAAACCTAAAGTATATATATATGTATATACGTAATGCATTGAAATTCCTTAAAAATACACTAAGAAAATATAAATATATATATACTTGTATTAGAGTACATACAAAATTGAGTATAAATATGTGTAGATGTATATATACATGTATATAAATACATATAATATATACTACAAATATAAATATGTGTATATACATATACGTATACATGTATAGACATACATATGATAATAGTATGGCGTAAGTATACATACAAGTATATGTATAAGTACATATACTAATATGCTAAGTGTACTTATACTAATATACTTAAGGATATATATGTATATATATATATATGAATACAAGGACATACATATTTATAACATACCTAATTAATATAACATAATAAAATGGATATATATACATAAATAGCATAGTGGGTAGAAACCCATAAAGGACAATTAGGGCCAATAATAAATAAATTAATTAATTATAATAACATATTAATATATATAATAATATAATAAAATTTAAGAAATATAAAAATAAAGGAAAATCAATAAATTGCCACATGGACAAATAGGAACATGCTATGTTAGTAATTTACCTAAAATAATTAATTGAATCAAAACATTAAAAAATAATAATAATTAGTTAATTAAGAAAAATTACAATAATAACAAAATTAACATAATTAGTAAATTAATCTTAAAAATGAAGAAATAATGAAATTGATATAAATTAGACTTAAAAATAATATATTATAAAAATATAAAATTTAGAAATTAATTAAATTATAAGTAATAAAGAAAAGCTCAAAATTAATAAATAAAATTGTTTGGATCAAAATAATAAAAGTCATAACATTTTATACCCATATTGAAAAACGTAGGTTTTAACATCCAAAACAGACCCTACTACATAAAAGTACATTTGAAAACGCTAAAAACTGACTATATGTTTATAAAAATTAGAATTAAAACAAAAAAGTTACATGTGAATTAAAACCTAAGTGTAAACAGGAATCATAAAGTAGATAATAGCTAATTAGGCCATTTAGTATTACATCTAAATACTCATTAGGTTCTAATTATTTTATTTATCAGGAAATACCAATTAAAAGGGTAAGCTGCCTGATGATTTCTACGATTCCTATTGGCTTTGGTCAAGTGAGTATTCTTTATGATTCCATACTTGTTTATGCTCATAATTAGTGAGTACTTAATTGTTATTGATAAATAATTGATGTATAGGGTCGGGGTATGCATGTGATTGCTATTGTTTACTATATCGTAGAGTTACTTTAAATTATGATAACGAATTGTTTGCTGTATAGTAAATTCTATAGAAATTTGATTTTTTTGTAATATTGTCTAATCATACTATAATTAGATCTAATTATATCAGACTTTATTAAACTAAACCAGATCGTGCATAAACATGTATTACAGCTAACTAATCCAACCATCACATCACACGAAGATAGCTAAAGGCCATGTAGCGGTTGATTTAATATGATATTAATGTTTTAATACGATGCACACATACACCATGATCTTACCTTGGCCTAAAAGATTACTAGGTATTAGAGGCACCAACTACCTAACTAAGGGTCGAGTCCAAAGGCTTTCGTTTAGGAGTAAGTGTGGGCTGTGGAGGCCTTCTCACAATTATACCTAGAACTTGGTTTTTGATTAAAACAAACAAACTGTTTTTACTTGAACACAAAACGTAGAGTTTCATAATTATATAAGTTTAGGTATAATACTCAGATCTAACTGGTGTTGTATATTCTCCAACCCTAACTTTGGAGAGCGTTAAATTTGAGTTGCATATAGCACCTGGTCAACTATATGTATTTATGTGGCATTTTGCTTAACCATGTATGCATATGTTTGTAATTAATGATTGAATAACTTGTTTATTTATATGGTTGAGAGATATCTCACTAAACTTGTGCAATTTACTCCCCAACAGTTTTTCTTACAGGTTAATTAATAATTGGGCATAGGTTAAGAGCTAAGCGTTAAGTACAGTATTGAGATACATTAGAAGATAGAGTCTGAAGATAAATTGTATAGCCAGTTTGGATTATTAAATGTAATTACCATTCTTCTATTCAAAGCTTGTAATTTCAATTAATTTAAATTTTAGAGCTCTACTACCTAATCTTATGATTTGGTAAAGGATATCAATTCTCTACGATTTTAAGCAACTGTGAAATATTGGATATCCATAGTTATTTAAATATTACTATAAGTTAATAAATTAAAAATTGGAAACTCTAGTGATTAATCAATTAGAGTCTTACAATCTCTGACTTGTATGGTAGTTTTTGTATCATGGGTACACATATGATATAGAAATTTTAGACAATCCTACTAAGCTCCCCTTAAGGTCATGACAATTGCAGTGGTTGATTCTATAAGGGTCTTATTGCCCTTAATCTTGTCCTTAAATCAAGAGAGGTGATGGGTGACCTACCTTGCTAAATTTTCTATAATTGTAACATATTAGATATCACGATGGAGTGAAAAGATGGATGAATGGTAGGCCTCACTTCCCTTCCCCCCAATTAACATAGCGTGTGCACTTATAGGTATGGGACTTGTCACATCAACTTGATTTTAGATTTAAACAAATTGGATAGTTAGACAACTTATCTACATGTAATATAACTTATATGGAGATAAGGGAATTGTCATATCTTGAGCTTTTAGGAGTTATCAAATGATAAGTAAACTAGATTCTTACTATCGACTTTAGTTTACTTAGATTAAATTGAAAAGAGGTTGGCTGTGATTGGCTTGTCATAAGCCTCACATATAATGGTTCTTTTAGCGTTTGGTTCTTGAAATATTTCCTATCTTAGAATTTACTCCTTAAAAGCAACTATAGAGTTTTAGGGTCAAGTTAATTTTGGTGAAGTTCAAGTTTTCAATTATTTGTTTGGGATCTCTTTAGTCTAAAGGATCTTTAGCTCATCCTAGGGTTTAAGGTTTTGGCAACTTAGAGTTTGTTATCTCCACATTAGGGTTTAGGATGACTTCTAGAGTTTTTTGTTTCATCGACTTTAAAATTTTCAAATTGAATTACAATAATAAAGTAAATAGATTTGACTTTTAAATGTAAATATAATTCTTAGTTTAGTTGATCCTTGAGAGTAATCAATAAGTACTCTTGACTGCTTTGAATGTCTCCTAAAATTATAAGGTTTATACTTGCAGTCTTTTGCCTCTCAACTTTATCTTGCTGGTAGGTTAAGCAAGTCTTCGTATAACTCGTCACATCCTCCTTCATATCTAGCCAATAATAGCCCTACTTTGACAAGCTTAGTATCCTCTAGCAATCAGGATGTCTAGCCTACAAAGTATCATAGCACTCTCTCATGAGCACCCTTCTTAAGTTGCCTGCCTTCAAGACATATAACGAGTGTCCCTTTGTGCAAACGAGGTCGCCTTCTACCCAAAATCTACAAGTCTTCCCTTCCTTAACCAACTAACTGATTTACTCTTAAATTGAAGTGGAGATTTAACTTGTCGATTGGTGTGTAATTTGCACTAAGGAAGCTAATTTAGCTTACTTGCTCAAAGCATCTACCACCTGATTAGTTCGCTCGCTATGGTACTCAATCTCCATAATAAACTCTGTATGGAACTCTTGCCATCTAACTTACTTAGCCAAGAGCTTTGATTAAGTCAATATATGGCTGGTAGCAGAATTGTCTTTCTTCAATAGAAACTTTGATCCTAGCAAATAGTGTTTCCAAGTCCATAGACAGTAAAAGATTGCGAGTAACCCCTCTTAGGCTAAGTACATGTGCTCTATTTGATTCAACTTCCTACATTCATATGTCAAGAAGTGTGAGGACTAGCTCCTCCATCACTACATGCTTCAACTCTTCAAAGGCACTTTGACATCACTTATTCCATGACCATGCTTAGTCCTTCTTCAACAAATTTGTAAGGGGTACAACTTGGCAGGAATATCCCTTAACAAATCTTTTATAGTAATTTGCGAGTCCAAGGATGGACTGCAACTCCATTATACTCTTGGGCTCTAGCTACTGCTTGATTGCTTCCACCTTAGTTATATTCATTTGGATCTACCTTTCTTCAGCAACATGACCTAAGAAGTTGATGCACTTCTCGGAAAAGGCACATTTCTCACACTTCACATGCCAATGATTCTCTTATAGCTTTTAAAAAAACCATTCGTAAGTGCCTCACATGGTCTTATAATGTCTTACTATACACAACAATGTTGTCTAGATAGATAACTACAAATTTGTCGAGATATTCACGAAACATATTATTCATTAAGGTGCAAAATGTTGTAGGAGCATTGGTGAGATTAAAGGGCATCACCAAGAACTCATAAGCACTATATCGGGTTATACACATTGTTTTAGGCTCATCACCCTTAGCAATGCAAACCTAATGATAGCCTAAGTGAAGATCCAACTTTGTAAAGTACTTGGCCCCGCTCAGTTGATCAAATATATTGGCAATTGGAGGAATCGGATAATGATTATTCACTATCAACTTGTTTAGAGCCCAATAGTCAATATATAATCTCAAACTCCCATCTTGCTTCTTTTGAAATAGAATAAGAGCCCCATATGGTTCCTTTAAGGGTCAAATGAAGCTTGCCTCTAACAATTCATCTAACTACTTCTTCAATTCAATAAGTTTAAGAGCCAACATTTTGTAAGGAGCTTTAGCGAGTGGTTTGGCATCAGGAATTAACTCAATCTCATCGTCCACCGACTATTTAAGAGGTAACTCCTTAAGGAGCTTATCAAGCATCATAGAATTATAGTCCTTCAAGACACTCTCTATTAGCCCCGGTATCTCCATCTTTCCTACTTCGTCTTTCCCTGCAAGGACAGCTAAGAAAGTTAGCTCCTAATGTTTAAGACCTCTCTTCAGTTGGAGCACTGATAGCATCATAGCCCTAATATTCTTTATAATGACTCTAAGGAAGGCCTAGTAAGATTGCCTAAAATTTTGATATTACATATGCACCCACAATACGAAAACTACCTTACAAGTTAAAGGTTAGAAGACTCTAATTAATTAATCATTTGGGTTTCTGATTTTTAATTTATTAACTTATTGTAAAATGTAAATAAATATGGATATCCAATATTCCACAATCCATCAGAACTTCAAAGAATCGGTATCCCTTACTAAATAATGAGATAAGATAAGTTAACTTTATAAATTATAACGAGTACTAAATTATATAAAACCCTAGCATATAAATACTTTCTACATAAGATGTTTCTATACCATCTATACACTTCTCAATTAACCTTAACACTAACTTACATATCTTCGATTTATACTCTACACTCAAAATTTATCTCAATCCCAACTTAAATGAACCTACAAAAGAAGCCATAGAGGAATGAGCAAATCATAGCTTAGTGAGTTCATTCCTTACTACTATCATTCAAGCAAATTATTAAGCAATATTAGGACATATGCAACATACGAAATGGATGCATATACAATGAATGCAAGCAACAAATCCATAAGAGCTCAAAACTATCAAAGGTGCATATTTATGTCATCTACACATCGATTATCCTCAGTACTTACCTAGAGAAGGCACCTCACCTTACCTACATGAGTCTACTCGAGGGCACCATCCCTCTAAATGGTACTTAACTATTACCCTAGTTGAAAAAGAAATATCAATCCAAACAGGTGGACCCTAACTAAGGCCATCTACCATCAACAAATCATATCCAAAGCCTTGCGGGCACAATTATGTGGTCCTCTTGCTATCAATCAATTAGAGATGCCATGCTAGCTTTACTTCCATGATAAAAATATCATTAACGAGCAATACGAGCCTTTATAGAAATTATATAAGAATCTATTTAAGATTGAGAAAATGTTTTCATAAATACTTTTCTCATAAATTGGCAAAGCTAACACTCTCTATAAGTATACCAGTTAAGTCATAGACATACAAAAAATATAACCAGTTGTGTTGGTCATATATTTATATTTATTGATTTAAAGAAGTGATCACACAAATGATAGCATATAAGGAAAAACAGTCATTTAAATACGCAAGCAATAACAACTAGCAAAACATTAAGCAAGCAACATGCACAAGTAGATAGTAGATCATTAGAATTCCATTGCTTAGATTAATGCTCACTTTATAGGTTTTTACAATGTTTAGAACTTGACAATTGAATACTTAAAAGATAATAAGATTTATAAGTACTTAAAAAAGCTAGGCTTCTCAATTAACTAAATATCTATTGAAGTTTGCTTAATTTCTCACTATAACCCAAGCATGGCATGAACATGGTTTAACTTATTTATTAGGATAAATAGGAAATATACATAGTTATATTTGAAAATAATTGTATCTTATGTATTTATTCATTTATTTTAAGGGTTTATCCTTATTATTAGTTTATAGAGGTAATTAATTAAGCTATTCTTCCTATCTTTTTCGGTTATCTTAAATCTTTAGTCACCTTTAACTTTTTCATTTTAACTTCACTTTTTACAATCTTAGAGTTGATCTTTATTATTTTCAGACATACTTTCATGTAGTAAGGCTCATTCTAGATGTTGGAACTTGCATTTTCTATTATGGGCCCAGGGCATTACAAATTTATTTATTTTTGGCCCAATTGTTTTAATTATTATTTTTTCACTTTTTTTAATAACTTTATTTTTTTTTATTTTAAATTTTTATAATAGACTTAAATAATGCTTAAACTTTTATATTTTCTAAATATTTTTATTTTTGGGTCCATTCTGTAATAATTTCTTTATTTCACTATTTTAAGCTTAAACAACTAATGATCTTAATATTTTTTATAATTAAAATTATTTTTTTTCTTCTTATTTTTGTAATTTATGGTTTTAATTAGTTAACTTGAGAAAAATTGACGTAGCAATTTTTTTTATTGGTTCAAAGTGTAATTTTCATATTTTTTTCCCATTTTTTTTATTTTTACCAATTTGTAATATTAATACATATATAATATTTTAACTAGATACATGTAGAAAAAATAAATTTTACTCCTCACTTAAAATTCAAGTCCAACTTATGTAAATATTTATGCTTATTAATTTATTTTGAGAAAATTAAGTATTAATACACATATGCATGTATTTTCAATATATGTACATATGTAAATATTTATACTATACTATATATATATATCTACTTAAACCTTAGAAAAATGGTATACTATATATGCATATTTACACATACATATACTCCCTTATTTTACTAATTTATATATGTATTTATACTATTTCATTATATATTTTACACATATGTATGATAAAGTAAGTATACTTAATATTATATGTATGTACATGTACCATATATATATAAGCCATATATATACATAGCTAAGTGAATATAACATATGTACATATAGTTGATTATATTTAAGTACATACATAAAAAAATACATAAATATGAACAAGAAAAATTGTACATATATATACAACAAAATACATATTCATCTAATTTCTATCATAAGATACTAAGAATACATATATCTTCTACTAACATATCTTCTAATAAATAAAGTATTAAAATACATATTAACATAAGAAAAAATATACATAACTTATAATAAAGAAAAAAACTAAAATAACATAAGAAAGTCTTTGATTACTTTTGATTTTGAAGTCCTTGAGGACGAGGCTCCTATTTCCCTTTCTATGTTGGTAGAAATATGATGATTAAGAAGGAATTATATGTTGTAAACAAAGAGGACAAGTGATAGTGTAAAAAGAAGAAAATAAAGAAATTGGAAAGGGTAAGAGAGAGGAATTGTTGTTGGTCCAAAAGTAGGAGTAGAAGACTAGAGATTTGTGTTAAATTTAGAAAAGAAAAAGAAATTGGGAGGAAGTTCTAGAGAGGTGATTTGGCTTCATGGCAAGAAAAGAGAGAAAAAGGTGGTTGACTTATCTCTTCCTTCTTTCAATTTTTTTCTCACATGTGATAACGTCTTGGACACATGGTAGTCGCAATATTGGAAAAGAAGGAAGAAGAGATAAGAAAAGAAAAAGGAAAGAAAGAAAGAAGGAAAAGAAAAAGAAAGGAGAAGAAAAGAAATTATAAATTTACTTTTGACTTTTCTTGGTGCTTTTCCTAACATTTACATGATATTTAGGATGCAATATAATGTACTTACGAAGAAAATATATGATGAATAATTGATGTATATTATATAATACATAAACTTAAATATGTAGTGAAATTAAATCAAAATAACACTAACACACATATATATACATATATGTATGTATGTGAAATCATAGATAATCATAAAATAATATTGTTAATTTAGTTATTCAATTTATTACTCTTTATGTTTATTGATATTTAGAAGTTATTTCTATCTGTTCGTTAGCGATTTTACGTGATTACGCGTATCTATTGATAATTGTACCCAATTAGAACTTTACCACTTATATGTTTATAAACTTAAATTTTAGTTTTAAGGTTTTTATCAAGTTTGAGTTCTATCTCTTGTATTTATGAGTACATTGAGTTTAGGTTATTTGTATATGATTAGGGTTTTGATTAATATATTAAGGTTTTTTTCATTCGTAGTAAATTTAAGTTTATAATTTAGTTAAGTTTTTAATTTGTTTGGCCTTATTGGCTCATGAAGTTATCTAAGGAAACTAGATTCAATTTAGGGTTCAGACTAAAAATTTACTGGGTTTACATTCTTCCCTTCCTTGCCATTATTGATTGCTTTGTTCTTTTGAACTATTACATAGCATGCTTTTCACTTATGAATAACAATCAATCTATTGGCAACATGGGCGCACCTCTAGCTTGACTCAAGAAATCTATCCCAAAGACTATGCTGAAGTCATCTAATGGAACAGTTGTGAAGTTGAGATTTCTACTCCAATCCTTAACCCTTACTTTCACTCCTCTTGCAACTCCTCAGATAGGACGAGCCTTAGAGTTAACTACTTTAATTTGGTTAGTGTATTCAACAAGCACTAGCCCTAATCTTTCCACCTCAAGCACATAAATGAAGTTGTGTGTAGCACTAGAGTTTACCATTACACTAGCACTCTTGCCATTGATGTTCAACTAGACATAGATCAACTGATTATCAATCATAGGCGTATGTTAAGGAACTGTTTCCAATAGCCAACAACATGTGTAACCTATCCATTTGAGGTTGATCTTCCCCATCACTCCACAACTCTTCATCTTAGCATACATTCTTTACCTTTTGTGCCATAGCATTGCGTACAGCCTTGTATGGAAATTTAGCTACTTTTTGTGGGCCATTACACAGGAAACATGAGAATGAAGGTTTCTTAGCTTCACTGGTTACCCCACTCTTTCTAGAGTGGTGAGAGTTATAAGATTTCCTCTAACCCCCTCCAATGTTACGACTATTGCTGCTTGAACTTGGGGTTCCTCTACTCTTAGGTTTGCCCAACTTGATTGACTTTCCACCCCCGTGCCTTGTTGATACATTCTTCCCTTTATTGTCATGAGTGTAGTCAGTCAAGAGCTTAGCTGCAACCTTTGTTGTAGCCAAGTTCATAACCCATTGCCTTTGTAACTTATCCCTTACATAGGGCTTCGATCCTTCTAATAAGTAGAATAGCTTATCATCTTCGGCCCTGCTCTTGATATCCAACATCAATGTCGAGAACTCATGAACATACTTTCTGATGTCATCACTCTATTAAAGTTTCCTCAACTTCTTTTGGGTATTATACTCAACATTCTCAAGGAAAAATTGAGCCCACAACTAAGCCTTCAGCTCAACCCACATATCTACATGAGCATTACCATTCTAGATCTCCTCATACTTGGTGCACCACCATAGCTTGGCATCACTAGTTAAGTACATTGTAGCCATGGTGACCTTTATTCATCATTTGTCTCTATAACAGCAAGATACTACTCCATATCAAATAGAAAATTCACCAACAACTTGGCATCCCTCACGCTAGTGAATGCCTTAGGCTTAGGCATCTTCAAATATCTTATATGAGCAAGAACATGTATAGGGGCAAGGGCAAGAGCATTCCCTATAGCTAGAGTGAAAATAGCTACTTATGCCCTCAACTCCTTAATAGACTCAGTTGAGGCACAAGTATTAACCTATCTTCTCAAGTCTTCTACTTGAGTCCCTAGTTGTTGTCTCACTATGTCGATCATCACATGCATTTCCTCTCTAAGTGTTTGCACTATGACACTAAAATTCTTAACCATCTCGGTCATATTAGCATTCACATCCTAATGACTAGCCTCAACTCTAGCCACTCTTACCAACAATGCAATTAAATCATCCATCTACTTGGATAATCTCTTCAGGATTTCCTCTAGGCTATCTAGTCTCTTACTTACTTGCTCTTATTATGTCATGGTTGTTCCTACTGGAATAACCTAAGCTCTAATATCATTTGTTACAGTCCCAAGCTTTCTCTAGCACACAAATATACTATATGACACTTATTGTCTTGCCTCTACAATGGTAAGTAAGCCTAACCTGTATGCAATTCTAGCTAACAAGGCTTAAACCTATACGCATCATGAACAAGATAGAAAGCTAACAATAAATATAAGGGATACAGTAAGAATTGTAAAATGAATGGCACACTTTTATTAATTTCGATAACATTATAAGGCTATAATGTATATGTACGAGGGCTATGTGTATATAATATGTGCCATCTGTTATGATTAACCAACGTGGTGTGTAGGAACTTTAATCTAGAAGAGTACACATACCCCCGTAAAGAGCTTTACAAGTATTTTTGGGCTTAGCAGGGAGAGACATTACCACTAGATTAACCTAGGCTCCGAGACCAACTATCATGGTTCAGGAATTTATTTAGCACACAAATAGACTATCGATGCTTATTATCCTACCTATATAGTAGTAAGCAAGCTTAACTCATATGCAGCATTGGCCAACAAGGCCTAAACCTGTAAGCAACTCTAATAAGATAGAAAGGTAATAGTAAATATAGGGAACACAAGCAAGAATTGTAAAATGAATGGAATACTTCTATTAATTTTAACAATATTACAAGGCTATGATGTGTGTGCATGGTGTAAACCCCACAAATTTAGCTATTTAAGAGTATAACTGAATCCTAATATTGTAGATGACTTGATAAGCCATTAAAGCTGAGCAAGATAAAAATTTAATAAATTATAAATTTGAATATATTATAAGTAATAAAAATTATAGAAAAATTGATCAAAATCCTAAATCGCATACTAAAACCCTAAATCTAATTTATGCACCATTAACCAAAATTGAACCCGAATTTGATCGAAACCCTAAAATTATAACTTTAAGCCTATAAAATAGTTAAATATTACTTGATAGTGATATAATTATAGTCAATTTCAATTTTCGGCTAAATCGCCACTAAATCGCCTATTCACGTGAAATTTTAACGAAATCGCTATAATAACTTGTAAAAATTTTAATTGTAACAGGTACCAATTAAATTGATAAATTTTCACAAAGATTTCAAAATTAATTTATGATGGGTATTGTTATAATTTTTATGCTTCAAAAAATTATAGATATTTATTATTAATTTTTATTTTCCTTCTCTTTCTATTTCTCTTTTTCTCTTTTCCTCCTTTTCTTCTTTTCCTTGCTTGCCACGTCCTGCGAAATGGAAAACAAAAATCAGCATATAGCAGCCCACGTAATGAATTAATCAAGGAGAAAAGATAAGAAGATTTGATCATTTTGTCCCATCATAATCAATGCAAATCTTATCTTAGTAAGTGATCTTATTTTTATTTGCTTTGTTCTTAAAGATTTACATCTAGAAAAAAAAAAAAAAAAACAACAAAACAGTAGAAACAAAACAGAAAAAGAAAAGAGAGAAAAATCCTAGAAGTTGGAAAAAACATGGAGAGGAAAAACTAAAAAGAAAGAAGAAAAGAAGAAGAAAAGTTAAAAGAAATAGGTAAGGAATTATTTTGAAATTATAGATGTATGTTATATAATATATACATCTATAAATATAGTATTTGTATGATATTTTTATATATATAACATTGCTAGTACATGTATATATGCATAAATACTTAAATTGAAATATATATGTATTGATAAAGATATGTATGTATATATGTATGTACATAGGTATAATATATGGTAGGAGTATGTAGTATATTTTTTTTTATTACATATAATAAATATTAAGTATTTTTACACAATAACTATTGATATATGTACATATATATGAACAAGTGAAATACATATTGGGGTATATGTGTAGATAGATTTATTTTCATATATATATATATATATATATTTATGAATATGTAGTCGTATAATATGTATAAGTATTTTTATATATATATTTATGTATTCAGTAATTATATATACATATGTATACATGTATAATTATTTTCGTATATATATATATATATATAAATATGTAGTCGTATAGTATATATGTAGTAGTATATTTCTATAAGTGGTAATATATGTTTAATACATAATGTATATAGGACGTATATATATATAATATAGAGTATATGTGGTGGTATATCAAAAATATAATACGTGTATAAGTATTTGTATATTATTTATATATATCTATGTATTCGATAGTTATATTTATATACACATATAAACTATATTATATGAGTATACTTATATGTATAAATACAAATATATGTATATGTACATAAGAGTATGTTTGCTTTCATAAAATAAATATATAGATACATATGGCGTATAACATATAGTGTATATATGTAGTATACTGAAAATATATATGTGTGTGTATAAATCGTGACATATAGATAAATAATAAGAAAATAAGAAATAATAAAAATAATAATAGCCATAATAATAATCATCATCATAATAAAGCTTAAATCTCAAAAATAGGAAAAGTATGCTCAAAATAATAAAAATATCAAATATATGGTTTAAATAATTATTAAATCATAAATATATTAAGAAAAAGCTAAAATTAGTATTTTATAATTTTTAAATTAAAATAATAAATTTTGTGATATTTCTATATCATAATTCAAACTACAAGTCACAACGTCCAAAATGGACCTTGCTACAAGAAAATACACTCGAAAACAATTAAAATGGACTATGAGTTCATAACAATCCAAACTAAAATGAAAAAGTTACATGCAATTCGATAAAAAGCTTGAATCGATGATTTCATGTAAATCAATAATCGATTTAAGTAAACAGTATGATTTAGCATGCTAGTTTAGTTTATTTAATCGATTAAATTGACTTAATCATATTCAACTCAACTAAAATTAAACGAATCATGCATAGAGCACGAACATTACATATAATGTTTCGACCGTCATCTCACGCGGTTGGTAATGAAGGGCCTTGGAGGGATGGATTAACATGATTTGATTAGTACAATGCAAAAGCATTGGTATAACAAGACCCTACCCTTGGTTCGCGGGTTCTACTGTCGCCGGAGAAACTAACCGTGGGTGGCTGGGGGTTGCATCTAGAGACCACCACTGTAGGGTGTGAGTGTGGACTGCAGAGCCCACCTCAGCACTAGACCTAAATATTTGTATACTATTAATTGTTGAAAATAGAAACTTGTTTTATGAAATAGGGAATTCATATATATATAATGATATAAGGTTAAAAACCCAGGTGCTATAGCTCAGTTGTGATTAGTGCCGACATATCTCCAACCCTTACTTCAAAGAGCATTAAATCCAATATTGTATGTAGTACTGGTCAACTACATATATACTGTTTGGCATACTGTTTGTTCATGCATTCATATGTTTGGTAATAATCTGTTTGATAACTCGTTTGCTAATATAGTACAAGGGATAACTCACTAAGCTCTTGTAGCTTACTCCTCAATAGTTTTCTCTTGCAGGTTGCTAGATGATCAGGCATAGGTTAAAAACTGAAAGTTGAGTGTCAACATCAAGATGCATAGAAGTTAGACTCTGAGGACAAACTATATAGTTCATTTGAATTATTATATATGTAATTATTAATACTACATTTAAATTTTGTGACTTTAGTAAGTTTGAGTTTTAGAACTTTACTACCTAATCTTATTGTTTGGTAGGGGATACCGATTCTCTGCAGTTCTAATGGATTGTGGCTTATCGGATATCCATAGTCACATATATGTGCTCATAAGTTAATTAAATTAAGAAAAATAAATAAATAAATAAAAACTTTAGTGACTAATTGTTTAGAATCTTGCAATCTCTAACTTGCAGAATGATTTTCAAATCATGAGTGCACACATGATATGAAAATTTTAGGTAATCCTACTAGGCCCCTTTAGGGTCATGACACATAGGGGTTATGTATATATAATAGATGTTATCGATCATGATCAACCAATGTGATTAGTAAGAACTTTAATCTAAAAGAGTACTTACACCCTCATAAAGAGCTTTATTAGCATTTTTAGGCCCTACAGGAGGAGATATTAAAATTGGTAAAATGGTATCACTTTCTAAAATAAGAAATTTTTAATAATATTATGGCCCTAGCAAAAATGAAAAAAAAAAAAGTTTCCTTTTATGTTACAATATGTATAAAAGAATTAGCCTCTACTAGCCAAGTATGTTACAAAAATGAGACCCTAACACATTGCATCATGTTGCATAAGTTAAAGGGCATCAGCACTATATAATAAAGTGAGAGATTATGCATAGATGGATCTATATTGATATTATATATTTGTAAGTGATGTACCCTAAGCCATATGGATTTTATGTCATTTGAGTATTTATTTTTCTTTACAATATGAGTCATCTTATTTATCACGTTATGATCGGCCTTGTAATATGATAACAAGATTCCTTGAATATTTGTTCTTCCCTATGTCACTAAAGTGTGTGACTTTAATCGTAAAACCATAAGGTGATGAGAACACTAATCTAAATTATCCCTAGTCGCTTGTTATATGGAATAATAATAAATTAAGACCAATATATTGGTTGAATGATAATCATGTTTTACTATTTATGGATATAACATATCAATTCAGCACATAGATCTATGTTGAAGTACATTGTATTGGATTGACTTATCGTGAGAGTACTACATGGATCGATCTAATAGGTGCTACTCATTACAGTGTTATTTCATTCCTTTGACCAAATGACACCATGGATTCTTACATAGTAAGTTCCATGTTTTGACTTAGTTCTTTATCATCTTTAATTGGATGATTATAAGACTGTGATTAGATATGAAATAAATTATGTAAAGGAATATGTGTTTATGAAAGAATTTGTCCTACTCATTAATTTGAGAGAGATATCTTTTGTCCCCCTTGAAGAGTAAGATTGAAAAAAATGCATGGCCTTGCTCAAATGAATTGATAAGGAGTTATCAATGTGATTTGTTTAAGTCAATCAAACTTTGGATTTCAGAAATGACTGATTAAATAATATGAGTGCTTAATCCACACCTTATGTTTAATCGTTAGATATCGTACAATAAAGGGACTAAATAACTGTTTGTTTAATAGGTAGAGTTAGATCATCGACCTTTACTTAATTTAGGTAGACATAAATGGCCTACATAATGTCTTGCTAGAGGCCATTTATGTCTTGTAGGTCTAAAAAGGAGTTTTAAGCCTACATTAAGTGAACCGATAGGGTTGCACACAAAGAATGAAACAAATGGGCTATGGGTTTATTTTAAAATAGTCTAGTAGGAATTGTTGAAATATTTATTATTCTTAAACAGTTTAAGAATAATAAATAATGACATTTATTATTTTTGGAGAAAAATGATAAATATTAAAATAATGTATTTTATATTGTTAATATCTCACAATATCTCTTCGTATCTTCTATAAGATATTGTCACTCCTTTATATATAGATAGAGGTAGCTCTCTATTAGGGTTATGCTAATACCTTATCATCAACATTAGACCTATAAAGAAAGTTAGCAAACCAAAATAGAGAGAGAAAACACGAGAGATTATTAGTTTATTCCTATCCGAATACAAATTCATTTAAGAGTGCTATCATGCTACAACCTATTTCCAATAAGTTCATTTGTGTATGGATAACGGTAGTAAGTGATCGCAATCTGCAATGCCTATTGATTCACCTAATCGAAAATTTTGAAAAGCAACATATAAGGTAAAAAATTTGTGATCCCTTTTTGATTTAATTGATGTGCTTAGCTCTTAGGAAATTTAAGGTTAATAAAATAAAATAAAAAAATTGGTCAAACAAATCTTTGATTCACATCCATAAAATCCAACAAGGTTGTGATTACTTATCGTACAACATATTCAGACGACATGCACTTGCCTCGATCCTTAAGATCTAAGTAGCTTTGGGGTATGCTACCCTCTGCTTGAGGCTAAGTTGTGTTTACTGGTGAGAGTGCTTGCACTGCTAAGAGAACTCATATTAGACATAAATAACTGGGTCTTGATGTACCTAAATACTTTCTAACATAGGCAACGGTTAGCATAAAACCATACTTTACACAATTGCAAGCAAGCTATGTATGATGTTGGCATTCATATGGATGTCTAATTAACTTTCTTATAATTATTTGTCAATAAGGTAGGATGGTTACTCACTAAGTTAACTATTTATTAGTAAAGTAGGAAAGTTACTCACTAAGCTGGATGTAGCTTACCTAGCAATAGTTTCTTTTGCACTTCTTATAAAGCTAAGGTTAGGCTAAGATTTGAGCGCCAAGTGCTCCACCAAGCTTAGAAAGTAGAATGATAAGTTTAGAAAAGCAAGTAGGGCAGTCGAATTAAACTTTTAAAGTAATTAGTGGATTTATGATTGTCAGAATCTAGATACCCTTTCTTATTGTTTGGTAGGTGATTTTGACTCTTTATGCTGTAAACTATGGATTGCTGGATCACTTTTAGCTATATATATGTATATTTAAGTAGACGTATGTAAGAAGATTAAGTATGATTAGAAATTTATAAGCTAGAGTCTTGCAACCTCTAACTTGCAAGGCAATCTTTGCATTATATGTACACATAAGATATGAAGATTTTAGACAAAACCACTATGCCCTGTTTAAGGGTGTTATACCACTTGAGGAGGCTCAAGTAGATTTCTTAAAAGTTAGAAAGTGTTAATAATAAGAAGAAGAATCCAGTCAATTCTTCTTGATCCTCACTCGCTGACCCCTTTACCTAATATTTTGGTTTTAGGTGTTATACTTGTAAGTCCACTCTGAACTTACAAAACAAGCTATATGGGAATAAGTAATAACTTGCTCAATAAGTGGGATGAAGACAAAAGTATATATCTAATACTGAGCAATTAGGGTTTTTAAGTAATTTTGGTTAGATGCAATTTATGTTCAAGCAAGTGCCAACATATGATACTGTTCGGTCCGTAGTGAGATTAGAAAAATTGTAAGCACTCCAACTTAAGTTGAGGATTTGACATTTTATGCATGAGTCGGAACTAAATCGGGGCTTATGTAATGAAGAACACCCTTCTCCTAAGACTACCTTTGAACCAAGGTCCTCAATCTTACCGCAACCTCCTCTCCTATTATTTAGTCCGACTAAGGGTGGAGAAAGAACCATTTTAGTTATCTTCATCGAAGGATCCATGTTTGGCTCAAGAATTCTAGTTGTTCCCATAATAGGTTGCGATGCATGTCAAGTTCGACATTAGGCTGAGTTTAAGTTAGATTGGTTTTGAGGTGATCAAACAATTTTTGACAACCCAGTAAAAGTGATAATCATAATTCAAACAAGACATAAAGTTTGGTATTCTATAGTAGCAATACAATATTTAAACATACATTCTATAGACGCACAGTCAACTAACTTACAACCATAAACAAATATATACTGAATCCTTTAAGTATTCTTAAATAATGCTTTGAAATGTAGTGAAGCCTTAATCCCACTTACTCAGAATTTAGTTGTTAACTGACTTGGTTATTGAACTTATCCTCTTTTCAAAAATCCTTATATGTTTATCTAATCAATTATTTTAGTTGCTATATATTTAAGGCCTAAGATACCATTAATTTGTTCATCTTCATAAGAATTAGGTTGATTTGGAATTCAATATATAGGTTATGTATACATAAGTGTAGGAAGTTGGAGTCATTTCATAACTAAATTTTACCTTGGACACCCATGAGCTACGTTCTAAGTTAAGTCATCCTTAGAGTCTTTAAACTAGTAAGCTTCTAAGTCACCCTCTAAGCCACATCGAAGTTAAGGCTTATAATAGGATTAACCTTAAATCAACCTCTAAGTTATGATAGATGCCTAGGATTTCTCAAGAAATACCCTCTGAGACAGCTTCTAAGTGCTCATACTTATATATATTGCCACTCCAAATACCTTCTGAGTTACCTTTGGAGTATGTCACTAAGTCTACTAAACTTTAAGTTTCTTAATAGAAGACTCTATGAGTTGTCCTTTGAATTCAACTAGTCTTTAAGTTCCTAAGAAAATACCTTCAAACTTAGTCTTTGAGTTTCCCTCTTTTCAATTCCTCACAAAAATTCTCCTCTAACTTAGCATTTGAGTAGATAACTAGCAAGATATTTGCCTAACAGAACCCTTTAAGTTATCCTCTAACCTTATTCAAACTCCCTTTATCTACTTGATTTGCTCACATTGCCTTTCTATTCCAGTTAAAAGAACTTTATCAACAACTCATTCATTCCAAGATTGCCTCACTACTCTACAACCTCCATTTAACCCCTAAATCTCCTAAATATACAAATTTGCATATTATAGCATTTTAACCTTATAACTCACATATTGTGAAATTCATAACTTCCATCCATAAAATTTAACCCAACACCACCAATCTACAGTACTTTATACCCTATGAGATTAAATATAGAAGCACAATAAAAAAAAAAAATAATGTTTAATAATCCCCTCATCTACAAACCATGGGATCAAATCGAATTGCAAAATGGAAAGATTCTATAGAAAATTTTAATTTGGATTTACCAACTAATCAGTATGGTATAGAATCCAAGTGAAGTTTTTGAAGATCATTCATAAATTTTACTAAAAAAATCAATTTGGCTATAATTTATAGGCTTAAAAACTAAGAAAAATATAGAAAATAGTTTTGATGGAAAATTTTACATAGCACTTTAGTATAAATAGTTGATGGCTTGTAGAAAAATGTGGAGCTAGAAACTACATCGATAAGGTGTTTTAAAATAATATCGAAATATGTTCAAGTTTAGTAATCTGTTAAGAACATAGTATGTTGCTACTAAAGTTCAACAAAATAATATTTTGCTTAGATTCTAGAGATAAAAATACTTAAGTATACCAAATTTTATAATATTTTGGAGTTGGTCTGGTGTTTTTATTATTATTTTTTTTTCAAATTGGAAGGAAATAGGCCACTCATTGATGCATATCGTTGCGGCCACCACTAGTCAAAGGTGTTAAGCCTTAATTCGATTTTCTTTTATTTAACTTATATTAAGTCCAACCCGTTTAATATAAATTACTTGACATTAAATTAAGAAAAAACCCTAATTTAGCCACTAGTTTGTAATTATTATAAAAAAAAAATTAATTTTTAGGAAATTTAATTGGAAAATCGAAGCTCAAGTGCTAACCTATTAAGACTAAGTTACCATGTAAAGATAAAAAGAAAAACTAATTGGCTTTTATCTTTTATAATTTTTCTAAAAATGATAAAATATTTACAAATATACAAAAATGTAACTAAAATAAATTTTCATGATTTTTACTACACATTTAAAAAAAAAATTATGGTTACCCAGTAAGTATTTACGTACTCATCAGTCGAAATCAAACCAATGTAGTTCTATTTTCTATAAAAAAAAATTAGCGGGTAGATTCTTTTAAAAAGAAATCGAGCTAGATTTACATTAGTTATCAATTTATTATTTAAAAAAAAAAACTAAAAAGATCTAATTTCATGAAACTATTTTAAAAAACCCTAACTAATTAAATTTTTTGAAAACTCTAATTAAGATTTTTTATTTTTAAAAAACTCACTATATGCCAAAAATGAATTTTTCCTAAAGCTTAAATGCAAGATTTACTAAGATACATATCTTCTCTGAAGATACGAATCTTAGAGGGAAGATACGCAATTTTTCTAAAAAATGAAATTTTAGGTAAAAAAAAAATCCAATTTAACTAAAAAACATGAAACTTATCCATTTATCTAAAAATTACAAGACTACATGACATATAGTCTATTAAAATTTATCAAAAAAAAACTTACACTAAAAAGAAAACAAGTTAGTAAAATAAAATGATTTAAAAAAAATAAATAAATAACTAAAATAATTTATTCAATTACCTAAGCAAATCAAAGCATGTATGTAATTGACTTGGATTGTATGAATTCGAACTGGACTTGAACTGTACTAGATTACTATATAGTGTGTATGTTGGACATACGGGCTAATGGTGTGTGCTAGATGCGTGGAGTCGTGTATGCTCATATGCTGATCGGTGAAGTGTAGTGCAATGATCAGTATGTGTTGTGTTCATGTGATAGTGAGTGGAGATAAAGTGTTAGACGCATGTATGTGTTATGTTAGACAAACGTGAATAGTAGCATGTGTGAGTGACTATATGTGGAAATTATGTGTTATTGAATGACCATGCATGTATAGTGTAAATTATGTGTGATGACTATAGTGTTAAGTGTGTATATATGAAGTAAAGTGATTATGTGAGTGATAAGTCTATGGAAATTATGAGTGGTGAGAGAGAAAAATCTGTGTGTAATGTGATTGAGTTGTAAATGAGTACAAGGATAGTGAAGTTTTGGTAAATGTAGGCTTTATGTGTTTGTGAGTTTAGTATAATTGTGAGAAACATCTCTTTTTCAACCCCCATTATTCGCTATTTATAGGTCATCAATTTGAATCTTTTAGATCTTTTTGAATGAAAATTTAATCTTAACAAATCTAAAATACAATGATACCCAACTTAGATTTATTAAAATATTTAAAGATTTAACCCAGTTTCTAGAAACCCTACATTGATTTGCACTTTCTATCTTAAGCCCAATTCAGTCCATCTTAATTTAGCCCAAAATACTCACTAATTTATTTAATAAATTCTAAGTCTATTTAGCTCAATATAAGTAAGATAAAAAAAAAAAAAACCCTCTTTATATTGGATTGGAATAAAAATATTTTAATGAAGCCCAACGATTCAACAGCTCATAATTTATTAAATTGAATATACATCTTTAACCATTGTCCAATTTGCCCCTAAATGATTAACTTGACTCGACTTGATACTTTTATTATTTTTTTATTTTTCTTTCAATTTTTATTATTTTATTTTTATTTTTAATCTAACCTAGTAAGATAGAATCTTAATGGTGGTAAAAATGAAGTGTCTACAGTTGCCCCTCTTTGTAGTGAAGTTTGATTAAAACTTCACTACAATGACAAAAGAGATGCCAATTTTAGACAAATCCTAACTTGAATTGATAGGGTGAAGATTACTAACTCGAATGGTTAACTGAGCAGTGTCTTATCTTGGAAAAGGATACCGACTTAAAAGGTCGATGCAAAAAATAAACTGCCCATCTTAAAAGGACAGGGTAAAGGAATAGGAGGCCCATCTTAAAAGGATGGGGCAAAAGATTAGGAGGCCTATCTTGAAATAATAAGACAAAAGATTAAGAGGGCCTATCTTGAAAGAATAAGGAAAAAGATTAGGGTAACTTATCTTGAAAGGATATGGCAAAAGATTAGGAAGCCTATCTTGAAAGGATAAGACAAAAGATTTAGAGGCTTATCTTCAAATGATAGGGCAAAAAATTGGGGCAGCCTATCTTAAAAGGATAAGATGAAAATTTGGGAGGTCTATCTTGAAAGGATAGAACAAAAGATTTGAGGGCCTATCTTGAAAGGATAAGGCAAATTAATAAGAAGTTTTATCTTGAAAGGATAAGGCAAAGGAATAGGAGGCCTATCTTGAAAGGATAAGGTAAAAGGTCAGGAGGCCTATCTTAAAAGGATATGTCAAATGACTTAGGTACCTATCTTGAAAGGATAAATCAAATGATTAAGGTACCTATCATGAAAAGATAAGGCAAATGATTAAAGTGCCTATATTGAAAGGATAAGGCAAGTGATTAAGGTGCCTATCTTAAAAGGATAAGGCAAGTGATTAGGGTATCTATCTTGAAAGGATAAAGCAAGTGATTAGAGTATCTATCTTGAAAGGATAAGGCAAAAGATTAAGGTACTTGTCTTGAATGGATAGGGCAAAAGATTAAATGGCCTATCTTGAAAGAATAGGAGAAAAGATTAGGGAGCCTGTCTTTAAAGGACAAGGTAAAAAGGGAGCCTATCTCTAAAGAACAAGGTAAAAGATAAAAGAGGCTTGTCTTAAAAGGACATAGCAAAAGGATTAAAGAAGCCTATCTTGAAAGGTTAGGGAAAAATATTAAGGAGCTTATCTTGAAAGGATAGGGAAAAAGATTAGAGAGCCTATCTTAAAAGGTTATGGTAAAAGGATTAAAGAAGCCAGTCTTCAAAGGAGATGGCAAAAGATTAAAGAGGCCCATCTTGAAAGGACGAGGCAAAGGAATAGAGGCACATTTGAAAAAGATAGGGTAAAAGGATAAGATTAGCCACTATGCCAAAAGAATTAATGTTTTTAAAAGAAAAATTGACTTCTCAAAAGAATACATCTTTCGAAGAAGAAAACTTAATAAAAGGGTTTGAAGACATGGCTAATTGTTTTTTTTTTTTTCTTTTATCCTTAAGATAACTAATATTCCTTAATGCAAGCTAAAACTCTCTGAACATAGGATAATTAAAGTTCCCAAAATTCCTAAGATAGCCTAAGCTCTTTAATATGATAACAAACGCTCTTGAACAATCTTTTCATAGGATTGCCGAAGCTCATAAATTTTCCTCATACTAAAGGATAACTAAGGTTCTTGAAATTTCTTAGAGGGATTACTAAAGTTCTTAACTCAAGGTTGACTAAAGTTTACACTATAAATTCTCAAATTTTTCACTTTTTGAAACTCAAAGGGAAAAACCAGTGCTTTTATTCCAAAAAAACAAAAACTATTCTTTTTTTTTTTTTTTGCTAATAAGTAATGAAATTGTACTAACTTTAAATGTTACAGATCAGCGACATGCTCATTTTTAGCTCATTAGCTATTCATTCTTCATCTTTGATTTCTTATCTGCTACGATGATGGAACAGGAAAAAAACTTCAATTGAAAACCTTGTTCTTCTTGCCATAAGGAATTCTCATTCGATTCTGAGCGAAGGGCTTCTCGTACTCCCAAGGTATGCTTAACATTTGCATCCATAAGTTTCATACCAGGAAAAGCACCCTAATTATCTAAATTGATTAGTCCAAGAGGACTTCCTTACACTCTCAAATTATTTGTTTTTATTCTTGACTACAATTCCAAAAATTATAGTTAGTCTTGTAAGTCATACACTTTGATTGATCCGATAGGTCTTTTCCTCGAATTATAAGGTAGGCTTTTGATCATTGGTTTAAACAAAAGGGAAATATTGATGTATTGGCCAATTTTGAAAAATTAATCTCTCAACTCGGGTTTACAAGTCAAAAACCTTAATAAGAAAAGCTAAGATGGGCTTACGCCAGTTTCACGAGCAATGATTGCTTAAGATAAGTCAATTTCTTTAATTAAAAGAGTTTCATTAGGGGTGGTATAGTGAGTAGGACCATTGAATTAAAGTTTCATTTCTTTAGGCTTAGAATCTCCTTCTTTGGTTTTTGCTTTGAAGTGTTGAGGAACATTTAAGAACTGCCCTTTGAGATGTGATCACCTTGCTTTTATGTCTTCTTTTTTTTTTCTTTTTCTCTTTTTATTTTCTTTAAGGTGATCTCTCTCCACATGCTTGAGTCTCTATTTAAGGAGATTCAAATCCCTAAAACTAAAGGTTTGAAGTATATAAGCCCAGTAGTGTAGGTATGGCTTTGGGGGAGTATTTAAGAAAAATTTATGGCCTTGTGGTGTTAGAATGAGCGTATGGATTTGAGTGAAGTGTATAGTCTGAAGCTCTTCTCCATTCTAAAGAAATAGGTTATTTATGATAATTATTGCTTATGAATTGACACAACTGAAGAAACATAAGTTAGCTTATCCCTTTTCTCCAAAATCAATGGCCCTAACCTCTTGATTGCCCCAATGTAAGGTAGTTCTTGATAAGGTTTATATTTTCAAAAACTTCCCCTAAATGGCTCAAAGGTGGTAACAAGGGATAAAAGTGTTTAAGAGTGAAATGAATGCCTATCATCCTTTCAATTCGTGCATCACATGCAAGATAGATTTACTTTAAGGAATGAGTCTTATCCTCACTTTCATGTCTCTTAACTCTCAAAGTGTTTTAGGGTTGGTATTTAAGATTAAGGCTTACCTCTTATCATTTTAAACTTTTCAAATAATGAGAAACTTTCGTCAATTTGATAATGAAATATTTTATGTTTTGTTTATCCTTTTCTACCCTAATCTCATTAGATAAGACTATATATTCTATGATGCCCTAATGGGTCACATACCCCTCTATCTTAAAAAAAAAAAAAAAATTGTCCTTTTAGACTCAATTAAATGGGTCCTTTTATTAGCCCCCCTTACCCTAAGCTCATTCATAGTGGAGACAAAATTTCTATCCGGTTTTAGCGTTGGAGTAGGTAGGCTAGTTTTTTTGAAGTAAGTGTTTAAGACCTTCTAGGCTTGGAGAGGATTCGTGTTAATGAACAAAGATCTAGGTGAAGTTAGTAGGCCATGTGTTTAAGGGTTTTTTTTTTCTAGCTTAAAATGGGTTAAAATAGATGGGAAGATTTATGGTTTGTATCTAGGGCTTTTGAAAAGGTCTGCTAATGGGCTTCACTTCAAGGATTGTATTTGGTTTGGGCTTCTCTTAGGGATGGCTATGTGTCCACCATTTTCATTTATCAATTTCCAATGTGCTTTCCCCTTTTGCCCTTCAGTATCAAGTTTAACTCATAAGCTACACAATGTTTTAGGCTTAGAATGAGTGACTACTTGGATTAGGCTTGGACCAGAGTTATTGTTGTCAATTAACTGAGCTTAAAAAATGAATGGCTATGGGCTTTAATAATGGGTTGAACTGCTTAAAAGTAATAACTCAAAATCTGTAAAATTCGTACTTGATAGCATATATTTTCTTCTTTGAAAAATTTATGATTTTTTTAAAAATGTTATTTTAATAAAAAGCATTTGAAAACACTTATATTACAAAAACTTATGTTACCAAGGTTACCGACATCTCTTAACTGATTGGAATGACTGAAAAAGTTACAAAGTTGACAAGAAGGAGTGACTATTTTACAAAGTTAATAATCAATGGTAATGACTTATTTACAAGTAAAAATTCTTGAAAACCTTAAAGAATACTAAAGAGAATCTATGCTATTGATGACTAAATTGCTAACATTGTCTAAAAAAAGAAAAAGCTAGAAGGAACATGACAAGGATGACAAAGTTGCAAAAGGACAATCGATAATTGAAGGGTTATAATTTTATAAGAAGGATGTCTAATGTTACAAAAATTTAAGTCAGAAATAGTGGAGGAATAATGGCTATTTACATATTATAAGTAACAAATGTTTACAATTTGAAGGATTTTATTTGTCTTTTTTTATGTACACATGGGTTATTCAATAAATTTCTGATACAAAAAATGCAAAAAAGAAAAAAAGTAAATAAATAAACAAATAGTATGCAAGTAAAGCACACCCATGAATGATTTTTTTCCTTTTTTAAAAAGAAAAAATCCTAAATCCCTAGTAACGAGCCCATTAGGCTAGATTTTTCTTAAAGGCCTACATCATTAAACCCCAATTAGTACATGGCCAACCCCCTAAGTTCCTTAGCAGAGTTGACAATTCTATTGAGCCATATTTCAGTTTTTTTTTTTTTTAATTTAACCTATACTAAGCTCAGTCCGCTTAGTATAAATTACTTAATATTAAATTAAGGAAAAACATTTTCTTAAAAAATGTTTAAAAATATATTTAAAATAATTTTGGAGTTTCCAGCCAGTTAAACTAATAAAAATCAAATTAGGGTTTTCCAATTTGTAAATATTCTAAAACAATTAATTTTTAGAAAATTTAATCAAAAAATTGAAGTTTATGATCTAACTATTAAGACTAAGTCACTACGTAAAGATAAAAAAAGAAAAACTATTGGGCTTTTATTTTTTATAATTTTTCTAAAAATGCTAAAATATTTACAAATATACAAAAATGTAATTAAAATGAATTTTTATGATTTTTATTATGCATTTTTTTTAAAAATAATTTTTTTATGATTTCCCCATAGGTACCTAAGTACCTACCAGTTAGGATCAAACTAATATAATTATATTTTTTATAAAAGATTTATAGGGTAAATTATTTTTAAAAGAAATCGAGCTAGATTTACATTAGTTATCAATTCATTATTTTAAAAAAAAAAAACCTAAAAAGATCTAATTTCACAAATCTATTTTAAAAAACCTTAACTAACTAAATCTTTTGAAAAGTCTAATTAAGATTTTTTATTTTTAAAAAAACCACTACATGCCAAAAATGAATTTTTCCTAAATCTTAAATGCAAGATTTATTAAAATACAGTCTAGATATATATCTTCTCTAAAAATATGAATCTTGGATGAAAGATATGTAACTTTTCTAAAAAATGCAATTTTAGGTAAGAAAAAATGCAATTTAACTAAAAAACATGAATTAATCAATTTATCTAAATATTACAAAACTACATGCCTTATTGTCTATTAAAATTTATTAATAAAAAAAACAAGTTAATAAAATAAAGAGATTAAAAAAAAACAAAATAAATAACTAACTAAAATAATTTATTCAATTACCTAAGCAAATTGAAGCATACACATAATCAGCCTAGATTGCATAAATTCGAATTGGACTTGAACTATAGTGGATTACCTTGTAGTATGTATGCTAGACGTATGGGACAGTAGTGTGTCATGGATGCATGGAGTCATGCATGCTCGTCTATCGATCGATGAAGTGTAGTGTAATGATTAGTGTGTGTTGTGTTTGTGTGATAATGAGTAGAGATAGAGTATTAGATGTGTGTGTGTGTTATGTTGGACAAACGTGAATAGTGGCGTGTGTGAGTGACTCTATGTGGAAACTGTGTGTGATTAAATGACCATAGACATGCAATGTAAATTATGTGTGTTAATTGTGGCATGAAGTGTGTGTATATGATGTGAAGTGACTGTATGAGTGATATGTGTGTGGAAATTGTGAGTGCCGAGTGGGAAAATTGTATGTATGACATGATTGAGTTGTGAATGAGTACGAAGATTATAACGACCCAACAGTATCGTTGTCGTGATAGATCGCCGTGTACCGTATAAAGGTCTATTATCAACCCCCTTGCTGATTATAGGCCTTTCATACGACACACAAGGCTCCTTCCACTCTACGTTACTACTAGGCCCATAGACTAGTAATATAGAGCAAATTAAACTAAAATTTCTTTTATGTTATAATTTAACTAATTGTGTGGGCTCGTGCGACCCACACCAAAATAATATTACAAACAAATGCAGTTCATAACGGAACTGCATAAAATCTAAGTTATGCATAAATACATAAAAGTATCTAAATATCTATAATCTATTACAAAATATCCTCTTCGCTCTCTGATCGCTCCAACCCGTCTCTACTCGAGACTTACCACGAGCATGCCTCGGCCCGAATTGACGAAAAGGTTCTCCTGCACCAACAAAAATCTATAGGGGAGTAAGCTTACGCTTAGTGAGATAAATGCCCTCATCAGTACCACATAGCAGAAATTTATTATATGCACAATCATATGAATGCATGAACAACCAGTATGCCGAACAACCAGTATGCCAAACAACGCATGCAATGACCTAGGAACCGCATACGACTCAGAATTATGCCCCCTGAAGTCGGGGTTTGGAGATAATTAACCAACCCAAACCAGAATCTGAGTTCTAGACCTTGGGTTTTATTTCACTTGCACTATCGTGCTCATACCAAAACAAGACTCTACATATATATATATATACTTCCTTTACCAAAATCAAATCATATCTTTTAAAATCCCAAGTCTAGCAGTGTGGTGGCCCCCGCAGTCTACAAACACACGCCCTAAGCAGAAGCCACAAGACTCGGCCCCTCGCCGACGGTTGGCGTCTCCCGGCGCCTAGTAAGCCCATCAATTTAAGACAGAGACTCAATATATATGCTGGCGTAGCTAGCGCCCAATCCTGCAGGAAACTCGTATTCCTGTGAGTCCCTTCCCATCTTCTGCGTGAAGCGGTAGTCGATGTTATCCGTATGCAATATGGGGTATGCATGATTCACTTTGAGTTCTTAATCATATAAGCAATTAACTTGATTTTTAGGGTGATCAACCAGTTTCATTCCATACAATTCACATATATATATTCATACAAACAATTCCCATTATTATATATAATTAACAAGTCATCACATTCATCCACAAATTCATACACATGCATCTCCCATATCCCACAAGCATCCAAATTCATATATATAAGTTTAGGTGTATCTATTTCTACAAGCACAATCAAGTAAAGAGTCATCGGGAATTTACTCACTCTGCCATGTGGGTCAGTCAAAATAATCCGGAGGCAAGTCCTCTCCATAAATAGTGTCCCCTGGTCATTGAAATAATTTTTATAAGGAATTGAAACAAACTTAAGAAACTATGTAAGTTTTCCTTAAGTTATACTCTTGACTAGTTTTTGAAATTTTTCCCGGTTTTTACCTAAAGTTCAATCGCGTATAACTTTTTCGTTTTAAATCCGATTTTTATGATCTTATAGTCAATCTTTATCATTTTCGAGTGTACTTTAATGTGGTAAGGTTAGATTTTCGAAATGAGATATACAATTCTGTCCATGGGTCAGAACAGTAGCGTTCCTCATGTGTTGGAATGTTTTTGGGCCTTGTTTGGTAATTAGGCTTTTTAATAACTTAAGAAATTCTTTGGGCTTGGTCTTTAGATTTTATCCTAAGCTTAAAATACTCCTTAAGATCAGATTTACAACTTTGATTTATATTCTTAAGGCTAACAATCACTTCTTGGGCCTTTTAGTGGGCTTAAGTTATTAAATGGGCTTGTTTTTGGTTCAAACTAAAGTTAATGACTTTGGTGGGCTTATGGGGCCTTAGGTGGATTTCTTATGGGCTTCAAAACAACTTCTCTTGGTACTTTAAGTTGCTGGTCAGATTTTTGTTGAAGGCCCATCTTAGAGTTCTAAGCTTGTTTTGAGAGTTTTAGGCCCGGTTTTGAGTTTTAGGCTTTGTATGCTAATCATACTTGCTTTGGTTAATCTTTTCACTTTGTTCTTTCACTTTTATCATATTTTTAGGCCTCATTTACCCACGTTCCAGATCTGTTCATGTTGGTCCTAAGGGGTCCTTACTTGGTTTTTCAACTTGTTCCATCATTTCCTTAAGTTTAGGTGATAGATTATGCACTTAACTACTTGTGTATAAATCTTAACTTAAGTTTCCTTCCATCAAATGATCATTTAACTCATGCTCCACATAAAGAAATAAAAGATCTTATACTTCATAAAACCTCCATATCATAGCTCATGTCATACAAAGTTGATTTCTTCATAAAACTTCATGTGATGGATTTTTCCTTAACTTAAGTCTAGATTTGAGCATGTTTAACTTAATGGAAACAAAATCAACATTTAAATGATCATGGAACCTTCACGTCCAGCATGCTTACCCTTCATTAAAATTCTCATTTCAAGATTTCCTTAGCTTAAAATCTTCCATTCAAAGCATTAAACAAATGTCCATACAAAACACCAACTTTACATGCTCATATTTCAACTTCATGTAATGGTTTTAGGGTTTGTTTCTTAAAACGAATTTTTGTGCTATAACAACTCAAACCTTACTCATATCTTCAAGAAATCCAAATCTTCTAACATAAATATTAATCCACACATCACAAGAATCACTTACTCGTCCTTAACGCAAAGTTTGGTGGTTGTGCACTAAGGTTCCTTTTAAGCCTTTAACTTTGCTTCCTCCTTTTTGCTTACCTTTTGAAACCCGAATCCTTTGGTCTTTTGGAAAGGGGTTTATGGAAGATTCTAATGGTCTTAGATGATCTTAAATGATGAAAGAAAATGGCACATGAACAAAGAAAAAAAATGCCGTGAGTTGAAGCTTCAAAATGGAAGAAAATGGATTTTGTGGGGTAAAGTTGTTTCCCCTTTTTATGTTTGTTTTAAAAAAGAGAGAGATGAAGTGAGAGTGAAATTGAAAGTGAGAGAAATGGGGAAGAGTGTGGCCGGTTGGAATGGTCAGAGAAGGAGTGTTTAAATGTCTTGAAAGTATTGTTTTAAAGCTTACAAAAAGTCAACAATTGCAACTCTTGATGATGTAAGCATTAAGGGGTGAATAGTGATGTGTAAGAGGAAGTGATTGATGAGTGAATGACAAGTGCATGGCCCCCTCTTCTCCCCTTTTTAGATCTGCCATGGGAAGTCTTTTTATATCATGGAGTGGTCTTGTCACCTTTATTAAAGTTAAGCTCATGATTTCTTGTGAAAATTTGTCCATATGTAGTATAAGTGAAGAGGTGATAAGGAAATTGTCTTATTACTAGATTTTGATAAGTTATCAATTAATAAATGATTCTAACTCTCAATTGATAAGTTATCTAAGGTGATTGGTTAGTCTACTTATTTATATGTAAGGCTTATGCATGAAGATAAGAGCATAGCCTTATAGAAAATTGTTTTAGGATTTTTATCTTACATTGTTTTGTGATTTATGATTTAATTTTCGTAGAATTGTGAAATTTTCTAAAGTTGAATGAAATTATTCAAATTAAATTATCGATTAATTATTTAGGGTTAAAATTCCTTAATGGTTTTAAGGTTTAGGATTTTAAGTAGCTTCAGAGTTCGCAGTTCTTCAAGCTCGGGTTTTATCGACAATTGGCTTTTGAATTGACAATTGGCTTTTGAATTGTAAAAATTTAATTTGTTCCTAAATATTAACTTAAGTTTCTGGTTCAGTTGATCTTTGGGAACGTTCTGAAGGTACTCTTAAGCAAGTCTTAGGCTTACTAAAAGTAAGGTTTACAAAGATAGTGACGCTTGGGTAAATGTGGGCTTTATGTGTTTGTGAGTTTGGTATAATTGTGGAAAACATCACTTTTTCAACCCCCATTATCCGCTATTTATAGGCCATCAATTTAAATCTTTTGGATTTTTTGGATGAAGATTCAATTTTAACAAATCTAAGATATGATGATACCCGATTTGAATTTATTAAAGTCATTAAAGATTTAACCCAATTTCTAGACACCCGATTTGGATTTATTAAATTTATTAAAGATTTAACCTAGTTTCTAAAAACCCTAAATTTATTTGAACTTTCTATCTTAAGCTCGATTCAATCTATCTTAATTTAGTCTAAAATACTCACTAATCTATTTAATAAATCCTAAGTTTATTTAACCCAATATAAATTAGATAAAAAAATCCACTTTATATTGGATTAGAATAAACATATTTTAATGAAGCCTAACTATTCAACGACTTAGAATTTATTAAATTGAATATACATCTTCAACCATTGTCCGATTCAACCTTAAACGATTGACTCGACTTGACACTTTTATAATTTTATTATTTTTCTTTCAATTTTTTAATTTTTAATTTTTATTATTTTATTTTATTTTTTAGTCTTGCCCTATAAAAAAGAATCCTAACAGTGGCAAAAATGAGGTATCTATAAAGGGGAGCTTGTCTAATGACCTAGACATAGTGCTTCCTATTACTTAGTAGTAGTGGTTTGCTTCTAGCACTTCTTCAAACCTCTAAACCCTTCATATCTAGTTCTGCATTGATGTTTCAACAATTTTCCATTAATTTCCCTATTTAATTGTTCATCCAACCATAAAAAAAAAATAATATTAAAGACATTTGAAGAAAAATAAAAAAAAATAATAATAAAAGTAAACCCTAAGAATATAAGAGCTATCATGGATTGGAAATGGCTTGAAAACATCACTGAAGTGTGAAGTTTTCTTGATTTAGCTAGATATTATCGAAAGTTTGTGAAAGACTTTTCAAAAATTGCTAAACCACTCACTCAACTAAGTCAGAAGAATGAGAAGTTTGAATGGAATGAGAAAAGGGATGAGAGCTTCTAAGAGTTATAGAAAAGGTTGATCATAGCACCAATTTTGGTTTTACCTAACAATAAAGAACCTTTTTCGGTGTACAATGATGCTTCTAAGAATGGTCTTGGATGCATACTGAAGCAAAATGGAAAAGCAATCTCTTGTGCTTCACGACCATTGTGACCGCACGAGCGAAATTATCCTACCCATGATTTGGAATTAACAGTTATAGTGTTTGTACTAAAGCTATGGAGGCATTACTTGTGTGGTGTCAAGTGTGAGATTTACACTAATCATAAGAGCTTGAATTACCTATTCACTTAGAAAGAGTTGAACATGAGTCAACAATGTTAACTAGAGTTTATAAAAGATTATGATCTTAACATCAATTACTACCCTAGGAGAGTGAATGTAGTAGCTGATGCCTTAAGTTAGAAGAACCATGTAGAAGTTACATCCCTTCTCACTAAACAAAAGGAATTGGTTAAGGAATTTGAGAGGATGAAATTGGAATTTTCATGGCATAAAGTAAATGCTAAACTATATAACTTAATCCTTGAGCCAACATTTCAAGAAAGAATCAAGGAAGCACAACAAGAGGATCCTGCTCTACAATACATAAGAGAGTAAATGATACTTAGGAGGTATATAGATTTCAATCAAGACGAAGATGGAATGATCCGAATGAAAGGATGTATATGTATACCCAACAGCCTTGAAGGAAACCTACTATTCCAGATATATGGTACATCTTAGGTGAACTAAAATGCACTAAGATCTCAAGAAAAACTTTTGGTAGAGTGGGATGAAGTAAGATGTTGCAAGTTATGTGCTTAAATACAATACATGTCAAAGAGTTAAGGTAGAGCACCAACGACCAGGAGGCTTATTGCAACCGTTTTCTGTCCATGAGTGGAAATGGGATTAGATTACTTAGATTTTGTATATGAATTACCTAGAATGGCAACAAATCATGATGCTATATGGGTAATTGTAGATCGATTTATGAAGTTAGCACATTTTCTACCTATCAATATGACCTACTCCCTAAAAAATGGGCCCAGATATATTTGAAAGAGATAGTACATTTACATGGAGTACCAGCTGGAATAGTATCTGTTAGAGATCCAAGGCTTATGTCTAAGTTTTAGTGAAGTTTATAGAAAGTATTGGGGATGAACTTGAAGTTTAGATTATCTAATCACCCCTAAACAGATGGATAATCACAGAGAATAATTGAAACATTGGAGGATGTGCTTTGGGCTTATGTCATGGAATTCAAGGGACATTAGGATTCTTACCTACCATTGGTTGAGTTTGCATACAACAATAACTACCATTCATTCATTCAAATGCCACCATATGAAGCTTTATTTGAGAGAAAATGTTGATCTTTGTTATTTTGGAATGACGTATGGAAGGCAGTTTTAGGACCAAACTTAGTTAAGGAAGTAGATGAAAAAGTAGCTATCATCAGGAAACAAATGAAAAAAGCCCAAGACAGGCAAAAGAGTTGGGCTAACTTAAAGAGAAGAGAGTTAGAGTTCAATGTGAGAGAATACATATATCTGAAGGCAAGTCCAATCAAAAGCATACATTAGTTAAGGACTCAAGGGAAGCTAAGGCCTAGGTACATCAGACCATTTGAGATCCTCGAGAGAGTAGGAACCCTTATGTACCGCTTAGTATTGCCCCCAAATATGACTAGAGTACACAATGTGTTTCATGTGTCAGTGATAAGGAAACATGTACCCAACCCAGACAGCATCATTGAGCTAGAATTGATACAACTCAAGGAAAATCTGATGTATGAAGAGCACCCAACCCAGATCATAGACGACAAGGTTCAGAAACTAAGGAATAAGGAGATCAGATATGTCAAACTGCTTTAGAGGAACCATAAGAGGGAAGAAGCTACTTGGGAAGTTGAAGAAGAAGTAAGACGAAAATACTCCCAATTACTTGAAGATTTAGGTATGTCTCTAAGTTTTGAGGACAAAACTTATTTTAAGAGGGGGAGGATGTAAACCCTATTACTCAAGGGACATGTGATTAAGAGTACTTATCAATTATTCCCAATGATCAACTAAACTAAGAATTAAAGTTTACATTTAGAAAATGAACTTAGTTTTTCAATTCAAAAGTTCATTATCAATAAAAACTCGAACACATGAATAACTAACTCTAAGTCACCTAAAGCCCTAAACCCTAGGATAATTAAGGACTTGTGATCCTAAGCTACTAATTGAGAATCTAATTTGAATAGTTTTATTCAACACTAGAAAATTACAAAATTCCATAAGAAGCAAATCATAACTTACAAGTTAACTTAAGAACCAAACCTAAAAAAATTACATATAAGATAATTCCCTTATCTTCACTTATAAGCTATGTTACATATAGATAGGTAAACCAACCAATCACATTAAATAACTTATCATTTAAGAGTTGGAATCAACTATCACTTGATAATCTATCACAAGCTAGTGATAAGACTAATTCCATATATCATTATAACTTATATTATACATGAATAAGTTATCTCGTCCCCTTATCAACTCAATTTTTAAACAGGCGAAATGATAAGGCCATGCCCTATTTGTCCACCCTATGGCCGGTTTGAAAAGAGAGGTAAGGGAAACCATACTTTGTTAATCATGCATCAAAACAATTGTCTTTCACAAGCACTATTCCCCCCTTAATGCTTACATCGTCCAATCATATCAAAGTAAGACTTTTGTGCTAAGTTTCAATGAAACAAAAAGGGATTTTATGGATGTATAAACACACCCTACACAACTAGCCACTTTCATCCCAAAACCTTCTCACTTTCACTCATCTTTCAAACAAATTTAATCTCAAACACAAAAGCAAACCAAGTCCCTTAAACCCTCACCTAACTACCACCCATATACACACACACTCGTAGCACAACTGCCATTTCTTGCTGCACCATTCTTATCCACCTGAAAGACCACTTTGGAGAATCTTAGAACACTTCAAAACCAACCCTAAATCTTGAAGTTGTGATAACATAAGAAGCTTGAAAAAGGAAAAAGGAAAACTAAGAGAACCTTTACACACAACCACCTTTTATATTACTTAAGATGAGTAAGTTTTTAAGAATTGAAGTGCTATATTATGCCATGCCTAAGACTTCAGATATGTTCATGAAGATGTTAGCATAGGTATAAGGTGATAACATAGCTAGATTACATTAAGTGATAAGTTAATGAATCTCTTATATGAATGTTGGACTATAAGCATACTAAGTTAGGTATTATATAGGGTACATGTCTAGCACTTAGAATAGAAGTTTATAAGCTAAGAAAATCATTAAATATGTACATAGAGGATGGAGTAACATGCTCGATGTGAACTGTATGTAGGGTATTTAGATGTTACTTTTAATTTCATTTGGTTACATATGCTCAAATCTAGCTTTAGGCAAAAGAAAATCCACTACATGATGTTGTTATGAGGAAATCAATTTTTTTATATGAAAAATAAGGTATAGAACTTATTATAAGTATGTGATTCACAACTTTTATTTAGTATTTAAGCTAAATAATCGCCTCATGGAAGAGAAAGTTGCAGTTTAAATATAAGTAGTATAGGTTCTTGATCTATCACCTAAACATAAGGAAATGATAAAACAAGTTGAAAAACCAAGTTGGAAGCCCTTGAACTGAACCAATCAGATCTAGAACTACGAAGGAACTCACTTAAAAATATGATAAAACAAAGTGAAAAGACTAACTGAAGTAAGTATAATAAGTGTATAAAGCCTAAAACTTAAAACGGAGCATAAAAACATTTAAAACAAGCTTAGAACTCTAAGTTGGGCCCTTAAGTAATTCTGACCAGCATCTAAATCAACCTTGAAATGTTGTTTTGAAGCTCATAAGAAGCCTACATAAAACTCATTAAGCTGAACAAAGCCACTAACTTTAGTTTAGACTAAAAACAAGCTTATTTAACCATATAAGCCCACTTAAGAGTTCAAGAAAATATTAATAGCAACAAGGCCATGAGAGGAGGATAGAAATCTGACCTTAAAGAGTGTTTTAAGCTTAGAATAAAGTCCTAAGCCTAAGCCTAAAATATTTCCCAAAATAACAAAAAGCCCAATAACCAAACTAAGCCTAAAAGAGCACCAAAACATGAGAACCGCTACTGTTCTAATCAATGGATAAAATTGCGAGACTTATCTCAAATATCTAACCATAACACGTTAAATTACACTAAAAAATGATGAAAATTAACCATAAGAATATAAAAATCAAATTTAAAATGAGAAAGTTATACGCAATTGAAGTTTTAAGTAAAACTTGGGAAAAATACGAAACTAAGTTAAAAATGTAGCTTCAAAGATTTTAGCTTAGCCTTCTAAATTTTATTTCAAATTCTTATACTATCATATTTGCGATGTTCAGGGGACCCGAATGTTGGAGACAACCTACCCTCGGACTATTATGACTAAGCTATGGTCGAGTGAGTGATTCTTAATAACCTCATACTTGGTTTTGCTTGTAGTGTAAATGCACTTAAATTTATCTAATGAACTTGAATGCTTGTACGATATGGGAAATGCATGTATATGATATTATGATTGAATGCCATGACTTTCTAAATCAGATAATAATGGGGATTGATTGTGATGATAGCTATGCATAATTGTATGGAATGAAATTTGTTTGACTATAATAAAAATTGAATTGATTAAGTATTTGATCTAGAAATTCAATGAGTCATGCATTTCTCATAATTGCGTCATAACTATACTAGCTACCACCTCACAGAAAGATGGAAAGGGGTTCACAGGAGGGGGACCTCCTATAGGGATTAGGTAATGGTATACTATTTATATATTATTGAGTCTCTATCCTGAGCCTTCGGGCTTACTAGGAACTAGGGGACACTAATCGTTAGCTAAGGGCCGTGCCTTGTGACTTCCGCTTAAAGCATATGACATAGACTATATGGGTCACCACACCACTAGACTAGGGGATTTTAACTTAGAATGTGATGTTTGAAAAGGAAAGTATATTTTCCATATGAAAGGTAAAGTTTGTATATGTTATATATATGATTTTGAGTTGATTAAAGGACAATGGTGCAATTGGTATAAAAACCTAGGTACTAGAACTTGGTTGATGGTTCATGTTAGTAAATTATCTCCAACCTTGACTATCCGGAGAGTAATTCTAAGTTGCATGCAACTCCTAAGTCACTACATGTGTTGGTTGACATTTTATTTATTCATGCATTCATATGTTTGTGCATTTATTAAAATTGTTATGCGGTATAGCAAGGTGATTAACTCACTAAGTGTAAGCTTACACCCCGATAAATTTCTTTCAATGCAAGATCACCTGTAAACCCTGTAAATTTAGTTATTTAAGGTAGAATTGAACCCTAATACTGTAGATGACTTGAAGAGTCATTAAAGCCGAGCAAGATAAAAATGTAATAAATCATAAATTTAAATATATTATAAGTAGTAAAAACCTTAGAAATTTATCAAAACCCTAAATTGCATATTAAAACCCTAAAACTGCTTTAAGCACCATTAATCAAAATTGAACTGGAATTTGTTTGAAACCCTAAAATTATAAATATAAACCTATAAAATAATTAAATATTACTCAATAGTGATAAAATTATAGTCGATTGTAATTTTCGACTAAATAGCCTATTCGCATGAAATTATAACGAAATTGCTACAAGAACTTGTAAAAATTATAATTGTAACGAGTACCAATTAAATTGATAAAATTTCACAAAAATTTAAAAATTAATTTATGATGAGATTTGTGATAATTTTTATGTTTCGAAAAATTACATATATTTATTATTAATTTTTATTTTCCTTCTCTTTCATTTTCAATTTATCTCTTTTCTCTCTTTTTCCCAATTGCAACACTCTGGAAGCAAATAGCCGCCTACGTGAGGAAAAAATTTGCCATGTGTAAAGATTAGATAAACACTTAGCTTAAATTTTAAGCTAACTCACATGAATAAAATGAAAAAGAAAAAAAAAAAGAAAAGAGAAAACAAAACGATAGAAACAAAACATAAAAAGAAAAGAGAAAAAAAAATCCTGGAAGCAAACCGTAAGGAGAAAAAAAAAGAGAGAAAGAAGGAAGAAAAAGAAGAAGAAAGAATTAAAAGAAAAAGGTAAGTAAATTATTTAGTATAGATGTATGTATATAGTATATACATGTATAAATATAGTATTTGTATAGTATATTTTTAATAAAACACTACTATTACATGTATATATGTGCACAAATACATAAATTAAATTATATATGCATGTATTAGGCTATATATGTATACATGTATGTACATAGGTATATTATATGGAAGAGTATGTATTATGTATTTTTTTAAGTATACATATGATTAGTATTAAGTATTTTCACTACCTAACTATAGTATAAATATATAT
>JAMXBB010000003.1:60213905-60245457 GCA_024138015.1 Lumnitzera littorea | reverse complement strand
ATTCTTCCTATATTTTCTTTTGAATTTTCTCTGATTGTCTAAGATTTCTAAAGTGTGTAATCTGTGTCCTAGTGTCCTATTTATAGTGTTTAGGGTCAGCTACAATTTTTTATTAATTATTAAGTAATTTATTTTAATATTTTGCTTGAAAAAGACATAGTAAAAGGTGTCTTTTTTTTTTATTTATTTGCTTTTGATGCAACTGCTTATCCTTTTTAAGCTACTCCATGTCATTTTCTAGTGAATCCAAGTCATTTTCTTTTTTTATATATTTTTTAGATAATATTTTAGGGTATTTTGATATTTTATGTTAATATTTAATGATTTTGTTAATATATAGGTATATATCCTATATATATATATATAATCATGTTTCTAGCATATCTTTTATTTTTTTGACATTTTTCCTATTTAATTTTGTGAATTTATCACTTATTATGTATAACTATATAAATTCAGATTAAGTTATGGATATATCTATTATATATACTAGGCATATTCATAAAAACACACCAATATTAATATAGTACATTATGCTATATTATTCCCTTTTATAGCTTAAATAACCTATCTCTAAGTCCTTGTTGTGTTTTAGGCTTGGTTATAAGGGTTCCAATGAGTTTTACGTTATTTTGAATAATTGTATTTCTAAGATTAAAATTGCGTTTTTAGGATATTATTTTTAAAATATAACTTTACTATGTCACTTCAACTAACTTTCTTAACTTAGACATAAAGCTTAGACTTAATCAGATAAGTTTTCCTTAAAAGCCCTAAATCCGGGTACGGTTACCCTAATGGCAATTTTAGGAGCTCACATTTTCAATGCCGAAAAATTCTAATCTTAATCTCTAAACCAGAATGGGAAAAAGAAACATAGAAAATAATTGCAATAACATTTGATGTAAATTTCCGTACGATAGTAGGTGAACAAGTCAATTAATTTGAAAAACCACAAAAAGCTACAATTCCAAATTCGATAGCATCATCATTCTTAACCATTGAAAAAGAAACAATTTACTGTTACCTTAGCTTAGAAAGCTTTGGGTCTATTGCTACATGAGCTATTCAACTAAAACCTTGGGACTAAATGTAAGGAATGTCAAAAAGGATGAGATGATAGAATTAGAAATCAAAAGAGGAGAGAGAGTAATATTATAGGCTTATATGGGATTGTATCATTTGTGTGATTCACGCATATGTGTTTTCCGTATTCTGTATTAGGCTACAGCTCAACCCGTACTAATTTTTCAAGTCTACATACTTGAGTAGAGATTATAAAGTTTGATGATTTTGGATTCGATCATCAAGTTTACTAAGTTGGGGAGTGATGACTAGAATTTTAATCATAAGAAAGATAATTGAGTTAGGATAGCTAAAGTTTCACTATATGATTAGTAAAGTCAAGATTTTTATAACTTTTATTTGGTAGTTATCTTGATTTATTTGAAAACTAAATTCTATTAAGAATATTTGGAGCTTACAATAGGTATTTTTGAGATTTCAGTAAAAGTTTATTATATCAATAAATGGTAAAGACACATGATAGGTTACAGTACTCCTAGTTTTAAGGTGTTGCAATTTAGTTGTTTGCGCATGAGTGATGCATTGCTTGAATATTGATCTGTTACTATGAAGCTAAGCTTCATGTGCTGTTTTTTTTTTTTTTTTTTTTGTGTTCTTATTGCTTTAACGAGATTGTTTGGAATAAGTAGATCACTTCGAAAATAAACTAACTTAAACTCAGCTTAAGTTTTAACCTAACATGCATCACAACCAATTAGGGGAAAGGGTCGAGCTAAGATTATTAGGCTAAGCATGAAAACTTCGATGAGGATAATTGAAATAATTTTTTTCCCACCTTTAGTTTAATTAAGTAATAGGAGAGGAGGCTACAACAAGATTGGAGACAGTGATTCAAAGATAGTCTTAGGCGGAAGGTGTTCTCCATTATGCATGCCCTAAGTTGGCTTTGATTTGAAAATATGTAACGTCAAACTCCTTAATCGAGATGAGACCAGATATAATTTCTCTAATCTAACGATGAATCAAATAATGTTGTATGATGGTACTTACTTGTTCATATATTACATCTAACTAACTTTGTTGAAAACCTTACTTGTCTTATGCAAAATACATACTTTTATCTATATTCCATTTATTGAGCAAGTTGTTATTCATTTCCCTATAAATTCTTTTGTAAGTCTAGAGTCGTCAACCGAATTTCATCAATTTTTCCAAATAGCAGCTAATGGGGTCAAGGAGTAAAGATGAAAGAAGATACTACTAGACTTTTGTTTTCTTTTGCTAACTCATGTAACTTTTTTGTGGAAACTAATTGGATCTCCCTTAGCAAATTATATTGCTGACCTTTAGTTTGTAATGCATTTAACTTAAATCTATAATATAGAAGCCTCTTTTGGAGATGAAACTTTTCCTTATAAGTGTATTACTTAGAATTATGAATTTAAACTTAAAGTTGCATTCTATAGGTCCTCCTTGAAAAATATTTTGAAAGATTATACCATAAGTTTTATATCTAATAGGCATTGAGCTGGATGCTTCAAAATGGTTGAGTTAAGTATGCCTTATGTGAACTAAGTCTACAATAGCGATTATGGACTAACTTTTATCTTAAGATGATTTATACAACAGGACTTTTACAACTCCATCTATTTGGTGTGTAACAAGGTGTAGTGCTTGTACCTCAATGCCAATTTAGAATGATGGGGCCATAGTATTAGTGTTCTACCTTAGGATTTCAGTTTTCCAGGATCATAAGAATCCTATTGATGATGCATGTTGGCAAGATATAAAGATACATAAAATGGATGTTTAATACTTGTTGCATTATTGCATGTGATCATATGTTATGTGGCATGCATGTGTAACCACGGTTTTCAATTACTAAGCTTTGATTCATTCCTTTTTCTTTTCAATTGCAAGATCTTTAGATGAGTAGATAGACTATGACAACTATAGGGATCCTATTATTACGACTATGACAGGAATAGTAACAAATACATCTACTACTATATGGATAAAATTTAAATGTAAATACTTTGAAGAGAGAGAAGGGATATTTTACATGTTAATCTTTGAATCTTTTAAAATTTTCAGTAAGGACTTATTGAGATTATTTGGAGACAACATTATTGTGTATTTGAAGATTATAGAATATAGTTAGAGCCTTAATATGACATTAACCAATAATGTCATGTGGCATTCTACGACATCTTGAGCTTGTGGCATTACGTCATTAGTCAGTTTTCTTTTTCTTCTTTGTTTTTTTTTTTCCTCCCCATTCACTAACAATCGTTTATATCACAGACCAATAACAATCAACAAGTTAGTTATTTTTTATATTATAATAAACCATCTCATTTCGAAATTCGAGAGAAAATTATGTGGGTTTAGTAATAAACTTCGGATCTTTACTGGATAAGCTACGGATATTTTGAAATTCGCAAGCTGCATTATGCCATGAATTTCTTGGAGATTATTGTAAGTTTTCAAATTCAAATAAAGTAAAAATCATTTTAGAATTATAAGCTTTAAACAGATTTCTCAGATTATTTTTAGGAAGATGTCAAGATTTATTGGAGAAACATCGACTGCCTTTATTTTTTATTTTTTATTTTTTTAAGGAATTTCATATGAAAAAGAAGGAAATTCAAGTTAAGGCTCTCACCAATATTTTTGGATTTCTAATTTCAAACAATATACATCATCATCTAAAGCTCATAACATATGGAAATTCGAATTAAGTAGAAGAAAAAGTTAAAAAAAAAACATTAGGTAAAAAAATCATTTCACTTCAATAGGTTACCTTAAAAAAATATTCAAACTTTCACTTAGTTTAAAATATCTATCTATCAACAGTGCGATAGCATGGTCCTTGTTATTTAGTTAGGATAGCTATATATAAACTAAAATGGAATAGCTGGATAAACTAGTAAAGCATAATGATGTTAATGGATAATTTGACCTCACTTTTCCAAAATTGCTGCATGCGTGCACTAGCCCATAACAAAAGCAGTGAATATTAAAGCATAAATCCTGTCTCCTTATAGATTGTTACTCAATTCTTTCCATGAAAATCATCATACAAATGAATTTTTCAGTTTGTTGCCAATTTTCGTACTAATAAATGAAATGAGATTTTATAGATAACAATGTAAAGGCGGCGCCCTAAACTAGTTTCCTTAAAGCCAGTAAATTTCAATACCTATTATAATGTAGTAAATTACGCTCTATCAAGATTTCGTAAAAAAACTGTAAATCGTAAATCGATCCTGAATCGAATTAAACCGGATAGAAAAATTGATTATTTTGAGAATCATTCAATCATAGTTTGGTTCAAAATTATTTTAAACCAAACTAAATCGTTGGTTAAAAAAAAATTACGTAATTGTTTAGAACTTTCTTTTTGTAAAATTTTTTTATCAATCTTAATGGATTTTATCAAAAATTTTATATTTTATTCTTCTTTTTTCTTATTTTTAGATTAATTATTAAGATTAAGTTAAATAGGTTCCATATAAAATTTCATATTTAAAAATTCTCCTCTTCTTATATGTTTTTAAATTAAAAGTCCGATTTTAGTGCTCTTTACATATCTCTTATCTTCTCTCCAATCTTTAGTGAGTTTTTTTTGTCTTCTTCAAATCACTTTTGAATATGTAGCTCTGCTTCTCTCTCCACATTAGTGTTCGATTCGATCAAGTTAGGTTTATCGAGATCTTATATAATTTTTTGTTAAGTATCATTAAACATGATAAATATAAAAAAAATTAATCGGAAACATATGAAAGTTTAATAAAAAAAGAAAATATATTATTAAAAATAAAAATATTTGGCAAAAATTTGATATATATGATTTGAATCGTTAATTGAACCTAATTAAAAATTTTACGAACCGAACTATATGGTTATATTTAATTTTATAAATAAATAAAAAAACACTTATTATATTATGTTTAGTTCGATTCGATAAGAGGGTGCAAATTATACTAAATTGAATCACACAATCCCTAGCATTAAGTTTCATGTATAACATAACTTGAGCAAGATACCTCGATAAATCCTGTCAATCTAATCTAAACAAAAGAAAAACAAAAGAAGGAGAATATTAATGGGTTCTAGAATTTATTGACTGGCCAAGTACTTTCAATGGACTTCTTCTTTTTATTCCTCAAATTGTGTGGTAAATTTCAAATAATGTTATTAAAAAAAAAAAAAGAAGTTTTATATTTTTAACTTTTAAGAAGTATCCCGACATCCATCGATCTTATCGGCCATATTGTTTAAAGTGAGCGTGTATTAACTCGAAAAACTATGATGATGGACAAGGCTAAAGTGAACGTTGCCCATTAAGACGTGGTCGAATAGTACATGAATAATAAGGATAATTGAAAATCTATTTGTATGGAGTAGTAAAGCGTAATAGGAAAATGCTATTATTAAAAAGTCCTTGAAATGCCAAGGTCGGAGAACGGCACAATTATCAGAGTGTTCATGGACAAGCTCTTTTAGTTAAAAGTCTTTGTCACTGAATGTGGCTGATCCTAGAAAATACATGTTTCTCAGCAATTGGACTCGTTAGTTTTTGTGGAATTTTAAGAGTGAACACTGTTAGAAAACTTCCTCTCCATCCTCTGGAACTTCATTCTCATTGAGAATATATATAAAAGTACATCAGCTCATTCTATCAAATACATCAACTTTTGACAGGTAACAAAACATAAATTAAGGATAGCCATTCATTTCTAACAAAAATTACAAATTATCTTCTTAATTTACTCCATCACTTAGGAGTATTATAGAAAAATCATAAATCCTAACACTCCTTTAAGATTTTTCTTCAAGACTACTAATCCTGCCTCAAAGCTTCAAATTTGTCCTTGGATATTTCCTTGGCCATTATATCAGCAAGTTGCTCCTCAAACCTGCAATGAGTCAGTTGAACTTCACCTTCCTTTTCGGCTTGCCTTATAACATGAAACTTGACATTGATGTGCTTATGCAGCCATGGTAAACAAGACTCTTTTCCATTGATATGGCTGATTGATTGTCAACATATATTATGGTGGCATTCTTCCGTAATTGGTAGAGATCCGCAAGTATTTTCCTCAGCTAAATGGCTTGATTTGCTACTACGGCTAAGGCGATATATTCAGCCTCTGCAGTAGATTGTGCCACTACATCTTGTTTTTTAGAAGCCCATGAGAATATTCCTGAACCAATTAAAAACACATATCCTGTAGTGCTCTTCATATCATCTAGGCTGCCAGCCCAATCACTATCCAAGAACCTCACTAATTTTCCATCTTCAATATTGTACCTTTAACATAACTTGGTACATGTTTAGCAGCTCCAAGGTGTACTTGACCAGGTGATTGCATGAATGTAGAAAGCACACTTGCAGCAAACATTAAATCCAGTCTTGAAGCCGTTAAATACAGTAGAAAACCCACTAGACTTCTAAAACGAATTGTATCTACATCCTTCCCTTTATTTTCTTTTGAAAGCTTTTCATTATGAATCAAAGGAGTAGCAACAGCCAACAGACCTGCATCTCTCCATCTTGAACATTTTTAAGATATCCGAAGCATATCTCTCCTGGGAAATGAAGGTACCCCGATTTGCATTGCTAAATCTCCAATCCCAGAAAGTATGTCATCTGTCTAAGATCAAATATTTCAAATACAACTTCCATTTCATTCTTAAATTCATTTATAAGTGAAGAATCACTATCCGTGAACATGTCATCAACATATATAGATACAATCAACAATTTCCCAACTCTAGTTTCTTTAACATATAGTGTGGCCTCACTTCAACTTTTAACAAAGCCACAATTCAAAAAAAATGAGATTCAACCTTAGTATACCAAGCTTTAGGGGCCTGTTTAAGGGCATATAAAACCTTATGCAGTTTATGCACATAACCTTCCTTTCCTGGAGCCTTAAATCCATCTATCTGTTTAATATATATTTCTTCTTTTTGAGTCTCCATTAAGAAAAGCTGATTTAACATCCAAATGGAATACAACCCATTTCGATTAAACTGACAAAGCCAACAATAGTCTGATTGTTTCATACCTTGCAACTGGTGCAAAGGTATCACCATAATCAACTCCAGGCTATTTCATTTTAGTTCTGAAAATCCACTTTACTCCAATGATATTTTTGTTTTCAAGCCTTTCTACCGATTCCAAGTGTAATTCTTCTCAATCATCCCAATCTCCTCCTACATATCTCCATTCGTCATATCTCATACCTTGTTTGATGTGGATATATCTCCATTCGTCATATCTCATACCTTGTCTGATGTGGATATGTCTAAATATGTAGGTTTTCCAGTTACGCTTAAAACAGACATAACTTTTTATGTAGGAAAAGTTTTCTTATTATAATATGTTTTTAAGGATTCATTTTTTAGTACTATAGCTATATAATACGAAAAGCTCAACTGATGTTAATTTAGGCTTAAAAAATGCTGTTTTAAACTCGTAACAGGCTCTTTTATTTTTTAGAGATATTTTTATGCAATTTTTAAGAATTTTTAGGGTTTCTTTTTACGTATAAATACATTCTTTTCGTCTTTTGTTATTTTTTTATGAATAATTATTCTAGAATAATAGAGACTTTGAATTTCCTTCAATACTTTTCCTTGCAAACACTGCATCATTGTTCAAAGGAACTGGGTTCTAAAATTGCAAAGCTGCACTTTTCATAAATATCATACAAGGATCTTGTCTCTTGAGAGTCTGGTTAGGAGTCATCAACCTCACCTAATTCTTTATTGGGAGCAGAAACAGCTGCCTCCATGTTCCTTGCTTCTCAACTCGATTTTTATCCCAATTCCAATAAGAGCTTTCATCAGCAAGTACATCTCTGCTCACCGAAATCTTTTCTGTCTCCGAATTAAACACCCTGCAGCCTTTTGACATAGCCACATATCCCAAGAAAATCCCCAAATTTGCCTTTCGATCCAATTCGCTTCTATCGACTGAGGCAGTGTGAATATAGCAAATTGAACCAAAAATTTTCAAATGTTTCGCTGATGGTTTAGTCCCACTCCTTGCTTCAATTGGGGTTTTTCCCTTCTATTGGCTTGATTGCTAGCCGATTTAGGAGGGACACAACGGTGTAAACAGCTTCTACCCAAAATTTTTAAAGGTAGGTTTTTATCAAACATCATGCTTCGAGCAATTTCTATAAGAGTGTATATATTATTGTACAGCTGGCCTTAGATTATTTGTACACGTGTGTTAGTTTAGTTAGTTACGGTTAGTTAGGATTTTCACTGTATAAATATCTTTCTCCTCCTCTGTATTTGACCTGATCAATTTTTCAGAAAATTGATATTACAAAGGCTTCTTCTTGTGTCAAACCAAGAGCACAGTTTCTTGCTGAAACATTTCCAGTTGAATAAGCTGCAGATTGTCCACGTTCAATAATTTCAACGAGAGTTCTATTCCTTCCTTCTGAAATCCCATTTTCCTATGGCAATTAACCAACGGTCAGCTGGTGTCCAATTCCCATATCAGCACAAAACTTCATGAATTACTTTAAGGTATACTCCTTCCCATTATCAGACCTCAAGGACTTATTTTGCCACTGCTTTGGACTTCAAGCATAGCTTTAAGCTTCTTAAACACAAAAAAAAAAAACATATGCTTTACCGCTTAAGAAATAAACCTAAGCCATCCTTGTGAGATCATCAACAAATAGTACATAGTATTTGTTGTTACTCAAGTATTCCATGTTCATTGGTCCACATGAGTCGGTGTGAACCAATTTCAGTTTTTCTTTGGCCCTCCATGAAGAATTTACAGGAAAAGGTTTCTTATGTGATTTGCCAAAGACATGAGCTGCATATATCATCATCCAAAGAAATTTCTGGCAAATCTCTTATTATACCCTTTAAGTACGTATTTTTTAAAGCAGCAACATTGAAATGCCTGTACTTTCTATGCCATAATCAAAAGTTATCCTTTGCCACATAATTTACACTGTCATATCAACTATAGAAACTGTCGCAATTACACAGCTATGAGGATCAAAATTAGAACAACATTTACCCTTAAAGGATAAAGAGTAGCCATTATTTAGCATTTGAACTATACTCAACAAATATGAGCTAAATAAGGTATGTATAAAACATTAATGTATTTGATACCTTGTTTGGTGTGTGCAGCCACTGAGCCTTTTCCTTGAGCTTGGACCACCTCACCAATGCCAAGTCTCACCCTTGTTTTGACTGATCTATCCAAGTTGTTAAATATCTTTTCACCATTGGACACGTGGTTAGTGCAATTGCTATCTATAAACCAAGTGCAACCAGTACAACTTGAATTTTTTTGTGAAGCCATAAATAAAGTGTCAACAACCTCCTCTTGATCTTCAGTAAAATTAGCTTGGTGTTGGGTTTTCTCTTGCTGCTGGTTTTCTTCTTGTCTGCAATTTTTTTCAACATAACCCATTTTCTTGCAGAATCTGCATTAAAAAGGATCTTTTCCCTTAAACCAGCAACCCTTCTCCAAATGATTATCTCTGTAGCAGATGTTGCAAACTGGAACTTTCCCTTTTTTTCTTGGTTACTCGGTGACCATATTTTTCCCTTTTCTATATTTATTATAACCCAATTTCCTTCACTCTTTTATGGGCTGCTTCCCCTTATGTCGTGGTTGGAATGCTCCTACCGTCACCCCTTCTTCCCTCATATTAGATCTTTGTTCGGGTGTTTGAAGTTTACTAATAAGTTCTACAACTATGTCTTTAAGTCACATGATTCTGCAATTGCATAAATTTTTGCTTCAAGCTTTGCCCGCAAACTTATCAACATCTTCTCTACAACCTTTTAATCTTTAAAGTCTTCTCCTAACAACCTTACCTTATTAGCAGTGTCAAGAAGTTGTGAAGAATACTCCTTCACTGTTTCTTCATCCTTCATTCTTGAAATCTCAAATTCCCTTTTAGTGTTAAGAGCTTTACAACTTTTATCCTCTCATTTCCTTCAAATACAGCCTTTAACTTGTCCGAGGCTTCCTTTGGAGTTTCACACGCCATTATCCTAATGAAGGTAACCTCAGTCAGAGCTGAGTGCAGGCAGGTAAGTGCCTTGGTTTTTTTTGCCGAGTCATCATCATGTTTCTTCATTTGAGCCAAAGTGGGATTGGCCCTAAGAGTTGGAGGATCTTTGTCATCCTCAACATCCCATAAACTTCGAGCTTTCATGTATTCCTTCATCTTGATAGCCCAAATATGATAGTTTTTGTCATTAAAAACAGGAGCCCTGATCACCATAAAGCTGCTGGAAGCCATCTCTCTTTTCTTTATAGTGTTTGATCTCTCACCATCCTAAAAAACTGACCCACAGCTCACAGATTCCTTAAAACAAATAGCCCTGATACCATTAGTCACTTTTTGTGGAAGTTTAAGAGTGAACACTATTAGAAAACTTCCTCTCCATCCTCTGGAAGTTTGTTCTCATTGAGAATGTATGTAAAAGAAAACAAAAGACAGCTTTCCATAAGTCATGAAAGTCGAAACCTAATACATCATCTCATTCTATCAAGTACATCAATTTTTGATAGGTGACAAAGCATAAATTAAGGACAGCCTTTCATTTCTATCAAAAATTACAAAATATTTTCTGAATTTACTCTGTCACTTAGGAGTATTACAGAAAATTCTTAAATCCCAACAGGACTGATATTTAATACTGAAAAGTGCAACCCTAGGAAATGTCCTAGCAATGGACATTACTCAGTGATTACTTTACTAAGATGAAAACCTAGCACAGCATTGATCACAAAATGATATGGAAAGTATCCATAATGCCTTCCATTCGTTTTGTCTTTTCTATAAAGTAGAACAATACTGCTTGCTTTAGAGAATCTTTCAGAACAGATATGCACATGCATCCCTCCACAAAAACCATTTATGATCTTCCATCCTTGAACATATGTTTGTAATTCCTTTGGTAGCAACAACCGAAAAATTTTGCCCAGCATGAACATGTTGCCTGCAAGATGTACACTTTAATGCTACAACAAAGCATTGTAACAATGGCATTGTGTTATTCTTTCTAGTGACTTTACATGTTTGTCCATCACTTTGTCTTTGATGCTCAGTTGAGCGGAAATGAATTTGAGAGCAATTGACAGCTACATTTTTTCCCCTTGAAGACAACTGCTACTAGTAATGCCTATTCTATAATCTTCTAGGCATATAATCAATCTAATTAATCTGGGAACCATATTGATGAGTGAAAACCAGATGACACTCTTTTACAGAATTATGCTGCTGATGGCTTCTTATGGACAAAAAAAATAAAAATAGTGGAGTAGGGCATACTTACTATCTCTGATGTCTCACTCTGAATCCCCGCATTAGACCAAGAAACTTCTCCCTTAAAATTTCTGTTTCTCTCCATTTGGTTCATGTGCAGTGTGGAATTCATGCTGCCCCAGTCAAAAGACAATGCACCATCTAGTTTTCCATCTGCAGTTTCATGCTTGTGATTTGATGTTACCATAAATCTCGTGGTGCTTTCCTCTTCTTCTGTGCAACAAATAACTGCAGGGTCTTGATGCTTAGGCTCCTTCTCTATCTGGCACTTATCAGGAATGGTTGAATAAGACTTCGCCAAATCAATTGAAAAATATGCATCACTGAATTGGTAACTTGGAGTTGCTGGGTCTAGAGAAATGAGAGCCAACTTGTCCTCACTTTGTGATTGTGCTACATCCAGAGATGGTTTGATGGTGTTGGACATATTTTGACTGGATTTAGAATTTGAGTTCCTCCCATTCCCAACGCCAAGATTCTCTTTTGTCAAATTCGGATTCTCTATTTCAAGAGATTCAGCCACCTCTCTTTGTGAACTTCTTTGGCCAATGACCTCAACAACACCCCTTGCCATATTTTGTGCCACTAACTTGGTCAATTCTTTGCTTACGGTAACATTAAAAGCATTGCTCCGTTCTGTATCTGATGCCTTGGAAAGACACGAGGATTGCAGCACTGCATTTGCAGCAGGCGATAAGTTGGAATGCTGATAAGATCCTCCTCTCTGATTAAGTATAGCACAACTGAGATGCGAATCAAACTCACACAGGCTACACCGATATACCCATCCTTTGTGGCTCGGCTTATTGCATAGATCACACTGAAACTCATATGGAAGTGAAAATTCCAACTTGAGTAGGTGGGGGTGAGTGTTGATTGAAACATTAAGAGGCAGGGCTGAGCATAGTACATGATAAAAAACATTACAAACATCACAACGGTAGTACAAACCATTAATTCTATGTCCACAAGCCCTACAGGTGAGGTTGCTCGAGGAACTGGAATTGAATGGTGTATAAAGGAGTGTCAATAGGTGATTTACATGTGCAGGGTGCTGGAGTTTATGCGGCATATTGTAGCACGGTCGGTGTAGAACAAATGAGCAGGTCTTGCAGTAGTAATAACCCATGTCAGGCAAAATATTTAGCTTGCACCCAGAACAGTGCACATCCCAGGGTCGGGGTGGTGCCGAGTTTTTGTACTCAAGAAGATGTTCGTGGCTAAGATGGTGAAAAGCAGGTTCACCGGTGGGGAGCTCCATCACTTTCAAGTTCACACACCTCCTGCCTGTTTCATATGTGTCTCCCCATTGCCGTTGCCCCTTAAAGTCTCAACTAGAAGTATCCTAATAGGCATTGGACACCAGTTTGCATAGGGATTGGAGTTGTTAGTTTAAATCTCAGTGCATTTTGTTATGGAAAATATATGCAAGGCATATTCCGTGAAATGGTTTTAAAACTACAGAAGTGAAAGTGGGAGTGGAAACCATTATTTTCCTTCGTTCGTCCAGCTAGCTGAATTCACCATATGGGGTTGTAATAATCTGCGCAAGTGCCGGCTTCATATTGAAGTTTTTTTCATCTGTCCAATCTCAGCTGCGAGGTAACACGTAGCGAACAAATGAATTGCCGGCCAAGTATCACTAATAAGTTATCTGATTTTGGCGGCTTTCCTCAAGCCTTGTTTTGGCCGCAAGTATTCCAAATTCTGAAATTAATAATAGAAAAAAACTCGTGTCTGAACTTGCTCAACGTGAGGCATGTAACCTATCTATCATTCATTGTCTTCACAGCCTCTAAGCTAAATAAACAACCGTAAAGAAGGCAGTTACAAAATCAATGGATAGCATAATTTATTAAATGTTGTCTTTGAAAAAATCATGCTGCAAACTTTTTTTTCATTTTTTCCTATTTAGAGTCATAATATCTTTTCTTGACGAAGAAACAGATCCAAATTAAGCTCTCAAGGAAGTGGAAGCTACATTTTGGATTATAAGGGTTACGACTATTTTGAAGGCATATTGACTGCAATATATACCTAAGAAAATATAAGATAAGCAAGACAAGTACCTAAATCAATTCTTTACGATTTTATTATAAACTAGCAGTCGATGCACCTGCATTAGGTGTGCAAAAAATACAAAATAAAGAGAGAGAGATGTAGGTGCAGTTAGTGAGAAAGTGTGGAAAAGCGAGAGAGAAAAATGAGAGACGTAAGTATAGTTAGTGGGAGAACGTGAAAAAGTGAAAAAGAAAAGATACAAAATAAGCACAAAAATGAAGAGAGAGAAAAAAAAAAGTAAATAGAAATATTTATCTATTAGTTATAATTTTAATAATTCATTTTATTATTAGCTTTTGTGTTAAATAATAATAAATAGAGGATAAATATATAATTTTAGGAAAAACAGTTACTTAAAATGCTATTTACTTTAATAATATAGATGAATAGGCAATTGATAATAGACTACAAGTTGAAACCGAGGTATTCGAATCTTGAGCAATCCCATCGAGTCACATACCAAACACCAAATGCATATCCTGTAAACCTAATGTCTTGATCACCAGCAAGTCAAATAGAGATACTGATGTAGAGGATGAACTAGCATTCATCGACATTGATGAAGATTTCGATAATATAGATCGTAATGCCAACATTGGCCTAAATGTATGTTAGTTGCAGGAAATGAAAGAAGCACAAGGGTCACGTGGTTGGAATGATTGGAGGCACGGGTTATCAACATCTATGGACACGATTGGGATGTCATAACCTGTACCTTTCTATACGTCAAGTGTAGGGGATGGACCGGTGGTTGATGATAGTATAAATGGTAGTGAATGGAGCTTCTGCAATGAATTGAATATGTGCATGTATTGCATCATGTTATAAACCACCATAACTTCATCGTGAAGGAATCCGAACCGACGTTATGGTCTATCAGATGCATTGATTGGGAAAAGGGTTATAGGTGGAGACTCAAAGCTTGTAAGAAGCAACATGCAAGATGCTTGTGATAACTAGATTCGTAGGTCCACACACGTAGCTCAATCCCATAGTTAGCCAGGACCGCTCGAAATTGGACTCAAACACACTATCTTACTTTCTTATTAAGGAAGTTCAAGAGTCACCAAGCATTAAGGTAAGATACTTGCAGGCAACTATTTGCAAGCAATATGGTTGTACTGTCCACATCAAGAGAATTAGGGAAGCGAAGTGCAAAGCAATTGAATAGGTTTACGATAAGTAGGAAGAATCGTATGCGGTGTTCCCACATCTACTAAATGCGATCCAAGAGGCTAATCCCGGTACTATGGTAGAGTGAAAATGGTGAGACAATGATATTATCGGGTACGTATTCTTCGATAGTCTTATGGGCATTCAGACCGTGCATTAAGGTGTTTATACATTACAGGCTTGCAGTTACAATCGATAGAACATTCCTATATGGAAAGTACAAGTATAAACTATTAATTGTAACCGAAATTGATGGTTAGAATCGCATAATCCCACTTGGTTTTGCCCTAGTTGATGAGGAATGTTTCAATAGTTGGAGTTGGTTCATAACATGTGTGCTCATGTACATTAGAAGAGATCGTACTGATATATGTTAATGCTAAGATCCAATCTGCACTATAGGGTGAGAATGTAGCATGGCCAAAGGGTTGGCCTTGGCGATAGTGTATTCAACATGTCGCCGGTAACATTAACACTCGAATTAAGAACAAAGATTGCAAAAAGATGATAAAGAAAGCCGCTTACTAGTTGCAACCTTGAAAGTTTCACGCCTACTATTACGAGGCTAAGACTATGACCCCCCATACTAGAGCTTACTTTAAAAGCCTACATCCCAAAATATGGGCGCTAGCATATGACAATGGAGCTTGATTTGGTCATAGGATGACCAATATTGCAAAAAGTTATAATAGTGCTTTGCATGATGTTAGGAACTTGCCCATCGTGACACTACTTAAGAAAACTTTTTATAATTGCAACGACTACTTCAATAAACATAAAATCAAGTTAACAAAGTAAATGGGCATTAGCAAAGAGTTGACCAAATTCACTGAGAGAAAGTTTAATAGTTGGCACAAAGTGATCAACAGTCACCAAGTCATGATTTTTTACTACAGTGAGCAGATATTTAAGATCATAACAGCACCTAAACCAATGATGCATGGGCAAAAAGGAGAGAATACCCACACAATCGCCCTTAGGACTGCACAGTATACTTGCAATAAGTGGCAAACATACAAAATTCCATATTTACACGCTATAGCTATTATGTGAAAAATGAGCATGGACTATGCTACACACATTAAGTATTGGTACATGATGAAAAAACCTATGATAATATTTATTGATTATATATATGGCAATGTATTTAAGAAATAGTTATTTTTCCTAACTTTTTGTTTTTACCATATGAGTTTTCTAGTAAGCTTATAGATTTTCTTTCCTCTTTGGTACTTGCAAGAGTACATGGATCCAAGACCAGCAAATAGGTCACTACTTCACTTACAACCATCCTATAGATTTGAGCTATTGTGGGGTGGTCAAGTGAGAAATAGAAAATGGAAAACATACTTGTGATTTATTCCATTTCCTACACTGATTGTAATAATATTTCTTCTTTCTTAGTTACACTATAACTACTTACTCAAGTGTTGTAGACATAAGGTGATATTGAAGCATCAAGATGGCCAAGAGATCCCAATAGATCCACTTATGATCTTGTATCTAGAGCAATTAGGCTTCATTGGTGCATGTCAGGTTCTCTTCATTCAGTTGAATTAGCACTTAATTACCACCCTAGTTGTGCAATGGAAGGAGGAGACACATACGTTTCACTTCTATACTGGCGAGATGACGGTAATACTATAGGATATATCTTTACTCATAGGTCTGCCAACTGATAGCGATGTAGTTACTAAAATGATGGCTTCTTATGAGTAGGCTGAGATATGTCATTGCCTATTAGGAATTTACCCACTAGAGAGTGCCTTAAAGGGTGCTAAATTGAAGTTGTCATGGTTAAAGGACAACTTCACCAATTTACCTTTTCATGCGGATGAGGAGATAGTGCAGCACTTTATGAAGGCACATATCATGCAGTTGATTGGAGGTATGTTGTTCTTAGACAAGTCTAATAATGTCATACACCTTATGTTCCTCCTTCTCCTATCAAACCTCGCCATGACCAAGTGATACACATGGGGCGCAACTTGCTTGGCATAGCTATACCACCAATTGTGTCTGGCTTCTAAGGTTGATGTAGGAGAGATTAGTAGTCCATAGGTGATTCTACAAGCATAGGCATGAGAGCATTTCCTACACATCACCCCTTTGCATCACCAGATTACGATAACTATCAATGGTTAACCACTTATGAGTTAATGAAGGGCAAAGTTTGATGTAATTGAGCTGCCCACGCATGTGGTAAGACAATACAGAGATGTATTCAATTGCCAACGTCCAGAGCAAGTGCGTATTTACAAAACCCATTCTCCTTATTCATTGAGTAACTATTACTTTTTTTGTCCTTATTGTTGATCATCAATTCAGGTAGTTTTGATTCCATATGACTACGATATTGTTACTAGACTCCCTGTTTATTGTCAATATGGGAGTGACGTATGGCTAGCCTGTGTACCACTTATATGCTTCTACATCATAAAGATGCATTATCCTAACCGTATAGCTCGATAGTTTGGAGGGATACAGGAGATCATAACCCACCTTAATACAAGACGGGCCTAACAAAATATCAACCTGAAGGGTAGAACAGAGATAAATTGGGCAACTTAACATGCAAATTGAGTAGCACAATGAGAAGATCACCGAAACCAAATAGCTCAAGTACAACTACTGCCTAGTATACATCTTGACTATGTCCCTTGGTACCAGCAAATTACCCACAGATATATCAACTAGTTTAAGGCTTCCTAGATGTATATGGTATGCATAGTTGCTTTTTCATTTACACTTTTATTTTCTAATTTATATGCGACTCAAACTTTTTTGTTCATAATGCAAGCAAACTTCATACATAAAGTGCTACACATGTCATACGAAGACATGTTATCTAAGCAGCATCGAGTAAATGACCTCATTCAGGGGATTATTGGGGTCCACTTAGGTGACCTAACTCCACTTGGTCTAGATGTCAATGAGGACGACTCCCCACCAGATGAGCTACGAAGAGGTAAGGGTTGTAGGGCATGTAGTCATCATCGAGTTAGGGGTCAAGGACGTAAACAGCCTGACATGGAGATTCGCAATGATGCTTCTCCCCCATACTTCTCACTGCCAACATCTCCCCTACACTTCTCGCCGCTAACATCTCCTAAATCACCTAGATTCTGCAGGCCATTCCTCGAGGAGAGCTCCAGGGATCCTATGTATCATACCCTTATCGTCAAAAGGACCTCCACTAGTCAGTTTCATACCTTCCTTGCACCATTAAAGAGGCTGATTAGAGATCCTCAATATAACATAGGCGAAGGAGTCATGTAGATATACCCTTCTTCAGTCCCCATGTATGGATCATTTTTGGATGCTTACTGTCAGGATGGTAGATAGATCACACAACTGGATGCGGCCTATGTTTCAACCACAAGACAACATAGAACCCCAAGATGCTCAATGTCAAGGTCCCTTTTTGTAACATACTTGTAATATACTTGTAATAGCAAGGGACCATTCTTTTGTATATATTTTAACATAAGGGGAGGTGGACTTTTTTTGTGTAGTTAGGGGTCTTACTATTATTAGAAATTTCCACTTTTAGAAAGTGATTCTATTTCACCAGTTTTAATGTCTCCTCCTGCTAAGCCTAAAAATGTTTGCAAAGCTTTTTATAGGGCTATGAGTACTCTTCTAAATTGAAGCTCTTACTCACTACGTTGGTTGATTATGACCGACGACACCTATTACATATATTGTACCCCTGTACATACACATTGTAGCCTTGCATTACTATCAGAATTAATAAAGTATGCTATTCATTTTTCCATTCGTGCTTATATCCCTTATATTCTGTTGGCTTTCTTCCTTAGTTATGTTGCTTACATGTTTTGACCTTATTGGTCAGCATTGCCTATGGGTTAGGCTTTCTTACTACTATAGAGGTAAGACAGCAAGCGTTGTACGGTCCATTTGTATGCTAAAAAAAGCCTTCAACCGTTACAGTTGGTATCAGAGCCTAGGTTATTCCAAAGGGAACAACCATGATACAACAAGAGGAAGTAAGCAAGAGGCTAGATGGCATGGAGGAAATTCTCAAAGGATTATCTAAGTAGATGGATGATTTGGTCGTACTATCTGTAAGAATGGCTGAAGTTGAGACCAATCATTAGGAGATGAATGCTAAGATGACCAAGATGGCTAAGAATTTTGATGTTACAATGCAAACACTCAAAGGGGAAATGCACGTAATGATCGATGAGGTAAGACAACACTTGGAGACTCAAGTGAAAGACTTGAGAAGATGAGTTATTACTCGTGCCTCAATCGAGACTGTTGAGGAGTTGAGGTCACAAGTAGCTATTTTGACTCAGGCTATGGGAAATGCTCCTACCCTTGCCTCCATACATGTTCCTGCTCATGCAAGATATCTAAAGATGCTTGAGCCCAAGGCATTCACTGGTGAGAGGGACGCCAAGTTGTTAGAGAACTTTGTAGTTGATATGGAGTAGTACTTTACCACTATAAGGACAAATGATGAGAGAGCAAAGGTCACCATGGCTGCAATGTACTTAACTAGGGATGCTAAACTGTAGTGTTGCACCAAATATGAGGTTATCCAAAATGGTAATGTTCACATAGATACGTAGGTTAAGTTGAAGGCTAAGTTGTGGACTTAGTTTTTCCCAAAGAATGTTGAGTACAATGCCCGAAAGAAATTGAGGGAACTTCGATAGGGTGACGACATTAGAAAGCATGACCATGAGTTCTTAACATTGATGTTGGACATCAAGAGCATGGCCAAAGATGATAAGCTATTCTATTTCTTAGAAGGACTGAAGCCCTATGCTAGGAATGAGTTACAGAGGCAACGGGTTAACAACACGGCTACAACACAGGCAGCAGCTGAGCGCTCAACTAACTACACTCATAACAATAAAGGAAAGAATATGTTGATAGGATATGAAGGTGGAAAGGCAGTCAAGTCGAGTAAATCCAAGAGTAGGGGAGCCCTAAGTTCAAGTAGTAGCAATAGTAACACTAGTAAGAATAAGAGGAAATCCTATAACTCTCACCAGTCCAGAAAGAGTGGAGCAACCAATGGAGTTAAGAAGCCCTCATTCTCATGTTTCCTATGTAACAGCTCACACAAAGTAGCTGAATGTCCACATAGGGCGGCACTCAATGCTATGACACAAAAAGTAGAGAGTGTCTGCCAAGATGATGACTCGAGGAGCAATGGGGAGGATTAACCTCGAATGAGTGCATTATACATGTTGTCGGCTATTAGAAAGAGTTCCTCAGTGTAACGTAAGCCCAAGACTGACAATGAGTTGATGTATGTCCAGTTGAACATCAACGGCAAGAGTATCAATGCAATGGTAAACTCTATTACTATACAAAACTTCATTGATGTACCTAAGGTGGAAAGTTTAAGGCTAATGCTTGCTAAGGATACTAGTTAGATTAAAGCTATTAACTCTAAGGCCCATCCTATCTGAGGAGTTGCAAGAGGAGTGAAAGTGAGGGTTGGAGATTAGAGTGGAAATCTCAACTTTATGACTATTCCATTAGACGACTTTAGCATAGTCCTTGGAATAGATTTCTTGAGCCAAGCTAGGGTTACTCTTGTGCCTGCAATAGATTGCTTGTTATTCATGGGTGAAAAGCCTTATTGTATGACAGTTCAAAGGAAAAGGGCAAACAACAATGGCAAGGAAGGGAAGAATATTGGGGCTATGATGTTATCAGTGCTCTAACTAAAGAGAGGGCTTAAATATCAAGAGCTAACTTTCTTGGTTGTCCTTACAGAGAAAGAGGAAGCAGGGAAGATAGGGATACCGAGGGTAATAGAGAGTGTCCTAAAGGAGTATGATTATGTGATGTCTGATAAGCTCCCAAAGGAATTACCTCCTAAATGGTCGGTAGACCTTGAAATTGAGTTGATTCCTTATGCCAAACCACCTGCCAGAGCTCCTTACAGAATGTCACCTCCTGAACTTGCCGAATTGAAGAAGCAATTGGATGATTTGTTAGAAGTAAGCTTCATTCAACCCTCAAAAGCACTACACGAGGCTCATGTTCTATTTCAGAAGAAGCAGGATAGGAGTTTGAGATTATGTATTAACTATCGGGCTCTAAACAAGTTGACAGTGAAGAATCATTACCCAATTCCACTAATTGCCGATCTATTTGATCAACTCGGGGCTAAGTATTTTACAAAGTTGGATCTTCGCTCAGGCTATCATCAGATTCGTATTGCTGAGGGTAATGAGCCCAAAACGACGTGTATAACCTGGTATAACACTTATGAGTTCTTGGTGATGCCCTTCGATCTCACTAATACTCCTGCGACATTTTGTACCTTAATAAATAATGTATTTCATGAATATCTCGACAAATTTGTAGTCATCTATCTAGACGACATTGTTGTGTATAATAGGACATTACAAGACCATGGGAAGCACTTAAGAATGGTTTTCAAAAAGCTACAAAAGAATCATTTGTATATGAAGCGCGAGAAGTGTGCCTTTATGCAAGAGCACATCAACTTCCTAGGTCATATTGTTAAAGAAGGGCGAATCCGAATAGATATGGCTATGGTGGAAGCAATCAGGCAATGGTCAATGCCTAAGAGTATAATGGAGTTGCGGTTCTTCTTTAAACTCGCAAATTACTATAGAAGATTCGTTAAGGGATATTGCTGTTAAGTCGTACCCCTTACAAATCTATTGAAGAAGGACCAAGCGTAGTCATAGGATAAGATATGTTAGAATGCCTTTGAGGAGCTGAAGTGTGTAGTGATGGAGGAGCCAATCTTCGCACTTCTTGACATTTCTAAGCCTTTTGAAGTCCATATGGATGCCTCAGACATTGCGTTAGGGGGAGTGCCGATGCAAGAGGGTCATCCAATGGTATACGAGAGTAGGAAGTTGAATCAAATGGAGCGTAGCTACTCAACCTAAGAGAAGGAGTTACTTACAATTATTCACTGTCTAAGGACCTGGAAACACTATTTGCAAGGATCTAATTTTCTAGTAAAGATAGACAATTCTACTGCTAGCCATATATTGACTCAACCGAAGCTTTCAACCAAGCAAGCAAAATGGCAAGAGTTTCTTGCAAAGTTTGATATGGAGATTAAATAGTACAGTGGGTGGACTAATCAAGTGGTAGATGCTTTAAGCAAGCAAGCCAATTTAGCATCCTTAGCGCATATTACACACCAATTGATGAGTCAAATCTCAACTTCAATACAAGAGCAAATCAAGCAGCATATAAGTCAAGACCTATTTGCTAAAAATCTCAAGCAATTGGTTGAGGAAGGGAAGACTCGCAAATTTTGGGTAAAGGGCGACCTCATTTACATAAAGGGGTACCAGTTGTATGTCTCGAAGGTGGCCAACTTGAGAAAGGCACTCATGAGAGAGTACCATGATACTTTGTTGGCTAAACATCCCGGCTGGCAGAGGACATTGAGCTTGTTGAAGCAAGGCTATTACTGGCCAAATATGAAGGAGGATGTGATGATTTATACGAAGACTTGCTTAACCAACCAGCAGGACAAAGTTGAGAGATAGAAGTTGGCAAGCCTATTGGAGCCACTTCCTATGCCATCTCATCCATAGGAGAGTGTCTCTATGGACTTTATCACTTTCCTACCAAAAGTGGAGGAGCACTCATCCATTTTTGTTGTTGTTGACAAGTTCTCTAAGTATGCCACCTTCATTCCTACTATAAAGAGTTCAAGCATAGAAGAGACAACCTAGCTTTTCCTCAAGCATGTGGTGAAATTCTGAGGTGTGCCCCAGAATATTGTAAGTGATAGAGACGCCAGGTTTATAAGGAAACTTTGGACAGAGTTATTCCAACTACTGGGTTCTAAGCTGAGCATGACCTCCAGCTATCATCTGCAAAATGATGGGTAGACAGAAAGATTCAATAGTTTGCTGGAGGAATACCTTTGGCACTTTATTAGTGCTAACCAGAAGAATTGGGCTGACTTGCTAGATATCACCTAGTTATATTTCAACATCCAACAGAGCTCTTCCTCCAACAAAAGCCCTACAGAGATCATTACAAGCCAGCAACCACTGTTACCCTACATAGTGGCAACACCATACATCGAGAGATGCCCAAGAGCTTATTGGTTCACTAAGGATTAGAAGAAGAGTTCAGAAGTAACAAAAGCGTACCTTGAAAAGGCTTCCAAGAGAATGAAGAAATGGGCATATTAGAATCGCCGACCTAAAGAGTTCAATGTTGGAGATTAAGTCCTCATAAAGCTTCTTCCAAAGTAGGTCAGATCATTGAGGAACAAGCATAGAAGATTGATCTAAAAGTCAATTGGTCCAGTTCCTATCATCTCGAAGATTGGAAGAGCAGCCTACAAGGTCAAGCCTCTTACGTAGTTGAAGGTCCATCCAGTTTTTCATGTCAACGTCTTAAAGCCATATTATCCAAACGTAGAAGACCTATCTCGTAATGTGTCTAAGCAGTCACACGTTAAGATCAAGTTCAACCTAAGTCAAGCCATGGAAGACATCCTTACAAAGCGAAAAGTCAGAGATCCTGCCACTGGAGAAGAATATAAAGAATATTTGGTCAAGTGGAACTGGGAGATTAAAGAAGATCTGAAGCCCTTATCCAAGAGAAAGTCAGCCTTGCCAGCCAAAAGACCTCCGCCACCAGATCCAAGCTCTAATATATATTGCCAAGAACGTCAATAGAATTAAGTAGGGGAGGATGTCAGGGTCCCTTTTTGCAACATACTTGTACTAGTAAGGGGCCATTCTTTTATACATATTGTAACATAAGGGGAGACTTTTTTTATGTAGTTAGAGGCCTTACTATTATTAGAAATTTTCACTTTTAGAAAGTGGTGTTATCTCACCAGTTTTAATGTCTCCTCTTGCTAGGTCCAAAAATATCCGTAAAGCACTTTATAGGGGTATAAGTATTCTTCTGGATTGAAGCTCTTACTCACCACATTGGTTGATTACGACCAACGGTACTTGTTACATACATTATACCCCCGTGCACACATTGTAGCGTTGTATTATTGTTGGAATTAATAAAGTATGCTATTCATTTTTACATTCGTGCTTATGTCTCTTATATTCTGTTAGCTTTCTTCCTTAGTTATGTTACTTACAGGTTTAGACCTTGTTGGTCAGCGTTGTGTACTAGTTAGATTTGCTTATTACCATAGAGGCAGGATAGTAAGCACCGTACGGTCCGTTTGTGTGCTAAAGAAAGCCTCGAACCGTAACACTCGGTTACTGCCTTGACAATAATGCTGACATCATTAGCTTTGTATATATTTCACTTCTAATTTACTTTCTTTATTTTCAAAACAATATTTAGTTATTTCAACAATTTACTTACATTTTGTATAATGATTTAATTTCTTCATAATTTAAAGTTATTAACAATTGTTTATGTCGATTGCGTATCTATGTAGTACTGAAAGAGGATAAAACCAAACATTTCACAAATAAATAATCGAATAAAATTTAATTGATTGACTAAAAAAATAACTGTCTATTAAACATCATGTTTCGATTACATTTTCAACTAAAATTGTGCATGCGCTCCACTAAATTTAAAGTGATGCAATTTTCAATTGCAATTGCGTATAAGCTTGACTAAATTTAAAGTGGAGAGGTAAATAAAAATGTAAAATGTGAGTTTATTGAAATTGTAGCGACCCTAAGAGGGGCCTAGTAGTATTGCCTAAAATTTCCATATTACGTGTGCACCCATGATAAGAAAATCGGCTTGCAAGTCAAAGATTGCAAGACTCTAAATAGTTATTTGCTAGAGTCTTATTATATAATATAAATAATTATGGATATCTATTTTTCCACAATTCCTCAAAACCGTAGAGAATCGGTATCCCCTACCAAAATAATGAAATAAGATAAACAATTTTAGAAAATTCTAAACTTACTAAAGATACTAAACTTAATTGAGACATTAGTCATTTTTCGGAGTATTCCAAATTAACTACATAAGTTTTTCATCATACTGATTCAATGGTAGCACTCTGCACTTGATTCCTATCCCATTCCAACTATCAATCAACCTATAAGGAAAAGAACTATTAGGGTGTAAGCTTACGCTTAGTGAGATAATTACCCTCATCAATACCACATGACAAAATTTATTAGATACACAATCATATGAATGCATGAACAATCAGTATGCCAAACAACACATACAGTGGCCTAAGAACTGCATGCGACTCAGAATTACGCCCTCTTATAGTTGGGGTTTGGAGATAATTAACCGACCCAAACCAAAATCTAGGTTCTAGACCTTGTGTTTTAATTCATTAGCACTATTGTGCTTAAGTCAAAACAAAACTAAGTATATATCTACGTATATATCTACATATATCTACGTATATATCTTTCACTACCGAATAATAAATCATATTTTCAAAATCCCAAGTCTAGCAGTGTGGTGGCCTTCGCAATCCACAAACACATACCCTAAGCAGAAGCCACAAGACTCAGCCTCTTGCCGATGGTTGGCATCTCCCGGCGCCTAATAAGCCCATCAACTTAGGACAGAAACTCAATATATGTGATGACATAGCTAGTGCCCAATCCTACAGGAAACTTGTATTCCTATGAGTCCTTTCCCATCTTCTGCGTGAAGCGGCAGTCGGTGTTATCCATATGTAATATGAGGTATGCATGATTCATTTTGATTTCTTAACCGTATAAGTGATTAACTCGATTTTCAGGGTGATCAAACAATTTCATTCCATACAATTCACATGTATATATAATGCAAACAATTCCCATTATTAAATATAATTAACAAGTCATTGTATTCATCCACAAATTCATACACATGCATTTCCTACATCCCACAAGCATCCAAATTTATATATATAAGTTTAGGTGCATCTATTCTACAAGCACAATCAAGTAAAGAATCATCGGGAATTTACTCACTCAACCATGCGGATCAATTAAAATAATCCGGGATAAGTCGTCTCCCCAAAGCCAGGTCCCCTGGACATCACAAATACGATACTATAAGGTTTTGAATTAAAACCTAGAAAACTAAGCTAAAACCCTTTAGGTTATACTTTTGACTTGGTTTCATAATTTTTCCCAGTTTTACTTAAAAGTTCAATCGCGTATAACTTTCTCATTTTAGATCTGATTTTTATGATCTTATAGTCAATCTTCATCATTTTCGAGTGTACTTTAATGTGGTAAGGTTAGTTTTTTTTTTAAATAAGGCATACAATTCTGTCCATGGGTCAAAACAATAGCGTTCCTCATATGTTGGAGTGCTTTTGGGCCTTGTTTGGTAAATGGGCTTTTTGATAATTTAAGAAATCCTTTGGGCTTGGTCTTAAGATTTTATCCTAAGCTTAAAATACTCCTTGAGATTAGATTTTCAACTTTGATTTATATTCCTAAGGCTGTCAACCACTTCATGGGCCCTTTAGTGGGCTTAAGTTGTCAAATGGGCTTATTTTTTGTTCAAACTAAAGTTAATGACTTTGGTGGGCTTATGGGGCCTTAGGTGGATTTCTTATGGGCTTCAAAACATCCTCTCTTGATGTTGTAAGGTGCTGGTCAGAATTTTATTGAAGGCCCAACTTAAAGTTTTAGGCTTGTTTTGAGAGTTTTAGACTCGATTTTGGGTTTTAAGCTTTGTATACTTACCATACTTGCATCGGTTGATCTTTTCACTTTATTCACTTACCTTTATCATATTTTTAAGTGTCTCTTACCCATGTTCCAAGTCTGTTCATGATGATTCCAAGGGGTTCTTGCTTAGTTTTTCAACTTATTTCATAATTTCCTTAAGTTTAGGTGTTAGATTATGCACTTAAACTACTTGTATCCAAATCTTAACTTAACTTTTCTTCCATAAGATGATTCTTTAACTCATGCTTCACACAAAGAAATAGAAGATCTTATACTTAAGACAACTTCCATATCATAGCTCATGTCATACAAAGTTAGTTTCTTCATAAAACTTCATGTGATGGCTTTTTCCTTAACTTAAGTCTAGATTTAAGCATGTTTAACTTAACGGAAATAAAATCAACATTCAAATGACCTTTGAACCCTCACATCCAGCATGTTCATCTTCCATTCAAGTTCTTGTTTCAAGATTTTCTTAACCTAAAATCTTCCATTCAAAGTCTTAAACAAGTCTCTTTACAAAATACCAACTTTACATGCTCATATTTCAACTTCATGTAAAGGTTTCATGAGTTTATTTCTTAAAACGGTTTTTGGTGTTATAACAACTTAAACCTTACTTATATCTTCAAGAAATCAAAGTCTCCTAACATAAATACTAACCCACATATCATAAGAAACACTTACTCATCCTTAAAGCAAAGTATGGTGGTTGTGCACTAAGGTTCCACTTAAGCTCTTAACTTTGCTTCCTCCTTTTTGCAACCTTTTGGAAACCCGAGTTGTTTGATCTTTTGGAATGGGGTTTGTGGAAGATTCTAATGGTTTTAAAAGATCTTAGATGGTGAAAGAAAATGACACAAGAATAAGAGGAGAAATTATCGTGAGTATGGAAGCAAAAATGGTGGCAGCAATGTTGGGAATTTGTGGAGTTAGATTTCTTCTTTTGTTTGTATTTAAAGTGAGAGAAAAGGAAGTGAAAATGAGAGTGAATGAGGGAGAGACTGGCAGATTTTGAATGACAAAAGAAGTGTGTACAAGAAGCTTTAATTGATTGTCTTGTAGCTTACATAAAAGTCAACAATTGTAACTATTGATGATGTAAGCATTAAGGGGTGAATAGTGATGTGTAAGAGAAAGTGATTGATGGTTGAAAGAAAAGAGCATAGCCCCCCTTTCTTCCTTGTTTAAATCTTCCATTTAAAGTCCTTTTGAGCCATGGAGTGGTCTTGTCTCATTTAATGAAAGCATGTAAAATCTTGTGAAAAATTGTCCATATGTAGTATAAGTGAAGGGATGATAAGGAAATGTCTTATCACTAGATTTTAATAAGTTATTAATTGATAAATGATTTCAACTCTCAATTGATAAGTTATCTAAAGTGATTGGTTGATCTACTTATTGAAGTGTAAGGCTTGGACATGAAGATAAGGGCATGGTTTTATAGGAAATTGTTTTAGGATTTTCATCTTGCATTGTTTTGTACTTTATGATTCGATTCTTATAAAATTATGAAATTTTCTAAAGTTGAATGAAATTATTCAAATTAAATTATCGATTAGTCACTTAGGGTCAAAATTCCCTAATTGTTTTAGGGTTTAGGGTCTTAGGTGAGTTTAGAGCTCGTAGTTCTTCAAGCTCAGGTTTTCTCAATAATTGGTTTTTGAATTGGAAAATTTTAATTTGTTTGTAAATGTAAACTTAAGTTTTTAGCTTAGTTGACCCTTAGGAACGTTTGAACAGTACTTTTAATTGAATCATGGGCCTACTAAAAGTAGGGTTTATATTTATCAATTGATAGGTTATTTAAGATGATTAGTTAGTTTACTTATTCATATACACAAATCTTATGCATGAAGATAAGGAGATTGTTTGATTTGAAATTTTTTTGGAGTTTGTCTCTTAAATTGATCTATAAGTTATGATTTAATTTTTATAAAATTATGAAAATTTATAGAATTGAATAAAATTATTCAAATTAAATTCTTAATTAGCCACTTAGGGTTACAAGTCCTTAATTGTTTTAAGGTTTTGGGTTTAGAGTCTATGGTTCTCGTATTCGAGTTTTATCGATAATAGGATTTCGAATTGGAAAATTAAATTCGTTTTTAAATGTAAACTTGGATTATTAGCTTAGTTTATCCTTAGGAATATTTGGGAAGTGTTCTTAGTTGAATCACAAGTTTGCTAAAAGTAGGGTTTACAATTTATCCATACGTAACATTGCTTATAAGTGAAAATAAGAGAATTGTCTTGTATGAAATTCTTCTAGGGTTTGGTTCTTAAATTGATTTGTAAGTTATGATTTACCTCTTAAGAAATTTTTTAGTTTTCTAGAGTTAAATAAAATTTATTGAAATTATATTTTTAATTATTTATTTAGGATCGTAAGTCCTTAATCATCCTAGGTTTTAGGGTTCGAGTGAATTTACGTATGTTTTAGTGTTCGAGTGAGATTATGTATGTTTTAGGATTTTTCACCAACTCAGAAATAATTTACTTACACTTAGGAGTTTAAGGATCAATTGGCTTAATTATTTAGGAACATCGCTTTATTATGTAATATATATATATCATATGATTGCTTAATAATATATTTATATATATATACATATTGTATAGCTACTTATATACACAAGTAAAATAATTTTTGTAAATTTATTAATTTATTCCTTTAACTAGCTTAGTTTTGTTGTTTATTGTTACTTAAAATAATCCTTAATTCGTTTGTTATCAGTTTTATATGATTTCACAAAATTATTGATAATTTTATTGATTTATGGTTTTTCAAGCATTAAGATAATTTTATAGAGTTTTTTAAATTTTTTTTATTTGATATTTACGATTTCTATTAAGTTTAGGTTTACATTTTTTTTTTTTAAGTACACGTATGTAGGGATTGGGGTTTTCTTGCATGATAAGGGTTTCCAAATTATATCATTGTGTCTTTCAAGTTTGTTTTAAGTTCCAAGTTCGTTTTAAGTTCCAAGTTCAAAGTTTTAGTTGGTTTTCATTTTATGTAATTTTGTCGACTTAGGGAAATGTCTACGACACTCAAGTCCAACACTATGTTTAGGAGGTTAAATTTATAGAGTCTACAGAAATAATTTATACTGAAATCGCCTATTGATTAGGTGTGTACTGAAATTGCCTCTTAAAGAGGTGATTTCAATATGGATTGAAATTACCTTTTCAATAGACGATTTCAAGTATAGTATTTTTTAGATTATTTTCTTAGATACCCTATTTTTGTAATTTTTTTTTTCTTTTCCCAACATTATCATAGTGAGAAATGGGGCGTCCAAGAAGTTTAAGAGATAATGAAATAACAAATAAGGTAGATTTTTTATGGACTAAAAAAAAAAAAAAAAAGAAGTTATGTGCTGTTTAGATTAGCTTTTTTTATAGATTGAAACAAATAAGTTCTACATTGTTTAGAGTAGCTTTATTGATGAGCTAAAAAAAAAAAAAGAAATTTTACTCTATCTAGAATAGCTTTTGGGAATTCATTCAGGAAAAAAAAATTATAGCTTTTAGGAAAAGGATGATCAATCAATTCACTAGGTATGTCTCATCTATTTGGAGAAGGAATAGGTGTGTTTGCCCCTTTGGAAAAATTATTTCCTGAAAAATGGTTATGGTGAAAATAATTTATGAAATACAATTGTTAATTCACATTTTTAACATGCGATTTAGCTCTTTACCTATAAACAGCCACATGGCATAAAGACAAGATGAAATAACACACAAATCAAGGGATGATAATGCAATGTCGCATTTCGGAATTGCGATTTTTTTGTAATTTTACTTGTACTTTATACCATGTGGCAATTTATGATAAAAAGAAAAATCTATAAACCCTGTAAAGTTTTGGTTTAAACCCTAAATTGGACCCAAGTGTCTTAGATAACTTCATGGGTTAATGAGACTAAATAAGTTAAAACTTAATTAAATCACAAACTTGAATATAATATGAATGGGAAAAATCCTAAAAATTTTTATCAAAACCTTAATTGCATATAAAAATCTAAACCCTATGCACACGTAAATATCAAAGATTAAATCTAAACTTGATCAAAACCCTAAGCCCATAAACATAAGTTTATAAAATGTATAAATTTACCCTAAAAATAATAAAACCCTATTTGGATACGATTACCGACTAAAACGCTTAATCGTGTAAAATCACTAATGAACAAATAGAGATAACTTCTAAATATTCATAAACGCAAAGAATGACAACTTAACTAATAAAATTGATAAAATTTAAAATACTAATTTGTGATTATTTATAATTTTATATTTGTATATATATATGCTAGTTTTGTATTGATTTAATTATTTTGAGTTAGTTTTACTATATATTTCATGTTTATGCGCTAACAAGTATACATTAATTTTGTATTCTATAATTCTTTCCACAATTGCATAATGAATTATTTTAAATGTTATTTAAAAATTTAATACACATTTTATTTGAAAAGCTAACCTAATAATCTATTATTTTTCTTGTCTCTTTTTCCCTTTTTCTTTTTTTTTTCCTTTTTTCTTTATTTCTTTCTTTTCTTCTCCACATTACTGTCCATGTTCAACTGCCACTTGTTCTTGTTATTTTTTTTTTTTCCACATGTGATAAATTATGTGGATTAAGATTAAAGAGGATAAGGACTAAGTTAAATCAAACCTACCCCATATCTTATCCATATTTTTCTTTTACTTTCTTTTTACTTTTTCCTCTTCCAATTTGTGTTGGTTGCAGCATCCTTGTTTTACTTCACTTGTTTCATTTCTTTTTTAACAAAATAAAAGTCAAGATAATAGACATATATCCCACTTACCCAATCAAAATTTCTCCTCCTCATTTTCCTTTCATTTCCTTCCATTTTTTCTAAAACTTCTACACACGATCTACTATCCTTCAATTATATATACTACTATCTATATCTTAATATCTTCTTACTAAGGATAAGAAGATCGAGGAGGGTATTTTCCAAGAAGATAAAGCATAATCAAGTAATATACTATATGTATTTAACTTCTTTTTTTTTTTTTTTTGTAAATATAAGATATGTATATATTTGGTTAGACATGTATTTTAGGAATATGTAATAGAGTTCATTTGTATTTTCTTTTCTTTGTAATAAAGCTATTTGTACATGTATTGAGATTTTATGTAAAGTTGTATTTTTATGTATGTGTTCATATATGTATGTGATTATTTAGGTATATAACTATATGTACATATGTGATATAATTAAATATGTAAACATATGGTATATAGAAATATATATATGTGTATATAACATGTATGATTGTTTATTTTCATTTTCT
>JAMXBB010000003.1:60189771-60211124 GCA_024138015.1 Lumnitzera littorea | reverse complement strand
ACATGTATGATTGTTTATTTTCATTTTCTGATATATATATATATATATATATACATGTATATGCATCCAACTATCTATGTATATGTATAGTACATATACATACGTATAGTACATAATATATTTAAGTTATTAGACATATATGTTGGATATATCATAAAGTTATACATGTACATATATATAAATAAGGCAAGAAGACATAGGTATGAAAGTGTATGTATAAGTATAAATATACGTATAATAGTAGTATAATATAAGTATAAGTATATGTATATGCCTAAATAGTACATGTACAAATATACTAAAATATTAAATCACTAAATTATGATAATGTAATATATATATATATATATATAAATACATGCATGTATGCTATGAGCATTAAGAGGGAAAAATAGATTAATTTTCAAAATTTAGTAAATTATAATAATAGAAATATATGTATAAATATTAAATAATATTACAAAATTGGAAAAATATGAAAAATTATAAAATGAGAATGAACCAATGAGGAGCTGCCACGTCAGCATCCTCATTTAAACAATTAATTTCACAAATTATAATAATTATAATAAAATAATAGTAATTAATCAAATAGAAAATTATAAATATAGCAAAAAAAAAAGGTTTAAATGAGAATTTAACTTTAAAATAGTATAATAAGTAAATTATTATAAAATAGACTTAAAAATAATAAAATTTCAAATATATAAAGTTTAGAAATTTATTAAATCACAAATCTATAAAGAAAAGCTTAAAATCATAATTTATAAATATTTAAGTCAAAATAAAAAATTCATAACATTTTAAGACTATAATGAAAAATACAAATCACAACATCTAAAATGGACCCCGTTATGCGAAAGTACGTCTAAAAATGATAAAAATCGAAATTAAAACAAAAATGTTGTACGAGATTGATGAAAAAGCTCAAACCGAGAACTATATACAAATAAATAACAATTTTTGGTAGATTTTATTAAATACTTATGTAGATTAAGTATCTCACCTAAATACTTACTAATAGGAATCGGGCTATAAGGCCTTTAACTCGTAACTAAGCCCGCGAATTGGAAAGCTTGGTAAGGCGGATTCTCTTATTCCAGCTAACTCCTACCAAAGCCAAGTATCTCTTTACCGACTCATCCTACATGTCGAGTCGAATGATTGCCTACTTTTCGAAGGTTGTATGTCAAGAAATTGTATGCCAAGAAAACTGCTAATCCTCACTCTCTCACATTCATTCCCGAACTGACCACTTACTTGACTTCAATCTTTGCCGAAATGCCAAGAGAGGCTCTAAATTGATCCTTAGCCACCCTTGCTCAGATAAAGACAAGCAACCTATCCATACACTTTTATCTACATCCTTTAACGGCCTCACCAATGTATCATTGCCACATGTACAAAACCACATGAGAAATCTACTCTACTAACCATTACTTTCCTAAAATATTCATTTTTACCCTTTTGTATTCTTGTACATCACTTCTTTAGGATAATGCCCTTTTTTGTCTTTTCCTTTTTGGGCATGTTGCCCTAAATTCTCGAGTTTAAATACCCTCTATACTTGTAACTGTAAAAAATCAAATCAAATTACCATTAATACACTTTAGTATTTTTCCTTCCTTACGTAAACACTACCTATTTACTCTCAGCATCACTCTTATCCTAACTCTTGAGCAAGGCTAAATGGTGGGTAAACCCATCAAACTGATTTGTTAGCTATATCGAATTTTGTTGTAAATCCTTGGAAGTTCCATTAGTACATCATATCCTCTAAAGCTGTTCGTGGGTTTTTACTTACTCTTCGTTTGCATTAATCCTTTCCGCACATTCCTCATCACTCCTTTTAGAATTGTGTTGTGAGTCCTCAGAAGTTCCATTGGTGCGTCATATCCTCTAAAGCTGTTTGTAGATTTTTGCTTACTCTTCGTTTACATTAATCCTTTCTGCACATTCCCCATCACTCCTTTTCGAGCTTTCTACAAACTTGGACCCATCTAACAACAGGCCTTATCTGTTCTTAGTCACAGTCCACATCATCTTGGTATCAAAGTAGAGGTTTTGTTTGAGTTATAGTTTATGTTTGAAGTTCTGTTTATACCTTGTTTTGCATATGTGAAACAGAGAAAGTTACTGTGTCATTTAATTGCTGTGTTTGTTAACTGTCACTTTTTTTAGTTTGTGGAAGTGTTTGCTATATCACCTATTTGAAGGAGTTTGAGCTTTAAATCTGTAGAGAAAATGACTAACCCAAGTATAAACATTAGTGTTGGAGATGACAACAGTGGAGTTATTCCCCATGGACGATAGCCTAAGGGAACCCCTAGGAGTACTGACGAGAGATTAGATGAGGTGGCTAATCTCCTAATAGATCCAACCCGAGTTGCTCATGCATTGGGTTGCCAACCGACTAAAGCTACACAAAACACCCCACAAGCTGCTCAACTTATTAGAGGTTGGGACCTAACTTGACCAGTTCAAGGTAGAGAAGTAGGTGGATGAGTAAGATAAAGGATAGACTTAAGAGAACTAGATGAAGAAGATGAGGAAGAGTATTTTGAAGAAGAGCAAGCTAGAGTTCCTAGAGCATCCAACCGTATGAAGCTTCAGATTCTGAACTTCAATGGATTTAGGAATACTGATAAGTATTTGGAATGGGAAGGGAAAGTAGAGTGTGTTTTTTACTATTGTTAGTACGATGATTACAAGAAAGTGAGAATTGCTACTGTTGAGTTCTTCGCATATGCCACCATGTGTGAAAGAATTTCCAGGCTATGAGGAGACAAGAAGGCTACTAAGAGATTAATACTTGGCCTGAAATGAAAAGGATACTGAGAAATAAATTTGTGCCAGAAACTTACCTACAAGATACTTTCACTTGGCTTTAGAAACTGAGACAAGGAGGCCAAATAGTTGACAAATATGTACAAGAATTCCAAATGCTCATGATTCGATGTAAAGTAGAAGAGTCCCCAATACGAACAATCTCTAGGTTTATCATGAGATTAAGAGGTGATATTCAGGACATTTTAAAGCTCCAACAATTTACTACAATGGATGAAGCTGTTAGAATAGCCCAACGAATAGAGAGATAGAGAAGAAGCTGAGTACTAACTAGCCGATCCGGATAGGGAAGTCAACGAGCTCAGTCAAGTACCAAGCTGAGTAGAGAGATGGATGTTCGAGTCAAGTTGAATGACCGACCTAACGATGAAGTACTGACTTAAACTTATGAGAAGGGGTAAAGATCAAGTAGGAAAATGAGCTAGACCAAGTACTTCAAATGCCAAGGTTTCAGACATATGGCTACCTAGTGCTTGAATAGAAGAATCATGGTAATCAAGGGCGATGTCACAAAGCTGGAGGTAAAGAGTATAGATGAGGAACCCAAGGAGGAGGAAATCACTACCAAGAAAGAAAATGCCAAGAAGGAACTGATTGAAGAGGATGTGTTCCCTGAGAACTTAGACCAGTTGATCATGGTTTTCTGATGCATAATGAACATGAAGCCCTCACGAAAAGAGAAGCAGAGAGAGAATTTATTTCATATCACCTGTAAGGTGAATGATCAAGCGTATGCCCTCATTATAGATAGTGGAAGTTGTACCAATGTGGTATCAGCCAATCTTATTTCAAAATTGAAGTTGCTAATTGTTGTACATCCAAAGTCATATAAGTTGCACTGATTAAGTGAGAAAGGGGCACTACATGTCACTCAGCAAATACTACTACCAATCACTATAAGGAATTACTTTGACTAGATTCTCTACGACGTACTACCCATGTGTGCTTCCCACGTGTTGTTAGGTAGACCATGGCTATTTGATAAGAGAGTTATCCATGATGTGTTGTGAACCATGACCAAGAATAGATAAGGCTGGTCGTTGGATGAGTCTAAGCTTGCAGAAAGATCAAAAAGGGTTAATGGAGAAAGGTATGAAAAGGGGAAAAAATGACGAATGTAACAGTAAGCAAAAAACTACGAATAGCTCTAGAGGATATGATGCACTAATGGAACTTCAAAGGACTTACGGTACAATTCAATATGATGTACAAATTAGTCCAATGAGGTTACTCGCCACCTAACCATGCTTAAGGGAAAGGATAAGAGTGATGCCAAGAGTAAACAATGGTGTTTACGCAAGGAAGAAAGTACACAAAAGTGTATTAAAGATAATCCGATCCATTATAGCTACAAGTATAAGGGTATTTATACTCGTAAATTAGGTTAACTTGCCCAAAAGGGAAAAGACAAAAAGGATATTTCTTAAAAAAGTAATGTATACGATACAAAAAGGTAAAAATGAATATCCAAGGAAAACAATCATTAGTGCTATAGATTCTGCATATGATATTATACACGTAACGATGCTGCATTGGTGAGGTTGTTAGGAGATGCGAACAAAAAGTACGAACAGATGGGCTTATCCCAACAAGGATAGCTTAGTTAATCCTGTCTCTCTCTCTCAACTTCTCGGCAAGGAAGATGCCGAGTAATTGGTTGGCTCAATGCTAGAGAGTAATTATCAACTCGACATACCATAGAAAAATGGGCAGCCATACAACACGACATTAAAGGTGACTCGGCAAGGGAATATTCGACTTCGGCAGGGGTTAGTTGGAATAAAAGGATTCATTGTGCCAGCCCCTCTTATCATTGGGCTCGACTACAGGTTAGAGGTCTGGTAACTTAATTCATATCATTCCTTCTGAGTTATTTTGGACTTCGGATCCAATTTGAATAGTATTCGCACAATTCTCCATCAGGGTAATATAGACTGAGGTCGGCAATGTTGAAGGCATCAGAAACCTTATAGTCCTCAGGCAATTCCAACCTATAGGCTTTGTCAGTAATTTTCTAAAGGATTTTGAAAGGTCTTTTTACTCTTGCAGATAATTTGTTCTTCCTCATATTCGGGAACCATTCCTTACTGAGGTGCAACCATACCAAGTCTCCCAACTGAAATTATTTAGCCGACCTACCTTTGGTCATTTCACACATTCTTCTGGTAACTTGGTCAATGTGCCGAGTGACCTTATCATAGATATGCTAAAAAGATTATACTCTAGCCAATGCATCAGGGTCCTCTTACACTGGTACTGGTATAGAGGCGTTATAACGACCCAACAGTATCGTTATCGTGATAGGTCGCCGTGTACCGTATAAAGGTCTATTATCAACCCCCTTGTTGATCATAAGCCTTTCATACGACACACAAGGCTCCTTCCACTTTACGTTACCACTAGGCCCATAGACTAGTAATATAGAGTAATTTAACTAAAATTTCTTCTATATTAATTTAACTAATTGTGTGGGCTCATGAGACCCACACCAAAATAATATTACAAACAAATGCAGTTCATAACGGAACTGCATAAAATCTAAGTTATGCACAAAAACATAAAAGTATCTAAATATCTATAATCTATTACAAAATGTCCTCTTCGCTCTCTGATCGCTCCAACCTGTCTCTACACGAGACTTACCATGGGCATGCCTTGGCCCAGATTGACGAAGAGGTTCTCCTGTATCAACAAAAATCTATAGGGATGTAAGCTTACGCTTAGTGAGATAAATGCTCTCGTCAGTACTACATAGCAAAAGTTTATTATATGCACAATCATATGAATGCATGAACAATCAGTATGTCAAACAACACATGCAGTGACCTAGGAACTGCATACGACTCAGACTTTCGCCCCCTAAAGTCGGGGTTTGGATATAATTAACTGACCCAAACCAAAATTTGGGTTCTAGACCTTGGGTTTTATTTCATTTGCACTATCGTGCTCATACCAAAACAAAACTCTACATATATATATATATATATACTTCCTTTACCAAAATCAAATCATATCTTTTAAAATCCCAAGTCTAGCGGTATGGTAGCCCCCACAATCCACAAACACACGCCCTAAGCAGAAGCTACAAGACTCGGCCCCTCGCCGACGATTGGTGTCTCCCGACGCCTAGTAAGCCCATCAGCTTAAGACAGAGACTCAATATATATGCTGGCATAGCTAGTGCCCAATCTTACAGGAAACTCATATTCCTATGAGTCCCTTCCCATCTTCTGCGTGAAGCGGCAGTCGGTGTTATTCGTATGCAATATGGGGTATGCATGATTCATTTTGATTTCTTAATCGCATAAGTGATTAACTCGATTTTCAGGGTGATCAGACAATTTCATTCTATACAATTCATATGTATATATGATGCAAGCAATTCCCCTTATTAAATATACTTAACAAGTCATCACATTCATCCACAAATTCATACATATGCATCTCCCATATCCCACAAGCATCTAAATTCATATATATAAGTTTGAGTGCATCTATTCTACAAGCACAATCAAGTAAAGAGTCATCGGGAATTTACTCACTCTACCATGTGGGTCAGTCAAAGTAATCCGGAGGCAAGTTGTCTCCGTAAACAGTGTCCCCTGGTCATTGAAATAATTTTTATAAGGAATTGAAACAAACTTAAGAAACTAAGTAAATTTTCCTTAAGTTATACTCTTGACTAGTTTTCGAAATTTTTCCTGGTTTCTACCTAAAGTTCAATCGTGTATAACTTTTTCGTTTTAAATCCGATTTTTATGATCTTATAGTCAATCTTCATCTTTTTCGAGTGTACTTTAACGTGGTAAGGTTAGATTTTCAAAATGAGGTATACAATCTGTCCATGGGTCAAAACAGTAGCGTTCCTCATGTGTTGGAGTGTTTTTAGGCCTTGTTTGGTAAATGGGCTTTTTGATAACTTGAGGAATCCTTTGGGCTTGGTCTTAAGATTTTATCCTAAGCTTAAAATATTCCTTGAGATCAGATTTACAACTTTGATTTATATTCCTAAGGCTAACAACCACTTCTTGAGCCCTTTAGTGGGCTTAAGATGTCAAATGGGCTTGTTTTCGGTTCAAACTAAAGTTAATGACTTTGGTGGGCTTATGGGGCCTTAGGTGGATTGCTTATGGGCTTCAAAACAACCTCTCTTGGTATTTTAAGGTGCTGGTCAAATTTTTATTGAAGGCCCAACTTAGAGTTCTAGGCTTGTTTTGAGAGTTTTAGGCCCGGTTTTGAGTTTTAGGCTTTATATGCTTACTATACTTGCTTTGGTTGATCTTTTTACTTTGTTCATTCACTTTTATCATATTTTTGAGCTTCTTTTTCCCACGTTCCAGATCTTTTCATGATGGTTCCAAGGGGTCCTTACTTGGTTTTTTCAACTTGTTTCATCATTTCCTTAAATTTAGGTGGTAGATTATGTACTTAACTACTTATGTACAAATCTTAACTTAAGTTTTCTTCCATCAAATGATCCTTTAACTCATGCTCCACATAAAGAAATAAAAGATCTTATACTTAATACAACTCCCATATCATAGCTCATGTCATACAAAGTTGGTTTCTTTATAAAATTTCATGTGATGGATTTTTCCTTAACTTAAGTCTAGATTTGAGTAACTTAATGGAAACAAAATCAACATCCAAATGACTATGGAACCCTCACGTCCAGCATGCTTATCCTCCATTGAAGTTCTCATTCCAAGATTTTCTTAGCTTAAAATCTTCCATTCAAAGCATTAAACAAATGTCTTTACAAAACATCAACTTTACATGCTCATGTTTCAACTTCATGTAAGAGTTTCATGGCTTGTTTCTTAAAACGATTTTTGGTGCTATAACAACTTAAACCTTACTTATATCTTCAAGAAATCAAGGTCTCCTAACATAAATACTAATCCACACATCATAAGAAACACTTACTCGTCCTTAACGCAAAATTTGGTGGTTGTACACTAAGATTCCACTTGAGCTTTTAACTTTGCCTCCTCCTTTTTGCCACCCTTTTGAAACCCGAATCTTTTGGTCTTTTGGAATAGGGTTTATGGAAGATTCTAATGGCCTTAAAAGGTCTTGGATGGTGGAAGAAAACGACACAACAACAAAAGAAAAAAATGCCATGAGTGAAGCTTCAAGAATGGAACAAAAATTGATTTTGTGGGGTAAGGTTGTTTCTCATTTTTATGTTTATTTCAAAGGAGAGAAAGATGAAGTGAAAGTGAAATTGAAAGAGAGAGAAATAATGGAAAGTGTGGCCGGTTGGAAATGGAGAGAGAATGAGTGTTTAAATGTCTTGAAAGTATTGTTTTGTAGCTTACATAAAGTCAACAATTGCAACTCTTGATGATGTAAGCATTAAAGGGTGAATAGTGATGTGTAAGAAGAAGTGATTGATGGGTGAATGACAAGTGCATGGCCCCCCTTTCTCCCCTTTTTAGATCTGCCATTGGATGTCTTTTTAGGCCATGGAGTGGTCTTGTCACATTTATTAAAGTTAAGCTTATGAATTCTTGTGAAAATTTGTCCATATATAGTATAAGTGAAGAGGTGATAAGGAAATTGTCTTATCACTAGATTTTGATAAGTTATCAATTGATAAATGATTCCAACTCTCAATTGATAAGTTATCTAAGGTGATTGGTTAGTCTACTTATTTATGTGCAAGGCTTATACATGAAGATAAGGGCATAGCCTTATAGAAAATTGTTTTTAGATTTTCATCTCACATTGTTTTGTAATTTATGATTTGATTTTTGTAGGATTGTGAAATTTTCTAAAGTTGAATGAAATTATTCAAATTAAATTATCGATTAATTATTTAGGGTTAAAATTCCTTAATGGTTTTAAGGTTTATGGTTTTAAGGTTTAGGGTTTTAAGTAGCTTTAGAGCTCGCAATTCTTCAAACTCGGGTTTTATCAATAATTGGCTTTTGAATTGTAAAAATTTAATTTGTTTCTAAATATAAACTTAAGTTTTTGGTTTAGTTGATCTTCGGGAACGTTCGGAAAGTACTCTTAATTCAAATCTTTAGGCCCATTAAAAATAGGGTTTACAGGCGTGGTCGAGAGGCAACTTTGGATTCAATCCATAGACCACCCCGAAGGGAGTCTGCTTATGGTGTCATGTATAGTTTGGTTATAAGTGAACTCAACCATTAGCAAGCAAACATCCCAATCAGCCAAGTTCTTACCTATTACAGCTCAAAGTAATGACCCTAAAGTACGATTAACCACCTCTGTTTAGCCGTCAATTTGGGGGTGACATGAGCTACTGAAGAGTAATTTGGTTCCCAACTGACGCTATAAGGTTTTCTAAAAATGGCTCAAGAACTTTGGGTCTCTATCAGAGACTATACTTCTCAGCACGTCGTGTATCTGCACAATCTCCTATAAGAAAAGAGAAGCAATAGCTAAAGCATCATTAGTTTTGGTACAGGGCATAAAATGTGACATCTTACTTAACCAATCTACGACAACCATTACACAATCTTTGTCTCAAGCAGTTCATGGCAGTCTAAGAATAAAGTCCATACTTAGTTCAGTCAATGGCCTCATCGGAATAGTTAGGGGCATTGCTTTCCCTTGCTTGGCTCGACTCTTGACCTTTTTGCATACGGCACAACTTTTGACAACTCGGTGCACATCTCTCCACATTCTCGGCCAAAAGAATCGACCATTCAATAGTTCATAGGTCCTCCTCTCCCTAAAGTGTCCGGAGAGTCCTCTACTGTAGGCTTCCTTGATTAATAATTCCTATAGAGAACAAATCGACATACACAGTTTCCCCCCTCAAAATAAGTAGCCATCCTCCACATAATACTCGTCCACTATCCTTCCATCCACGCATCGCGAAATTATTGATCCAAAGTGTGGATCCTCTGAGTATTATTCTTTAATACTCACAAACCCAAACAGCTTGGTCTACAGTTCTGATAAAAGCGCATGTCTCCTTAAAAGAGCATCTTCAACCACATTGCTCTTTCCTTTTCCTTGCTTGTATTTAATTACAAAATTGAATCCCTCAAGGAATTCAACCCATCTCACCTGCCACTTTGACAACTTAGTCTAGCTTCGAAGGCACCTTAGCAATTCATGATCAATATATATGACAAATTCTCTCAGCAGTAAATAATGTTGTCATACTTGCATCACTCGGATCAGTGCCAAAAGTTCCTTGTCATACATAGAGTAGTTCAGTTGCGATCCTTAAAGTTTCTCGCTATGGAAGGCAATTGGTCGGCCTTCCTGCATCAGCACAGCACCTATTCCAATGCCTAATGCATCGCATTTCAACTCAAAAATTTTGTCAAAGTCAAGTAGTACTAACAACGGGGCAGAGATCAACCTTTCTTTTATGTCAGCAAAGCTCCTCTCCTCCCTTTCTTCCCATTAAAAGTTAGTGTTTTTCTTCGTTAATTTAGTAAGTGGTGTAGCGAGGGTACTGAAATTCCTGATGAAGCCAATCCATTGAAACTTCTTACATCGGCACAAATAGTACTCGACAATTGCTTTGATCTTCTTGTCATCGACTCGCAAGCCTCCTCTATTGACTACATAGCCCAAGAATACCACTTCCTCCTAGCAAAAACAACATTTCTTTAAATTTTCAAATAGTCTCTCGGGACGGAAGATATCTAGGACTACTCTAAGATGTTCACAGTGACTCAACATGTCGATACTGTATACTAAGATGTCGTCAACGTATACCACGACATACTTCCTTATGAGATGTCTCAGCACATAGTTCATAAGTCTCATAAAAGTGCTCAAGGCGCTCAACAAGTCGACGGGCATGACCATCCACTCGTAAAGTCCATGCCAAGTCTTAAACGTAGTCTTCCCTTCATCTCCAAGCCTCATGCGGATTTGATGGTAGCCAGGCTTAAGATCAATCTTGCTAAAAATCTTGGCTTCACTTAATTCATCTAACATGTCTTCTAGCCTTGGGATCAGATACCTGTATTTGATCATGATTTTATTCACGGCTCAGCTGTCAACACACATCTGCCAAGTTCTATCCTTCTTCGATACTGGAAGTGCGGGTACAGCACAAAGGCTAAGACTCCCTCTTACATAACCTCTCTCCAACAACTCATTGACTTAACGTTAGAGCTTAGAAGCCTGCTCGGGATTCATCTGATAAGCTAACTTATTCGGCAATGCAATGCTAGGTACTAAGTCAATGCAATACTCTATGCCTCGAGTTAGGGGCAACCCCTCAAATAACTGTTCTAAGAACAGGTCGGCATATTCATCTAACAACTCCTTGATTTCCTGAATAAGCTCACCCCGCTCCTTCACTTCTAATAGTCGCCTGACCAACAATAGGGTCAACTCGTCAGCATTAATGGCCTCTCAAAGCTTAACTCTACTCATCACCAAAGCTTTCTTTGATTCGCGAGTGAGTTTCGTCCATAACTTATGAACTTCTCTCAACGACATCGGATTTAATGTGATCTTCTGGTCATCCTTCTCAATACATGTTTCTATAGCCGTCATATATAACTCTCTTATCAAATAACTACGGCCTACCCAACAACACGTAGGAAGCGCACATAGGCAGTATGTCGCAGAAGATTTGGTTAGAGTGATTCCCTATAGTGATCTACAGCAGTATTTGCCGAGTGACATGTAATGCTCCTTTGTCACTCAACTAGTGCAACTTGTATGGCCTAGGATGTGTAATAAACGGTAGCTTCAATTTTGAAACAAGATTAGATGATGCCACATTGATGCAACTTCCACTATCTACAATAAGGGCACACATTTGATCATTCACCTTATAGGTGATATAAAACAAATTCTCTCTCTGCTCCTCCACTAGTGAGGGTTCTACACTCATAGTGCGTCGGACAACCATAAGTAATTGATCTAAGTCCTCGAGAAATACGTCCTCCTCAATCAATTCTTTCTTAACAGGGACCTCCTCCTCCTCGGGTTCCTCATCCATACTCTTTACTTCTAACTTTGGGATGTCTCCCTTAATGACCATTGTCTTTCGATTCGGGTACTAAGCAACCATATGTCCAAACCCTTAATATTTGAAGCACTTGATCTGACTTGTCTTCCTGCCAGACCCTTGCCCTTTCTCATATGTTCGGGTCAGCAGTTCACCATTGGATCAGCCTTTCTGTTTGGCTCTGACATCAACCCTTCTGCTTTGTTCGGTACTAGTCTAAGCTCGGTGACTTGCTTGTCTTGGTCAATTAGTTGGCATTTTTGTTGTTACTCGGCTCCTTCTTTGCCTCTCTACTCGCTATGCAATCCTAACTACTTCATCTATTGTATCAAATCATTGGAGCTCCACGATATCTCGAATGTCTCCTCTCAACTCAATAACAAATCTTGAGACTATTCGAGCTAGTGGTTCCTCCACTTCGCAACATATCATAAGCATTTAAAAGTCTTAAACATACTCATCAACAATTTAGCCTCCTTGTCTCAACTCCTGAAGACAAATGAAAGTATCTTGGAGGTATGTTTATGATACAAATCTATTTCTGAGCACTCTCTTCATCTTAGGCTAAGTGTTAATCTCTCAGTACCCATCTCGTCTTCTCATGGCCTGAAAATTCTTCAACCACATGATGGCATATTCGAAGAATTCAATAGCAACAATTCTTACCTTCTCATAATCTTCATACTAGTAATAATCAAACACATGCTCCACCTTCTTTTCCCACTCCAGATACTCATCAGCATTCCCAAATCCATTGAAACTCTGAATCCGCAACTTCACATGGTCGAATGCTCTGGGGACTTGTACATGCTCCTCTTCAAAATGCTTTTCTTCCTCCTCATCATCAAGCTCTCTCAGGTCTATCTTTTGCCTTACTCGTCCATCAACTCCTCCACCTTGAACTAATCGAACTAGTCGAACTACATTCTAACCTCTAATAGGTTGAGCAGGTTGTGGGGTGTTTTGCATGGCCTCAATGGATCGACAAGACAGCGCATAAACAATACAGGTCAGATCTACTAAAAGGTTAGCTACCTCATCAGACCTTTCATTAGTGCTTCTAGGAATTCCCTAAGACTGTTGTCCATGGTGGACAACCTCACTGTAATCACTAGTACCAACATTTATATTTAGGTTTGTCATTTTTCCTCACAAATTCGAGATTCAAATAGACACTTCAAAAAGTGAATAGTTAACAACACAACAGTCAAATGAACACAATAACTAGCTCTATTTCACACATGCAAAACAAAGCTCCATAGAACTTAAAAAAAAACTAACTATAGTTCACATAAAACCTTCGCTTTGATATTAAGATGTTGCAAACTGTAACCAAGAACATACAAGGCCAGTCACTAGATGAGTCCAAGCTTGCAGAAAGCTTGAAAAAGGTTAATGTAGAAAAGTACGAAAGGGGGCAAAAATGACAAATGAAACAGTAAGCAAAAAACCATGAACAACTCCAAAGAATATGACATACAAATGGAACTTCCAAAGACTCACGGTATAATTCGATATAATGCACGAATTGGTCTAATGAGGTTACTCACCACCTAACCTTACTTAAGGAAAATGATAAGAGTGATGCTGAGAGTAAACAACAACGTTTACGCAAGGAAGAAAATACTCAAAAGTGTATTGAAGATAATCTTATCTATTATAACTACAAGTACAAAGGTATTTATACATGTAAGTTAAGGCAACTTGCCTAAAAGGGAAAAGATAAAAATGACATTTCCTAAAGAAGCAATGCTACTGAGAGAAGTTAACAAACTACAGACAAAACTTACTCACAGATTGAAGAAGGCTTTAGTAATAAGTAAAGCCGAGCTTCGAGAGGCCATCAATATTGATGAGCTGATCCTCATGTTGGTCAGGCGACTATTAGAGAAATGAAGGAGCAAGGTGAACTACCCTAGGAAATCAAATAGTTACTAGATGAGTACACCAACTTATTTCTAGAATAGTTACCTGAAGGGTTGCCCCCACCTTGAGTCATAGAGCATTGCATTGACTTGTTACCCGATGATATGCTACAGAATAAGCTAACCTATCAAATGAATCTCGAGCAAACTTCTAAGCTCCAACATCAAGTCAATGAGTTATTGGAGAAAGGCTATGTCAAAGAAAGTCTCAACTCTTGTGCTATACCGGCACTTTTAGTGCTGAAAAAGGATGAAACCTGGCGAATATGTACAGACAACTGAGATGTGAATAAGATTACTATCAAGTACTAGTATCTTATCTCAAGGTTAGATGATATGCGAGATGAATTGAGTGGGGCCAAGATTTTCAGCAAGATTGATCTTAAGTCTGACTGCCATCAAATTTGCATAAGGCTAGGAGACCATTGGAAAATGGTGTAAAAAATAGAAGGAGTGAAAAATAGAGTTATGAATCCAAATAGAAAAGTAGGCAAATGTTAAAAACTAAATGTATACTTTTTTTCTTTTTTCCTATTATTTATCCATTTTCATCTAAGGTAAATATATATGTTGGCTGTTGTTATAGTATGGGGTTTTATTGCAAATATTAAAAACACATTTTAAAATCAATGGGATCTCAAGAGGTTAGTAGCTTTCACTAGAGAGATCTCAAGAGATCAAACAAGCATGCAAAGGCTTTAGTGAGTGGCTAGGAAAGAGTGCATAAGTGGGCAAAGCTAGTATTGAGACTCGTCTATGGTAGGCTATTGATCGCTAGCTCTAGTAACATAGGAACTAAAACCATCTTTATGTAAGCGCATATAGTCAAGTTATAATATAATACAAATTTGAATCTAAGTTGTCAATCCTATAGGGAACCATAAAATGGAGCAAAGCCTAGATTACTAGCAATTTTCCCTAAATTACCAACTATCAAACTTATCAATTTAATTCTTTATATTCAAATAATCAAAATTAAAACAAGAATAATAAAATAAGACGATAAAACAAACGAATGACAAAATAACAAACAAAGAAAATTAATTAAATTGTAGGACACATGATCCTTAGTAAATCTATTATTTACTACCTAATTATATGTAACTTTCAATCTCATTTGCATTTTTGGACCATAGAGATTCCTAATGCAAATTAATAGAACTTATGTCTCTTAATTAATTCCTAACCCTGAGTATACTCTATCCGAATTGCTTTTATAATAAAGTATCTCAAATCTGGATTAAGATTTTGAATTAATTTGGAGAAATCAAATAGTTAATCACCTAGTCTACTTCTAATTGCATCGGTCGATCTAAGTACAAGTTCTTGTGAACTTTATAGTAGATTCATACAATAATTCAATAACCGGTTATATTGAATTAAAAACAATACAAAACAATGTAATTAGATCACAAAACGCAATACCATAGATTGAAAATAAAAACAATTGTCATATTGAATTAGGGTTCGATAAAAGATTCACTAAGAAACTTAAATTACAACATGAAAGTAAAATAAAAGAAATTTAAAGACATGAGAGACCTTCATACTTTACCTTATACAAATGCTCCTCTAAGGGCTCTTTCTAAGCACTAAGCCTAGGACTCTATATAGAATAAAACCTAAGGTTACAAAAGAAGCCTTACAAAAATAAATGATCAACAAATCATGGCATATATATGCCCTAAAATACAGTCATAATTTTAAGCGTGTTTTTCTTCTTTACATGCAATTTTTATTTTTCAATGAAACTCTTATATGAGAGGTAAACAATCTAGGTACAATAAAAGATTCACTAAGTTAAATTACAACATTAAAGTAAAATAAAATAAATTTCGAGACATAAGAAACCATTGTACTTTATCCTACACAAATGTTCCTCTAAGGGCTCTCTTCAAACACTAAGCCTAAGACATTATATATAGAACTTAGACTTAAGGTTACAAAGGAAGCCTTTCAAAAATAAAAGATTTACAAACCATGGCATGTACACAACCTAAAACACGATCGTGATCTTAGGTATATTCTTCTTCACATGCAACTTTGATTTTTTAATGGAATTATTGGAGAGAGATACACGATCAGGGTACACGATTGTAATCCTACACATGCTCTTCTCCAAACACTATTTCTTGTATGGATTCCACTCGATTGAGTAGCTTGGTTAATGCATTTCCTCATTAAAACTCAAAACTCCATAAAATCGCTCGAAAACTTATCGAAAGCTTATAAAACACTTACAAATAAAAAAATAACCAATTAAGCTCCAAATTATTAATAATTGATTTAAATAATAGATCAAATTACACAAAATTGCCCTAAAATATATATATGCTAAATGGTCGTTATGAGCTATTAAGATAACATACACTGAGCTAGTCTTTGAAGGCCTTAGAGTCTAGCTCAAGTCAACAATCTTAAGGTTAGAGATCTAGTTAAGGAGGTTAGGTTTCCATCAACCAATGTAACAAGATACGTCCTTGAGCGTTCTTTATCGTTCTTCACTCATTTTTTATTTATATGCTTTTTCAATCTTTCTTAAAGCAATTTCAAAAAAAAATATGATATTTCTTTGAATCTCCTAGATGAACAAGAAGAGGCTTCTACTTATAAATTGTGGCATTCAATCTTGATTGTCAGATAACTTAAAGATCAAACAAGAAGAGCCACTAATGGCATCTATTAGATCGTTTCTAACAATGAACAAATGAAATAAAGCCTCTTTGATCCTTCTTAACTCCTCATAAGCTATTCTCTATAAACGAGCCTTGCCAAGCCTCAAACTTCATAAACAAGCCCAAGAAGGCATATTAGAACAAATCATCTCTTAGAAAGTTTATATTCATATGTCCAATAATTAAAAAAGGCTAAGATTAGGCAAACAGATTCAACAATCTTTATTCTAAACCTTTCAAGTCATATCTTCTTAAGACATCTCTAAATAATTGTGCTTTGCTCCCTAGACCCTCTTAGTAGCTTAAGAAGCTTATCCATGGTATCAAATTGGGCTAAAATCCCAATCACTAAAATAAAAATAGCTTACTATAGAAACTTACTAAAAATAAAATTGTTCCTAAAAGTTTAATAAATGCAACAAATCTTTACAAAATACTACTAATTTACAATCGCTTTTTTTTTTTTTTTTTTACATAGAGTTAAGATGGTCTAAGTACACTTCAACCTAAATTCAACATACGACATCTAAATTTATGAAGTACTAAGTAAACTATGGTTATTTTTTAATTAATTTGATAATGTCATTTTACATTGTTTGCGAATATGATTATAATGTAATAGCATTTCTTCTTATCTCTTTATGTTTAAGATAAAGAGTTTGCACTCTACTATTGTAGTAGATTCATGTGTAGTTATCCAAAATCTTTAGACTCACAAAGTTAAAAAAGCATTCTTTATGCTTTATATCTTATAAGAGTCCAAATTAGATGTGTTGTGAATGTAGAGACATAAGGAAAAATAGCACCATCCTTTATGCCAAATAAATAAAAAGTCAATAAAAGAAGTCATTATTTTGCTTGTGGTTGGATGTCAATCAAGGTTGTGCCATAAAAAGCTCAATGGAATGACAAAGTTTTCTAGTAAACTTATGAAATATATATGGCTTTATACATTAGAATTACCAAATATGAAGAGCAATTGTGATTTTTTTAAGAAAAGTATGGATTTTGAGTACAATTATCATTTGAAAGCTTAAGCAGTCCTATCCTAGGCAAGAAGTTTCATAAGACTATATGTTCATGTTCTACCAAAACATGAATAGTCCATAAAAGAACTACCTAGGTGAAATCTAAACAAATGGGGAGTGTTGCACACCAAACTATTAATAGACACCCTATAGTGATGAGAGAATTATCCATACTATGTGATAGTTGTTTAATACTTGCTTAAAAGCAAGATTGGTAGAAGTAATCATCTTTCCATGTAAATTTTCCTCCTAAGCCAACCTACAAAGATTATATGTGATTAATTCATTGTGTAACATGGAAAAATAAGCATATTCAAGTATTCATCACTGATGCTTTCAATATCCACTACCACTTGTTCCTTTGCTAAAGTAGAAAATATAAACTCATCTTTAGTGAACTTGGATTGTATGTTTTCAACTCATACGAAACTCCTACAAATGTACTTGTTATCATCTTAAAAAGTTAGCGGAGGCATATACATGGGATCTAGTTGGCTATGAGCATCACTACTAAAATAAAATTCACGGTGTTGATTGGTGAATGTTTTTGAATTATTGATTTATGATTGATCTAAGGTGTAAGACCAACTTATATGATTTTGTACTCAAAAGTTTGAAATCCTATCATAAGTCTTTAACAAAATGATCCCATGATGAAAATTCATTAAATCGATGCATCATTTCATACCATATTGAAGTCCTGTCTTCCATAACAAATGATACTTATTGGATGAATTATTCTTCATCTATTTAATATCATCAAGTAATAGTTCAACTTTGAGCATCTATACTAATAGATTATTGCCACAAAATTTTAGTATGTCCATTTTATTATACTAAGTATTAATTTAGAAAGTAACAGAAATGGTGAATCCTCGTATTAAAATAATGATTTTAATTCATCTCATGAGACCAAATCAAGAATTCACTACTTGTAAAAAGAATTCAACATCACTTATCATTTTTCACTCCTTCTGTTTTGAAAGTTGAAAGTTAAAAGCACATTCTTAAATCTATAACTGTGGCTCAAAAAATAAGAGTACTAAATATTAGTACCCATTGCCCACTCTATCTTAGGCTTAACACTATATATCCCAAATACCTTAAGAAAACCTTAACAAAAGTATAAATTGCAACCTTTTTTTTTTCTCTACTTCAAAACTCTCTAGAAAAGGTAATGTTGTACTCTTTCTTTTCTCTATGTTATCTTCATTTTATCCCCTTAGTTTCTTTGATCTTGTTACTTTCTTTTCACTAACCTCACTAAAACATATGATGCTTACTCCCTTAATCTCTCATGCGTATCTCATGTTCATGTGTTATAGTTCTTACTATGCAAATTACTAATCCTGTTATTTCCATATGTATTCGAGGTATGATTGATGTAGGCAAGTGCACCTATTAGTTTATAATATAGCGGATACGAATCCAAATGTCGATCCCATAGAGACTAGTATGATTACTAATACCCACTAGATCTTTATTATCTAATCAACAAATTAAATTTCTAGAATCTTAAAGAAGTAAATCTAAATTACTGCTAAAACTAATTTAAATATTAACTAAGACACAATTCAAGAATTAACAAGAAAGAAATTCAATTAATTCAAGATTCAACATTATACCTAGATCTTGTTTTCCTTAAATTTAACATGTGATTTTCCTAAAAATCATCTAATTTATTCTTTAATCTTTCTTGACTAAGAGAATTCTCTACTAAAGTTAATCACTTTCTTAAGCTAATTAACCCTAAACATAAAATCACTTATTAGAATCTCTTTTCAATAGCATGATCTAAGATTGTATTATTAAATAATGAATTCTCTATGCTTTAATTTGAAATCTGGAAGAATCTTATAAATTATCTCTAATCTTGCAATAATTCTTATTAATTATGCCTAAATCTAATCTTATAAGAAATCTCTCGATTCTCTTATAAAATATCAAACTTTAGATTACTATCCACAAAAATAATAACCTAAATTATAAAGCAAACATAATTGAACCAAGAAAATAATAAAGAACTAAATTAATCAAATACTAATCATGTCACATGAATAGATATAGGTTTCACAAAACCTAAATAGCTAGATTCTACTCACTACACATCCTAAAATAATAATCTAAAATCAAAGTATAGAAAATAATAAAAAGAATCATCATAAAATCTAAACAAAATTGAATCTTGAAATCTTTGCTTCTCCTCACTTTTTTTATTATTCTTGACTACAAAAACTCCCTCAAAGTTATGCCAAAAAGTCCTTCAAATAAACCCTAATAAGGCTTTATATATGAAAAGATAAAAAAAAATAAGTCGATTAAAAAAGATACAACCAAGGACACAATCATGTCTTTAGTCGTGTCTTTAACTGTGCTCACATTTGTCTTCTTCTTTGTTTTTTTTTTTAAAATTGGAAATGACATGATCAACGACATGGTCATGTCTTTTGATTGTATCCTAGGTTATAACAGTGAAAAATCAACTTCAATTTTCTTTGGAAATAACAGTCATGTTGTTCAATTGTGTCAATTTTCAAGCCTTCATAACTTGCTCATTTTAACTCTGATTTGAGTAAAATTTATTTCTATCTTCTCATTTTCTCATATAAATCATTTCAAAACCTAAAAAACAAAATTTTACTCAATTAAATATTATTATCTAAAAATAAACTCAAATATAAAGGAAAATCGTAAAAAATCACTAAATAAAATATGTACGATTAAAAACTCATCAATGATAATTGTAGATATCAGCAAATTCAAGAAAACCAATCTCTAAAAGGGGACCAGACTTTTACTAGGGATAGTAATTGCTTATCCCTCTCCAAATATGCATTTCTTTTTACACTTACTGATGTTACAATTGAAAATTACAAATCTAACTTTTCTTACTCAATATAGTTTCTAAATATCTAGAAAGGCTTATTAGTACATTTATGTACTATTTATTTACAACTTCGCCACTTTTATGGTGAATCTTATGTCTTATGACTGTATTGTTGGTCCCTTTTTCTTTTGTTTCTTACTTCAACCACAACGGAGTGGTCATAAAACTAGCATGAATACGTATCCTTAAATATCATAGAGACTTGTTATAATTAACATTTCATTTCTTAAGAACTTGCTAATGTTAAATAATAAACATGTGGGGCCATCAAAAACATATCTCACTTAAATATCGTAGACATTTGTCATCTTCACATTTCTTTTATTGATAACTTACTTATAGTATATAATATAGATTATGAATGATATCAATCTATACAAGGCACAACTAGAGTTAAGAAGCAACCTATTAAATTTAGGGGAACTTTTAGAGTACATAATTAGATTTTAGAAACAAAAAGCACATAAGGTAGTTAATGTTATAGAAATTTAGGATCATAACTTATAATCAACTTTTTGCCTTTTCTATAGCAATTTTATATTGCCACATTGAGTATCTTGAGCTCTCTTTATATCACTTAGAATGAGATTTTAGAATCAATTGTTGGTTATGAATTAATGATAAATGCAAGAGTGGTGATAAATCTATGAGTATGATGCTCCCAAAATAACCGATGCTTGTCGTTTTTCGATGTAGCTACATGATAGTAATGAAGTGTAAGCAGAGTAACCTTGTTACAATAGGGAATGGACAATATACTTTATTTTGGTGGGATAAGTGACTAGGGGTCTATATATTCCATCCCTGCTTCAATACTGAATGCCTTGTTAGTAGAGGAGTATTCATGTTTTTTAGAACATTTTTCACTTCATATATGATAGGAGACTTTATTTATGCCCAAGAATGGTTTATGAGATCTGAAGCTTCAATGTCCATTGAGAAGGATCTTGACAACTTCCCAATTTTTAATTTTTCGTTTTTTTATTTTTTTTAACACAGCCTACCTCCTCCACACCCCACCCCCACCCC
>JAMXBB010000003.1:60031107-60189406 GCA_024138015.1 Lumnitzera littorea | reverse complement strand
CCCCTCCCCCCCCCCTTTGTGTTTATATGGCATTTAGAAGTAGAAATAGAATTGAAATTGCCTTTATCCAATAAAGAAATAGAAATTGCTGGATTTGAGTTCAACACCTATTAACCTTGATTATTGTAAAATCAATTTTTATTTTTGTATTATTAAATTTTCCTTTGTTGTGTAAACTCCCTATTTGTTTATTATTTGAGGTTAAAATTAGAATGCGATGGATGAAAATTTTATCATGGGGTGGACAATCACGGACATTAGAATATACTTACTTAGTTTATGGTGATGCAGTAGTTATTTTTCTTTTTGTTAGCCATGAGCGTTCTGCTGTCGTACCGCTTGGAATCACATTTTACCGTAAGAGTGGGAATGCAATTGTGAAACTGCCGTGATGGTTCACAATTTACGGACGGCTCACAGGAACAGTTGTATATGGGCCCCAACAGATCTCGAGACCCGCTCCCATGAAATACATACTTCTCCGTGCTGCTAATTTTGTACACTTAGCTTCCTTGATATGCAAAAGCCTCGAGGAACTGGAGGAATTAATACTTAAATATAAAAGAAACGTCAAATTTTAGAAAAGTTGAGATGGATGAGCAGAAAATTGCAACTGTTGGTTGGAGACACCACTAAACTTTGCACTTCTTTCCTTTCATTTGTTTCCTCTAAACATATTCCCTTCCATGTCTCTATTCTAATGTGTTACAAAATTAACCAAAATACAGTCAAACCAAACAGGACTGCACCATCGATCACGATTGTGACCAGGATTATAATTTTAATCAAACCCATGGGGGATCTGGAGCCAAGAAGCCAACCAATCTCGAGATGTGAAAGAATTAGACTCCCTCATCCTGATTATACAGCAACACTAATAGGATGTGGCTAGCCAGCAGTGACACAAACCAGAAAACCATAAAGGGAACACTCAGGTCCAGTCAATTTGGACGGTCAAGTCTTGCATGCCTGAGTCATGGTACAAACCATGTGCATACCGGAGCATTAACTGATCACTGATATCATCCTTCACCTGTCAAGGTCGAGCACCAAAAGAAGACCAAAAAAGAATATATGGAAGTTAAAATAAAATATAATACATAAATAAATAAAATTAAATGCAATAACCTGATGATAATTATAGAAACAGGAAATGATAGCCGGAATGCAAAATGCATTCACAGTACATTACAAAAGGCTGATAAATGCATCCAAGTGTAACTTACACAACACATCTGAACCATTCGTTAGTTGATTTTGTTTCTTTCTTTTCTTGTATGCTGTTTAGCAATAATAGAATTTTTAGATATTTTGATTAATAGAATTAGTTACATTTTCTTTTTACTTCTAGAAACATCTAGAAGAGTCTAAAACAGTTAGATAATATTTTTCCTTTTTTTTTTTTGGCCAACTATTATATTACAACTATAAAGGGAAAGAGAAGGAAATCGAATATAATTTATCCTATTGAAAGACCAATGATTATACCATTAGATTACAACGGTTTTAGCAAAATAGTTAGATTTTGATTTAATAGTTGATAACTTACATTATTACTATATCTGCTAGAAACATCTAGAAGAGTCTAGAATAGTTAGTTAGCTGGAGCAAGTATCTATAAGTAGCCTTTAGTTAAAATTAGAGGTGTCAATCAGAAAAGTATGTGTTATAAACCCTAGGTGGGCAACAAGTGCTCATGAATAATTGAAGGTGTTGTGTTTCTCTTCCACTCTAATAATAATAATAATAATAAAGTCCTTTGATCGTGTAATTGAACCTGTGCTCTATCACTTTAAAAACTGTCTATGGTTCCTTGGCGACTCTGCTCTTGAAAGTTTAATGCTGATGAAGACCAATATGGCCTTGGTTGCTACATCAACTAAAGCTTTAGCCAAATTCACCAAATTGCAAAGTGACAATCATGAATTACAGAGAGCTTATTGAAGATGCAGCAAAACAAGCAGCTGGAGTCTGTCAAGGTCTGAGAAGAAGCAGCAAATTATGAAGCGTTCAAAGGAAAATGTGCAATTTTGAAACAAGGAAATCGAAGTTGAGATCGATGGACCAGGCAAAAGGGCAATTAATAAGGAGATTGCAAGACATGCACTGGTTTGAGATGATGCACTTGATTCCTTCGTCTTCTTTTAACGTTACTTTTCTATGGGTGGTGCCACTGGCAGCAAACAAGTTGGAAAATGGGAATTCATCAGATTTTCCACAGTAGCCAAGAGATTAGGAACAATCACATACACTGTCAATAGATCTGATGCACAAACAAGGCTGTCAGCATGGTCTATGCATACTTTCTCACACCATCATGTGTGCCACATATTTACCTCTCACAACCACACTGGAATCTGCTGCCATTTGCTTCCAATGAAGAGGAGACCAACAAATCGTCAGAGGTAATTGTGGCTCAATTTAAAAAAGCATCAGAGAACTAAAACTAAAGGTCACTGTCAGCTTTCTTCTTCTGCATTTCTTGAGAAGCAAAACTATGAAGAGCCAGTAGGAGATGAGAAAGGGTGGATAGCTGTGAACAGTGCTGCATCCCTAGCATAAACAGTGAAGATAGTGGTGTGGTCTAGCCTTGGATGTTTCTATATTGTCCTTGGGGACCAAGACATGCTTAATGGGGAAAGTATTGAATATTGATACAAAATGTCAACTATTGGTTAGTTGACCTTGTTTGTTTGTTCCTTATCTTGTATTTCATTTAGCTATTAATAGATTTTTTTAGATATTTTAGTTAATAGTTGGTTAGTTACATTCCTGTTGATCATCTAGAAACATCTAGAAGAGTCTAGAATAGCTAGTAGCTGAAGCAAGTGTTCATATAGCCTTTAGTTGAAATTAGAGCAGTCAGTCAAAACTTTGAGCAAACCTTCATAATTAAAAAATGTTATGATTCTCTTTCATCCCTAATCAATTTAAAAGAAAAAAAGTAGTTCTTTGATAGCATAATTGAACCCGTGTTCTATCAGTACCTGAATAGATAGAGATCCAACATGATGTCCTGGAACCAATTCCCAAAACCGAGCCTGCAAGATCTCTGAAACATCTTCTCGTGCAGCAATCTGTGTATATATGAGCGAAAAAGTTTAACAAACCACCAATGATATTATTGCAAATATGAAGATGGATGTACAAGAATATCCTTTGGATTACCTGCCTCCAGCATTTGTTCAATGCTGAAGTTGGAATACTTGGTGGTGCCATCTGGAGCAAGATACCTCCACTAGCTTTGAAAAGGGGCATAACAAGCATAAATACAGCAACTGAAACCAAACCCAGACACAAAACTTCTGCATTCTCAACCCTGTGGTGCATCAAATTGGACTAATATGAAGATTAAGTATGAAAACACCCAGCAAAATTACGGGGAGTTCGCTTTATACAAAACAAGCAAAACACAAAGCAGTATGTACCCGAGGGACAAAAACCACGAAGCTAATATCAAACCTGCACTGAAAGATACATATATCCAACATAAGATGAATTTCTAAGAATAAGGTTACAACTACATTGTGCATATGGAACGCTGAGGACAAAAAAGATAATAGAGAGACTGCATACCTACGGATAGAATCAGCTAGAACATGCAGGCACACAGAGTGGTAGTTCATATCTTCAGCTTTTCTATAAACTGCAAGAAAGTCAACACAAGAATATAAAAGGGAGAACTTTTAGTCTGAATATGCTGTGGAGTAGACTATATGAACTATTCACATCAAACCAAAGCAATAATAAGGGATGTAGATCACGCCCCAACCCAATAGGTTCAACCTCAATACCTACAAGGCCTGCCCCAGTAAAGGCACATAGCTTATTAGCACCAGACAAACTAGACCCAGTAAACAAAAAGAAATAGATACCTTTGAAACAAAATTAAAAAGGTACTAAGAGTAGGGATAATATTACCAATCAGGAGATATATATAATAGATACCTTTGAAACAAAATTATAAAAGTACTAAGAGTAGGGATAATATTACCAATCAGGAGATATATATTTACATGATATATGTCCTTGCTCATCACATTTAAAAATAAAATCTTATTTTCTTTTCATATAAATATAACATTTAAGAACAGTGACAGCACCACAAGAATATCAATTCAATGTGCCAGCAGCACAGGTAAGCTCACCGAGATTAACACGAGCATAACTCCTGAAGAACCAAACACCAATGAGATTCACCAATAGATTGGTAACTGCAGAAACAATCAAGTAATGCCTGCAACAACAAAATGATAACAATGATAGTCTAGGATAATACAAATTCATGAGTATCATAGGTATCATTTAGTTGTATAAAATTCATAAGACAACTGAATAAAATATTTTGTCTAATGTTTGATTTACACTTTAAGTTTGATTATTGAACAAAAAAAAGTTTGAAGAACTGAACAAAATACTTAAATTTGTCACATCTAAAATATGATACAAAAATTGACTTTACTAGACAAAAACATAAGTATTGACAATATAAATATAATTATATAAATATTAAACATTATTGAGAATATAAATATTAGATAGTATATAAAATTTGCACCTTTTAAATAATATAAAAATATTATTAAAAAAATATTATATAATATTAAGGATATAAATGTCAAAAAACATTATTGAATCCATTACTTGTGCATACCAAACATAGAACATTACAAAAATCTTTATCTAGTACAATGCAAACCAAATATAGTACAATAATACTATTTTATCATGTACTTTTTATACTTGTACTGTTAAATTCTCTTTATCTTGTTCAACCTTAGTAACCAAATAGTATCATAGTTGCCTTACAGGAACCCTCATATAGAGACAAACATAAAAAATACAAAATTGAGTTGGAAAAGATTTCTCAATTCCCCATCTACCAATCCATTTCTTAGAATTCAAAAGAATACTACTTTTAGCTATCACTCAAATTCCTATAACTTTCACATGCCATATAAATCATTATTTCTCAAATGCCAATTATGGAAAGTAGTTACACTTTTCATTAAAACTATAAGTTAGAGAATATAACACTTGAATATACATTCAATTCCATATTAGATAATGATCACTAAGATATGCAAGCCTAAAAATAAAAAATAAAAAAACTAGATAAAAGATACATTTGAAAATATGCCAAATAATCTAGAGATACACAAAGACATATACAATCTAAACTAATTCCTTTAATGCCCAAATTGGACACAAGATCTTGAAAATGAGACGTAAGCAACTCATTTATTTATAACATCAATCAACCAATTCCCTGAAGACATATAAGATGTGCTAATTAGCCCCTTCTTGTTGATAAAATTTCATTCCATTTCAATATGCTTGGTTTGATCATGTTCATCTAGATGTTAAGCAATACTTATGGCCAACTTATGTTCACAAAACAACTTCATACTTCCACTTCTTTTATTCTCCCAACAAGTCTTTGGTATCCTCCGTTCCTTCCCTCTCTTTTCCTTCCTCTTCCCTCTTAAAACATTCAATTCCAACCACATACTTCAAACTAATTGGTCAAGGCACCACTTTGGTATAGAAATCAATAGTTGTAACGAACCTTCGTACTAGACTAAGAATAAATTCTAACCTTGGAAAAAACACAAAACTAGGATTGACTAGGGGCATTTGACAACATGTAACTGGATTACGATGGAGTGAGGGGTCTAGATAGAGATACAACCCACAGACTCTCCCTCATTAACATACTCCCCCAAAAGAGAAGATGACAAAGCTCTAATTTCCTAATAAATACACATCACAAAGACAAAATATCTCCTTGTAAAAGGTAATAATACTTGTAACATTTCTAACTTAAGTAGCCAATAAAGATACACTTGAAAGGGCTTTCTCGTTAGGTATAGTCTTTAATAAGATGATTATTAATGATAATGAGAGTACACCCAAAAGACTTGTGAAATTAAGCCAATCATCTAACATGTGGGTAGAACTCAATAGGGAACATTGCACAATTAAAATTGTGCATGTGATTAATCAAATAAGGTGTTGTTAAGACAATATCTCCCCACGAAAAATTTGGTATCGAGCCATAGAACATTAGCTGACCTACAACTTCTAACAAGTGCCAAAGTTTTCATTCTGTGACTATTCTATTGAGAGATGCAGGTGCAAGAACTTTAGGTGTAAGTTCCATGTACAAATATTTATTGAGCAAATGTCAATTCTATCACACGCATCAAACATTTAACAAATAGGCATGCAATCTAAATCAAGCATCCTCCCTTAATCCATAAATGAAATAACCTAATAATTGGGCCTCAAACAATGGTAAGACTTCAACCACAAGAGGATTGGATTCTTTAACATCTATTCTTGCCTTTTGATGTATATTTGGCAATTGCTCATAGGTATTTAAGTTTAATGTCTTCTAAATATCAATAACATTTCTTGAATTAATTATTCTTGAATGCCTAAACATTTGGCAAATCACATTGAACCACAAGCTTACAACACCTTCCATACGAATGTACACAAATTGCACCTTAACGTCTGGTGTCATTCCATTGATTCAAAGTATTTTCCAGCTCAAGCAATCCACCCAGTTGGATCTGATCCATTAAATAAAGATAATTTGACTATTTTGCTATCATCAATAACTGTTGATTCATTTCATTGCCCTTTTAAGACAAAGGATTCGAAAATACAAATTTAAATATTTTTTATCATAAGTTAGGAGTTACTGCATATCAAATCTTCAATTGTTAATCCACTACCGATAGTTTGATCTTCTTGCTTTCATAGCAATTGTTCTAACAATTTCTTCATAATTAACATCATCGAGCAATCCATCTAGTTGGATCTGATCCATTAAATAAGGATAATTTGACTGTTCTGCTATTATTGGCATCTGTCGATTCCTTTCATTGCCCTTTTAAGACAAAAGATTCAAGAATACAAATTTAAAATTTTTAGATCACAAGTTAGGAGTTATTGCATATCAAATCTCCAATTGTTAATCTACCACCAATAGTTTGATCTTCTTGCTTTCATAGTAATTGTTCCAACAATTACTTCACAATTAACATCATCAAAATTTGATCTTCCAAAAACCCATGTTAGGATTTTCTTCTAGCATTTATGTCACCATCTCATCCATCTCCATAAAATCCACTCTAGATTCTATATGAATCATCTATATCTCTCTCTCTCTCTCTCTTTTGGATTTGGAAGGCAGAAATAATTAATAGAGCTTTGAAATTCTAAAAAATAGTTAAATGTATTCTACTATACTATCTTCCTTTATTTCTTATTATTTGCAGAAGTCCCCTCTTCTCATTTATTTACAACCACTAGTTCTACTCTACTATACTATTACTTACTATGGGGTCTCTAAGTTAATTTGCTTATAAGCACCCCCCTTCTTCATGCTCCTAAATCCTCTAGAGAACATTCTCAAACATAATATGTCTATCAACGGCTCTATCCCTATGCCAAGATTGAAGAAGAGAAAGCAAAAGTATTGGGTTTCTGACGTAATTGGCCTCTTCAACTTTTCCACCAATTTTTAGAGAAGTCAATGTCAATGGGAGTACTTGTCCTAGAAGAGGAACATGATGAAAAGGAAGTGGATGTTGAGGAAATGATAAGAGACCAAGGGAATAAGCTAAATCTGAGGCAGCAGCATCACACATACTGAACAACTTCATTTCTATTTTTCACCTGGAGGACCAGGCAAATATTTAGGGGATGGCAATGATTAATTAGTTATTAGTACTAGCACAATAAGTCAAGCAGAGAAAGGCTAATATTAGTCCAAATTTTTCAAATGTTCAAAGAGCCACCAAGATAACTAGAAGAAACAAGGGTTATGGAACAAAGAAGTGCTAGGAAGCAGTAATTCCTTTCTTTTCTTTTCTTTTTTTCATCCTCCTTTCTTTTTTTAAACTTTTCTACTACAGTAACTCTGTTCCTGGGAACAAGGATAGAAATTTAGAAGGAATAACTAAAATTGCCCCAACAATTAAAGCAAACAAGGAAAGCCATAGAAAATTATCACAAAATAACTTACTTGTGCTCAGATTCATCTTGGATGAATGCATGAAGTGCTTCCACGGCAAGGGAGAATGACATGAACAAAAGAAAGAGCTGTCTACATATGCAGAAACCAATAAGCGCTGTATGTTAGTAAATAAGAGAGAAAGATGCCTCACAGTACACAGAAAGAGGAAGGAAGAATCAAAGAAAAGCGAAAGAGTGAAATGAAAATCCAATATTCATGAGATTGCACTAGAAATTAAAGGACAGACAAAGAAGTTGGTTGCATCTTCTAATCTCTACATTCACTGTCTTCAAAATATTCATTTTAAAAATCCAAAAAGCATACAGTAGCTACCATTTGGCAATATAGAAAGAGGAGACGGAAGCTTTCAGCGTACAGGTGAAATACGCTCTGTTTTCAGGAGGTAGAAGAAAGAGAAAAAAATTTGTATATGTAGAATAGGATATAGTCAAAGGGCGATTAACAACAAAAATCTTGCCAAATGGGAATTGCTATCTGTCTATATTCCATCCCTTGCAATAAGAACATATTGTGATGTAGCGCTTCAAGGCTCATCTCAGAGAACCCTCATACAAGACAAAAGTCAAAACAATTTTCGCTTCTTTAATCCTTTTCGGAATGGCTATTTATACAAGCTTTATTCTTGCTTTAAGAATAGGAAATACTGTAACTAACAGATAATAGGAAGGCCACGCTATAGGCATACATATGTAACACAGAAGAAGACACAGCCACCTATAATTTGGTCATCCTATGCATCCCTAACAAATTTGTCAGAGGTGCAGGTAATTGATGACGAACAGATTTACTGACTTTTGGAAATCAAAGGATAATAGATAGGTATTTTAACCAATAATTTAGCTTATGAATGCATATACGTGTGGTAGAAAAAAGTAAGAAAAAATCAAGCCTTAATTCACTAGGTGGAGTTGCCGCATCATGTAAGGTAAATCAAGAAAAATCAGGATGCACTTACAGTGTTGGTAAATGCAGCCAAAACTTCTAGCCTTTTGTATCTGTAAAATATATTAAAAATAAAATAAAATAACACATGTTTATACATGTCTTCATCTGGCAAAAAGGTTATAATGAAAGACCCTAAATAGACCAAAAATAAAAGTAACTAATGCTATTCATGAATGAATTCACAAGGATATATTTCAAATCCAAAAACAAAAAAGAAAAAGAGAGAGAGAGAGAGAGAATGTGGAATTCACAGTTCACACATTTCAACTACCAATTCAATTACAGCCATGCCCCTACTGACTTAAAAAGAAATTTGACAGAGCTCACTGATCCAGGCACCGCTAGCTGGAGAGCAGTGCGTGCTTATATGAATCCAACAAGTGAGTGGTGACCAAATGGCAAAAAAATATATAGTATATGTAAATGCACTCAACCACCTATTAACACCTCTACAATTAGTTCTAACTTGATGCCAATGAAGGAAAACTGTTTTCTTACCCATATGTATAGAGCTGGTCAGGCTTTTTCCGGGATGCAGCCATTGCAAACAAAGAAAACGTCAGGAGACCGCAGCCAAATGTTAAATGGAATGCATCAGATACCAACCCTTATAAAGATAGCAATAATCAGAATATAGACCTACAGATTGAAAGAATATTAGAAAGAAAAGAAAACGAAAGAAAGTATATGCAGTGCTCCCAAAAGCGTTGATCACATGACAGTAACCTTTCTATTAGGAACATCATTTCGCTTGCAATAAAATAGAGAACCCCTAAAGTTGTCAGTTGGTCAATCATAACTTATTGACACGGGATTCAAGCAAATTTTTAGACAATCTTCCATGTCTGCCACATACGTGAAGACTACCACAAGCAGCCTTCAAAAATTTTTATATTTTGAGGCACCTCTTCGATATTAATTAGGAACTAGAGATGGATGGATTCCATTACCTACTCGACCAGTGAAAACGCCAATAGCTAGTTCGGTCGTCGAGTAAGCCACGTTCAGAAAGATTAATATAAGCAGTCTCTTCATATACCTATTTCCGTACCTAATAACCCTAAAAAACCCTAGCACCAATTTCAAAACCGAAAACGAGTCATCCGATCCTTTTCCATCTCCAAAAGCCTCGCTTTCTTCGAACAAATACGGCTTCGCTGGCATATCGATGTTCGATACGCTCCGGCAAAGGAGAGGCTTAGCCGATTCATCATGATATATAGAAATCGGGGTATGAGGAGGAGGAGGAGGGTCGTCCAATTGGTCGAATGAGGCTTGGCAAGAATACGTGAATCTGCGATCGCTCGTACCGAATCCCAACTCTCCGTTTTCAGGTGAGTGGAATTTGAAGGATTGAGTTTTTTTCATAGAGTATTGCTCAAGAAGGGCTTTTGCTTTTATGTTGGGAATAAAAACGGTACCACTTCGAGAAATCGAGTTTTGAATTTGAAATTCACATCGACATGGTTTTAGAGATTTGTAACACAGATCGAACTGGCAATGACTGAAGAAGAGACAAAGCCTAATTAAACCTGGATATGATAATGAAATGGCAGTCCAATAGAAGGGAAAGCGAACTGTTCATGGGGGCTGCCGGAAAAGAGAATGAAGAAGAAGACTAGAACCGGAAGTCGAGTATGGAAAAAATGAAAAATCTCTAGCCCTTGGCCACTTGGTATTCTTTAAATTAGGGCTTAGTACAAAGAGTAAATCGAATTAAATTGAAAAAATAGTTATTTTAAAAAATTGTTTGGGCACAGCTCGATTCAAGCACGGAGAAAAATGAAAAATCTCTACTCTTGGCCTACGTGATATTCCTTCAATTAGTGCTAAATTAATCGAATTATAAATCCAAATTGAAAATTGGTTTTTTTAATGAATCACCTCATCAAGATTGGATATGGAGAAGCAAATCGAATTAAATCATTTTAAATTAAAATGAATCGTTTAGTTAAATAATAATAATTTTATATAATTGTTTTATTATATTTTTATTTTTTTCACCGATCTTTATAAATTTCATCAATTTTTTTTATTTTTTCTTCTTTTATGTCTTATTTTTATGTAAACTATTAAGATTAAGTTAAGTAGATTTTATTTGAAATTTTGCATTTGAAAATTTTCCCTCTTTCAAATTATCATTTTCTTATATTTTTTCAAATCAATTATATTACCTCAATGCTTTTTACATATCTCTTATTTATTTTCTAATTTTTAATGTGTCTCTTTTATTTTCTTCATATTACTTTTGATGAGTAGTTTTACTTCTCCCTCTTCGTTATTTATTTATTAGAATAAAGTCTCTTATTTTTGTTCGATTAAGTTGAGTTTGTCAAGATTATGTGTAACTTTTTATCAAATATTATTATAAATGATAAATATATGAAAAATTAATTAGAGACATATGAAAGTTTAATGGAAAGGAAAACATATTATTAGATATAAAAATATTTAATAAAAATTTGATATAAACGGTTCAAATTGGACCAAACCAATTTTAATTAAGTTCAAAAAATTTACTAATCAAGTTATATTGTTATATTTGATTTAAAAAAAAAAAACAAACTATTATATTAAGTTCAGTTTAGAAAATGGGATCAAACTGTACTTAATCAAACTTTGAATGTGATAGGGCTATATGTGAACCATAAAATCAAATAGTAAATAAAATCGAATCAAACTAAAATATCAGTTTTTCTATACTCTGTTTAATTTGTAGTTTGATTTAGTCTTAGTATTTGGGTTCATGGTTTGATTAAACTAAACAAATCAAACCGTTTGATCCGAATCAAACCAATATCTTATGTATTAAGAGAAAGAAAGACATTCATAGAGTTTTGATTGTAGATCAAGAATCGGACCATGATTCATCAATCTCCTGTGAACTTCTTACTTGTAAACTCATTGTAAATAGAACCCACGAAGCTCCGGTAGTGAATTCTCACATCGGCTTATATAGCTAGAGTACATTAACATTGAACCTATTTCATATAGTTTCAAATCACAATTGTTGATTACAAGATTAACTCCCCTTCTTCTATTATCTCCTCTGTCTGTCATCTCCTTGGTATGCTAGCATTACTTTTCATTGTTCAAGCTTTTTAACAAAAAATTTAGGAAAAGAAACATATAACTGAGAAGTTATCCCGGTTTAATTGTAACTTGCACCTACACCAAGGCAACGTGAGTTTCTTGAATAAGACAAGACCAAGCATAGAAGGACATCACATGTAAATATAGAGCAATGAATCAAAGCAATGAAATGTAGAGTTACTAAACAGCTATATAAATTCCACAAGGATTTCAAAAGATAAAGAAGCAGTTAGATTACGGTTTGAAATCTTATTGTTTTAAGAAAAATAATTTGTGATAACAATTTAAACCGTATGTCAAATTGAACTGAACTAAGGCTTGAAAAATTTATGAATCGAACCATATGATTATATTTAAATTAAAAAAACATTGAACAATAATATTAGATTCGGTTTAGTAAAAAAAAGAGAGACAAACCCTACTTAACTAAACCATACTCAACATAGTAAACATACTTTATAGTTATCTCAAAAGTTTTTTTTTTTTAGGGATTTAGTTATTAAAAAACTAGTCACATGCACCCATGATATGTAAGCAAAAAGAAAAAGAAAAAACAGTTTAATCAAGTCTATAACATATTAATAAGTGAATCAAACTATATTCACAAATGATGATTATTAAAAAGCAAAAAGAATTATCAAGAAAAAAAGGAAAAGTAAAGAAAGAAGAAAATTAAAATATACAATTTGGAAAGTGAGTAATTATAAAAACCAATACATTAAAAATGTGCTAATTATGACTAAATTATTTCATTAAAGATGTTGTCATGTTCTTATAAAATTAATACTAGCAAAGAACACACATGTATTACAAATGCACAAAAAGAAAAATATAATGATTAAATGCTAACTTATCTCTTACTTTTTTCATAAAATGCAACTTTTTTCTTGTATCTATATAATTATCTCAACTGTAATTTCTATTCCAATTATAACATATTCAATACTTATCTCTTATATTACCATGATATTTTCAAATATAATATTTTATACATTGATGAATGGGAAAAAAGTGTGGAGTGCCGAGTGAGAAGTTATTTTAGTAAAATAGTAGGGAGTATGAAGAGATAGAGATACGATGGTGGTCTATGAGATTAAAGGAGTGTTATTTAAAAACTTACTATAGTATCTTGTATAGTTATGTTTATGGCATTTTAATGCTTATTTCTTATATTATTATAATATTTTTATATATTGATGAAGTAGAAAAAAGTATGAGTTGCGAGTGGAGAGTTATTTCAATAAAGAGTAAGGGAGCGGGAAGAGATAGATATCTCATATAGTTATGATATTAAATAGCATAAATTTTCCATGGCATTTAATGAAATCTTATGGAAAAAAGTGAGGTGGTCACACCAAACCTGTAATGCTTAAATAATATATCTATATATATATTAATAGAACAAATAACTCCATTTAGTAACTATAGATTTATAAAAATGATAGGCAATCAACAATTATGGTGATGTTAAAAATAAGCTTTGCAGTCAAGCGACAAAAAATATATTTTATAAATATTGAAATATATTTTTCTCAATAAAAGTACCTTATCCCCTTTTTTTTTTCATTCTTAAATTTCTTCATTTATATTTTGGCTTTTTATATGTTTCAAGATATTGAATATAGTTTTGTCTAGAATTCTATCAAGAAAGGTGAATTAAAAAGAATTTTATACCTCCTTACATGCATATTAGTAGAGTTTATAGAATTTTATATTGAGATATCCCAAATCAAGAAATAATAACAAAATCATAAAAATGGATTAAGTAATAAGGTGTTGAAGATAGTTCACAAAATTGTACAAGTTTAAATTTAATAAGCTAAGTTTTAAAGGATATATTCATCAAATTACTAAATTAACCCTCATAACTAGACATGCTTATAAGTATAACTTAGTAATATGATTTTTCTAAGCCTATTTAAGTTGGTTGTTTCAAATTAGCTAATTATTTAAACTTGTTTTCAAATCTAATTGAAAGAAAGTTTTAGAATCAAATTTTCCTCTCTCTCTTTCTCTCAATGTCATGGTGTAAGAGGAATAGATGAGCTTTGATTCAACTCCACTCAATCAATTAGATACATCTAAGAGATCTAGAAGCCTAGTGAAGGATTCCAATATAAGAGATTCATCTCATTCAAAAATTAGAGAAATTATAAGTGGATCTATCTTGGAGAAGGTGATTGTGATCCATATGTAACTCGATGGATTGATCGATGTTGTTGCCTATTATTCGACTATATTAGGTTGAGACCTAAGAAAAAGATCTTAGAGTTTGATATAGGGAATCCATAAGAGAAATAGAGAGCTTGAAGATGCCAAAGGTTGCTCCAACATAGAAATTTCAATGCTCATGGAGGTTCGAGATAATAAGAGTTTGAGAAATAAAGGTTTTGAGTCCTTTACCTTATATTCTTGAAGACTATTTATAGGTGAAGATGGTTATGTAATACCCTAAATTTCAAGCCCATATGATTACTTTAGGATCTGAGCCCTTAAATTTAAGGCGTCAGTCTAAGATATCAGTTTAATTTCAAACTTTACAATAAGATTAGAAAAGTTAGATGAAGTCATTTAAATAAAGTCAATTTCTCAAAATAAGCTATACAAAAATATTAATTTAAGAAAACATTAATTTATCGCTAAAGTTGATAAATATCGAAAATATGAAATTCGAGCATTTAGATATAACAAGATATTAGAGATAAATTGTTTAGCTTATAAAAATAATAAATGAAGTTAAATTATACATGTATTAACATAGAATATGCATTATTTCTATTAAATACACATATAGAATAAGAAATTATTATTTAAATAAGGTAAATTAATATAAAAAATTGGAAAATTAATAAAAAATGTAAGGATAAGTCATCATACTTATATAGCAACTTAGAATTAATTTGAATGATGAGTCAAAAGCAAAGAAATGAGGAAATGGAAGCTCATGCATTGAAAATCCAAAAAATATGTATAAGCCACATGTATAAGCAAAGAAATGAGGAAATGACATATATAAGCCACATGTTCAATTTTTATAAATTATTATCTAATTAGAAAATATAAATAGGCCCTGTACACTTCAAAAACAACATTTTAGAACTTTGGAAAGAATAGAAAATCACTCAAAAAAATTTCAAAACAAATTAGAAAAAAAAAAAGAAAATTAGAGCAAAAATAGAACACGGAATCCGATTAGGTCGATTCAATAGGCTATTGGTATCTAGTTGTGGTGGTCATTTGGGGTCAAGGGAAGCACCACCAGAGGAGGTATTCCAACAAGATTAGGTGGCCAATTCAAGTAAACCAAATTTCCAACCAAAACTTTGTAACTTTTCTAAAAATAACAAATGATATTATTTAATTATGAAACTTGGTTTTCTAGAGTTATTTTATGTGTAGAATAATTTAATAATTTTATTTTAGTGAAATATCGAAATTAAAATGAAAAGTTACTAAATACATAAAGGAAGTCTCATAACTTACAAATATAAAAAAATAGTTACTATTAATCCCATTGAGTATAATAAACCCTATACACATTATACTTAAATTAGATTAGGGGAATTAGACAAATTATAATAGATTTTTAGTTAACTAAGGAGTCTGACTTCTTAAAATACTTATAAGTTTTACTATTTTTTTAGGCATTCAATATCAAGTTCTAGAAACCCCAAAGCTTAGAGAACGAGCAATAATCTAGGTAAGAGAGTTCTAATGACCAGCTACTTGCTTGTATGTGTTATGTGTATGAGGTTTTGTTGTTTGCTGTTACTTGTATGTCTGAATGACTATTTTGCTTGTTTGCTATCATCTGTGTGATTACCTTTTTAAATTGATAAATATAAGTATCAGGCAAAAATAACCAATTATACTCATCGCATGTCTATGACTTGTAAATGTATAAATGGAGAGTACTAGCTTTGCAAAAATCTTGAAAAAAGTGTTTTTGGAAAAAGCTTTTCTACTTTTAAACATATTTTTGTATGATCTCTATAAGGGCTCGTAGAGTCATAAATAATGTTTTAGCGTTAAGGCAAAGCTAGCATGGGATCTCTAATTGATAGCGAAAAGACTCACTTTATTGTGCCTGTAAAGCCTTAGATAATTTTGGTTACGAGAGGACTCGTATGTTGTGCCCAAGGAGCCTTGGATGGTGGATAATTTTAGTTTGAGATCCACTTATTTAGATTGGAACTCTTTTCTCGAGTAGGGTAATAGTTGAGTGTTGCCTAAAAGGGTAGTACCCCTAGGCAGCCTCATGCGGATAAGTTGAGGTACCTTGTACAGGTAAATACAGGGGATAATTTAAGTGTAGACGACGTAATTCTACATCGTTTATAATTCTAGACTCCTATGGATATGTTGCTTGTATTCATTATGCCTACATTCATTTTGTATGTAGATAACTTGCTTGTATGTGTGATAATAATGTATGATAACTTACTTGAACGATAGTGATGAGAGACGAACTCACTAAGCTGTTTTATGCTCATTCTCCCTTAGTTTCTTTTGCAAGTTTACTTACGATGAGATTGGGATAAATCTCGAGTGCTGAGTACGAGATGAAGATATGTATATTAGTGTTAGAATTAATTGAGATCTTTATAGGTAATACAAAAACATTCTTTATAAAAAATATTTATATGTTAGAATTTAGTATAATTTAATTTTTCTTGCAGTTTTCTAATGTTGGTATATCTTGTCTTATTATTTGGTAGAGGATATCGATTCTCTACGGTTTTGAAGAACTGTGGGATATCGGACATCCATAGTTATTTATATTTATATTCTACAATAAATTAATTACTTAACAAAAAAATTAGTAACCTTAGCGATTAATCATTTAGAGTCTTATAATTTCTGACATGTAAGGCGATTTTTGTATCACGGGTGCACACATGATAAGAAAATTTTAGGTAATTTAATTAGGTCTCTCTATGCTTGTACCAAGCTCCTAACAATTAGGTTGCCCTTAGTAAGATAAGGGCTAAGCATCCCAAAGCTCTAGAGACCTCACAAGAGGCCATGTTGAACCATTAACCACATGCTCGACCTAATAAGAATGACGACCTCTAAGCTTCTAGAGAATTGGGCCTTATAACCCATGTTAGCTAGGGTTAGTTTAAGCATTAAAATGAGGATTTCCCGAGGGTAACTCGATAAATAGGGAAAGTTAAAGCCATCAAGATGTGAATCCCATCAAATTTAGAAGAAATCTTAAGGAATTAATCCCCTTCTTAAAATATCTTAGCCTCTCATACCCTATGAGTAGAAGAGGAGGCCCTCGATAAAGGATTTTCATTTTTACGCCTTTATGTATATACTCTCTTAATTCTCTTCGCCACCCTTACACTAACTTAAGAATTTAGAGTGGCTTCATTGGAGCACCATTCAGCCCCTTATAGCTCTTTTTTCTCCTTACTTTGCATAGAGTCATACTTTATTCTACAATTAGCATCACTTTTAACATTTACTACTCCTCCTCAAATATTAAGATCTCTCATTTTTACAGCAACTAACAAACTTAAAGAGTTCAATAAACACTAAATCCAATGATTAAAGCACATGGACAATAGCAAGAACACTACTCCAAACAACAAAATCACCACTACCCTTACATGACATAAACTAACAACTGTAATTTGCTACTTTGCATGCTAGCATGGATACTGAAATACCCAAACAACAACAAAGTAGTTGTTTAGAGCAACCATAACACTTACTTAAGGGCAATCCAAGTACTATAACACTTCAACCCAACAACTTGAATGCTTAAAAATATGACTACAACACACAGCAACTCTAAGAACTTTACTAATAACACTTCAACCCAATGACTCAAATGCTTAAAAATACGACTACAACACGCAACAACTCCAAAAACTTTACTAAAAACAACAACTATTGTTGCTAAAGCTCTATTACCAACAACTACTATTATTGCTAAAGCTCTATTACCAAGACAATATAAAACGTGGTGGAGATACGCTTCAACAATCACATAAGAACAAGGGGATAGGTTTGAACTACTAGATGGTTTGAAAAGTAATTAGTAGCTGTTTGATAAGCTAACTTATGCACTAATCTTATAGATATGACATATCATAGAACCATACATGAACATAAACTATAATTTGACACAATAGTAACTTAGGGTTGCTCTCACTAACGTTGCTCAAGGGTCAAATAAGAGCAAACTTTGAACTTAGGATAGCTAAGCTAGGTTCAAACTATACTTAAGTGCAAGGGTTAAAGAAGATAAAGACAAATATTCTAATTAACTCCAATTCCAAATGGTGTACAAATGCCCTTTATATATGAGCTCTCTAAGGTTTCAATAAAAGAGAAAATATAAATATATCCTTCCCAAAATAGTAACCTTAAACTGTACAAAAGGGGTAAATACAAAAAGGAATATGCATTTGACAATTGGATAATGTTAGGGATGTGTTTTGTTGGGAGAATAGCTACATCTTGGTTGTAGAATAACAAAATCTATGCAAAAGTCATGCAGGTTGGAGGTCTTTCAATTGCTCGGCTATTAGCATAGGGAGCTTGAAAACACCTTAGCAAAACTGTTAGTGTAATTGGCTAAGTTGTCCCGGTTAGATTAGAGGGTAGCTTCTTTTACCCATGTCACATCTTGGCATAGTATAAGATGCCTCATTATACAGGTAAACCTGTTGTAAATATGCTCAATTCTAACAAAACAAAACTTCGTTATATATTTGGCACTTAAAGGAATTCAGCTATAAGCCTTTGGTTGCAAATATTTACATCATTTACAAACTTTAAAAACTTGAACAATAAACTTTAATTAAATTTTAGGTCTCCATTATACTTATTCTATGATAGTTTCGCTTTCAAAATAGCTGACTCGATCTAGCACTTTCTAAAAGTCCACCTTTATTGCTAGTGATGCCCCAAAAAGTTTCATCCTAACCTGAGGATAAAATAAAACTTATTCCCTCAACTGCTATTGAGCTAATGAGAGTGAAAAACAGATAACAATACACCAAAGTATATAATATAAGCACTCAAGTTTATATTCAATTAATATTTGAGCAACAAATAAGATAATGGAAATTGTATTCCATGCTAGTGCATGTGACATGCATCGAAAGCGATATCTTAGCCAGCCTAGCAACTCATCCGATTTAGTTGACTACAAATCTAAGCATCTGAAGAATATATCTGGAAACCTAGCAAAATATCTTAGCCTAGCAAAAATTACGGAGCGTAGTTGAAGTTTTGGTTAATGTGAAACTATATGCATGAAACTCAGCTTTATAAACTTATTCTAACAAAACCATAAGTTTTAAGAAAACTGACTTGTAGGTCCTTTTTATACCATGCCGTGAATGTATCAACCAATTCTCAATTAACATCAAGTATAACAACAAGGATTATCAAGTTTGTTCTATCTCTATTTTAGGTTCTGAGTTTGCTTCTTAATTTGCTTATGATTTGAATACTCACTATAACATGAGTCTTCATATGTTTTACTCACAACTAAGTCTAAAAGTCATCACATAAAACATTGCCAACATTATACTCACCAAATACAGTATCACCAAGTACTTATATAGCAAATCCAAGCAATATTTAGACAATAATTCCAATCACAAACAACAACATTCACTCTCCACTAATCAGATATAAGTTTATATGCTACATACGCAAATCCACTTGCCTTGGTAGCGATAGGATCCTAATTTACTCGTTAGCAAGAACTTCCTCCTCCACGACTTCACCTAGCAAGAGGAAGTACTTCTATAGTTAATTACATGTCATGAGTATATATACACATATACTAGTTAAATATTTGCTTGTTGGTTGTTAATTCATCGTAAGTTGGTTCTACTTCAGCATCTGTGTTTGATTATGAGTAATTCTATAGTAATTTTCTTTAATTAAAAATCCTCTAAGTTATTATCTAAGCTACATAGGGGCTATTCATAATATCAATTTTATCCTTTAATACAGCTTCTAAATTTCTCTAATTTAAGCTCTTTACTAGACTATTCTTTGAGCTACTCTTTGACTCTATTATCTCTAGAGGTTTTAGGAAAAACAACCTCTAATCAAGCTCCTGAATCTCCTGTTTTATAATTAACTCATAGATTTTGCCTTTGACTTACTCTTTAAGTATCATTATAGTATAAAATTCATTTCTAGAACCTTTGAATTATCCTATGCCTTCAACTAATGTCCTAAAATTTAGCTGTTTTACTCACTTTTAAAGACTAACTACAATTTTCTACAACTCCTCATTTTATTACTCAATCTAACCATCCCATAATAGTATATATACTTCAAGAACTAATCCAACTTAGAATCTAAATAAGGTTGTTAAGAAAATGGGTTTTTTTTTTTTCCTACTAAAAACACAATTTAATACATAATTTAGGGCTAAAAAATCACATAAAAATTTAGGAAATAGTTTCATGAAAAACTTTCATATAGTAATTTAATATTACTTAGGATAATTTATAGAAAAATTTTGAAGTGGAAACTATGTCATTAACCCTATTTATTTTAATATAAAAAATTGTCTCATTTTTCCAATTTCTTAAGGATGTAACGATAACAACCAAATTTATAAAAAATGATATATATTTTTTTTAGATTCTATATGTAAAAGCATGAAGTAATAAATTTTTTTATAATTTTTTAAGCATTTTTGATATTTTTTCGAAATTACTCAAAGTTGGATTGAAGTGAGACCTTACTAAATTTGGCCGCTCTGGCCACCGTCCATGACCACCTTCTTGTCGGCCGACCTCACTACTGGGTGCTCTATCACCTGATGGTGGCAGTTGGCCCTAGATTCTCTCCACACCAATGCTCTTTCTAACTCCTTAAACTACATATTGATTTTGTTCTTTTCTTAATTTTAGCTTCTTGATTAATTCAGCTCACTTACATTTTTTCTAAATCACCACTCGCATGAACAACACGTTGGAGAGTGTTTATGAATTTCCTAAGCTATTTAAGTGTGGGAAATGAATTTTCTTTCTCTCTCTTCACAAATCTAGGCTTAAATACTATGAAAATTTGCATATTAAACCATATCTTAATCTCCAACACTTATCCATTTGAAGCCACATGCTTATTAGGATGAAATCCAGTTGCTCAAATGTCCTTAGTAATTCTTTTATTATTTTTCATGAATTTAATTAACTTATTTTCGCCTAAAAGTGCTATTTTTGGATGTAAGTATATATATATATATATATATTACACATGACACATATATACATATTCCATATGTTATTTTATGCCCTATAGTAATTTTATTACATATATAATAATCTCTAATGGCTTGTTAAGTTTTAGGGTTCAAATGTTGAATTTTCGATAATTATCAAATGTACTCGATAAAAGTACATTTTATTGAAATTAAATATTATATATATATTATTTTGAGGAATTGATCCTATTGGCATTCTTCGTCTAACTTTTATGACTTTCTATTAAAATTTAACTCAATTTGGCCAACATTATCTAAAGGCCTTAAATCATTCTGAATGCTCTAAACATCCTAACTTAGATTGGTTACTTTAGTGACTAAGATACTTAATCGACTAGGGTCTCACAACCCAATATATGGTAAAGTATTGACAAGAGTTTAGGTACGTAGACAACTTGGACATCTTCAAGAGTTTAGCCTCCTCTTTGGTTAACTAATGGGAGAGTGATTGACAGACTATGGTGGCTAACCAATGAACTTGAGAATCAATGATCGAAACTTGTGGTTAAATCTATCGAAGGAAGCATAGGCTCTCTAAACACCTAAACATGTTAGTAGAGCCACCTAATACTCTAGGAAAAATCTCTAGGCTTTAGACCAATTGTAAACTTATATGGATGATCATACCCCTCCACTTCAATATTCCTAATTAGTTTATGCATTATTGCATTATCATAAATTTGATCATTTTATTAGTTTATTGGAACAACTTAGACCTATATATAGCCATGACTATAGGATTTCAAATCACTTATGTCAAACCAAGTGGCTTAGAGTATGTGATCTTTGATTAGAAGATAAAGGGGTCAAATTTTGACTAACTATTATAATTCATGAATGCTTATGCTACATTTATGACTCGATTTATAGTAACCCCGATAGCCTATACATTAAATGCAAAACAATCTTAGGTTTAAAAACTAATTATATTGATTCATAAGGGAAGGAACCTTGATGCTTGAATGCATTAATCCATAATTCTCATATTATGACCAATAATCCATTAACTTGATTTCCCATCTATCTTTCATGAACTTAGTTTCTTAGTGTTGGTATGATCTAGATTAACATACACAATGATCTCTTGCCCATGTCCCCTCTCAATACTCACTTAATTATGGACATACTTAGAACTGAGTAATGTTAATGAACACACATGAATACTTGTACACCAACAACATATGTCAATTTGACTGGACTTTGTTGTGGATTAGTGTAAGTGGAAATGCATAGAAAATAACAAATGTGCTTTTAATGATTAACATTTCAGTTAAACTTTGTTTGATGTCTCGGTCCCATATACACACACTAAACACCTATACAACCCATGAATTCCACCTTAAAAGAATGCTACCATATTAGTTAGATATTAATAGGATAAATACACCATGTTATGTTTGCTCCATGTATGCTTAAACTCTTTATTTCTGAAATTGTGCACTCAACGCGTTTGATCTTCAAAAAAGGAGCTTTTGCTTCCTCAATGACCATTTTGCCATTTAAAATAATAAAATAATGATGTAGTATATTTATGTTTTTCATTAGCAGACAAAATGGTAAATAGGGTATAAAAGTACTTTTTTTTTTGTACAAATTTGAGGCTTTAAGTGCTCACTTTAAAAAATAAGGGTTATCAACACGAGCAAATATAAGATGTTGTATAAGTAATTTTCTCATCTTAATAAAAGCTCATGAAATTATCACTGAGGTCACTTTTGCTTAGAAGAAGGAAGTTCATGAGATATAACATAAGTTGTAGATGTCAAACTAGGATTGACACTATTTGACTCAAAATTAACATAAAGAGTAAATCCTTCTTCTCTTTTAATAGTATTTTTTTCCAAAGACTTGAGGATTGCATTTTCCTTTGGAAAAGAATGAAAATGAATAACTTGAAAGGGATTAAAAGAAACCAGAAAGAATTTAGCCTTAGGAGCTTAGCTTACAATTGCAATACTAAGACATCCTCCAAAGGTGCTTATCATCACCCAAAAATCTTAAGTTTTGCATAATGACAACTCTATGTAAAATGATACTTATTCTTTACTTGTATCACCAGATCAAAATTAAATGGTATATGCTAGGTGCATTGTATATGCATGTACTGTAATGCCTTAGAACCTGAAAAGTGATAGCCTTACCATGTGTCAGCCCTAAAAGTTAATATGTAAAGGCATCTAGTAACCTGCCACCTATTTATAACCTGCAATTAGTAAATACCACCAATCTTATAGTGAATATCACTTCAAATATTAAATAAAAGTAGCGTATTTCACCACTTAACTCTAGTACATAACACCCATGATCATTCAATTTAACTATTGAAACTCTTCAAATTATTTAACATTTAACTTAAGTAAACTCATATTTCTAAACCAAAAGCTTCATACTCCAGACAATATAAAATAATAGTAGGGAGTCATAGGCAACCCCCTTACAATCTACAAAATAAAAACTCATAAAAAAATACTATTGACAACTCTCTAAATGTATCCAATAATAGTAAGTGTAACTATAGGCAAATCCAATTCCATCATCAAAATAATAATGTCCAATCTTCTTTTCATAGTAATAGCAATCAAAGTCAATTTCTTCATAAAACTTAAAAGAGTCCATAATACTTGTACTTTTAACTGAAAACCATAAATCTCTAAAGGGTGAGCTATGCCTAATATGGAACATTAAAAATACATGCGCATGTTGTAAACCCTAAAGCCAAGCCAAGTAACCATAGGTTTGAGCTTAAAACCCAAGGTTTAGGGCGATCGGCTAAAGGATCCGATCAAACCCAAATTATAAACTATTTAGCAAAATACCAATAAAAATGACCCTGTAAACTTAAATTTAAGAAAATGAGTAGTAAAATAGGAGACTATAAAATTTTCAAATTTTAAGCATAATAACTGCTAATTACCGAAAAGGCAAAAAGTGTAATATAATAACTAATAAATTAGTAGAGATAGATTATATGTATACTAAAAATTTTAGAATGACCAAAATAATATTTAGGAATGTTCACGTGTACCCTACATGTATTTACGCGTAGATAAAAATACGCCTAATTGCTAAAATAGGCCGAAAATTAAATAAATAATTAAAGAAAAATACAAAATAATTATAAAAAAATCAGAAGAAGATAACTGCAACAAGATCAGGTCGTGGACTGAAAAGAAAAAAATTAACCAATAAGAATTTGATAAACAAAAAGCCTAAAATCAAGGAAATGGGGCAAAATCCCATCAAATTAATGCACATTAATTGCTATATTTGTCTATAAATAAGGAAAAAATTCTCGGAAGTCATTTGGATAGTTTGTGATCTGAGAAAAATCGAAATACAAGAAAAATCGAGAGAAATTCCAGAAAATAAAAAAAAAAGAAAACTATGCAGATTAACAAAGTGAACTAAAACCACCACCCACCACCACCTAGGACCGAACCACCACCACCACCACCTAGGACCGAACCACCACCACCACCTAGGACCGAACCACCACCACCACCCTACACTAGGACCAGCATCTGGATCGGCCGACAGCCTTGGACTGGGTTTGGACGGCCAGAAAGCTTTGAACCGGTTAGTCATTTATTCACCCCGATTTTTGTATAATTTTGTAAAATTAGTTATTTTGCCCAGAAAATTATGAAACTTGTTATTCTGAGGTTTTATTGTATGTAGATTTAGGGAAAAATATTGATTTAGTTTAATTATGTCTGAAAATATAGGGTTCTTAACAAATTGTTCAAAACCGAGTATGATTAAACCGGAAATTAAATAGGCTTAGGGATGTAGTTTGGGGTTCAAAATTTTTCTGTAGGAATCTCATACGATGTAGAACAGTGCTATGAAGCCATTTTTTTTAAATTAATTTTCGAAAATTTTAAGTTAATTTTTAGCCCTAAAATGATGGTAAAATTGGGTGATTTAGGATTAATTAGGTGATTAGGATGTTAATTACTAATTGGATCTTGATTAGATGATTAAGGAAGTTAATCTCTGTAGTGGAACCCTAATCCTAGCTTTTAGGTACTAATTTTGGTTAATTAGGGAAATTAGGTAAAGAATATAAGAAATTAGGAATATGTGAAAATGTAAATTAATAAATCTAAAAAATTAAAGTTATTTAGATAATATTATAATTGAAATCAGAAAAATAATAAATCTGAAATAATATTTAATTTTAAGTAAATATCTTAAAATGTAAAATTTTTACACATCGGGAATAAATCCGATACCTCAATTAGGGTTAGCGTGTACCGAATAGTTTAGAATACCAAAATTACGACCCAATAGGATATTTGAATACCCGAGCATAAAGTGATTAATGTTACATTGGGATTCGAGCCTAATTACAACTTAGGAATAAAAACTAGAATCTAGTTTAGGAGCCGAACCCCGAAATAGAATACAACGAATTATTAATACGTTGTAGGTATACATGAGGAAAATGAGTTACATTATAAATTAGAATAAGAATCCATAAAATATAAGTACTAAAAGAACCTATTTATATTATAGGACACCTAGAAACAAATCAATTCGCAACTAGAGGATCGAGCGATTGAGCAAATTCAAGTAAGTTGGGTTATTGCTTATTGTAATAGAGTACTAGTTTTGTAGTACTCGGAGACTTAGGCTTGTATATGCTTGTGATTGTAAGTAGTTTGCGCATGTGTTTGATGTATCTGAATTCGTGCTGGAATTTGTGCTGTGAATGATTTTGTGACTGATTTAATTGGTATGAACTTGTTTGAAAACCTTAATCGGAATTTAATCTTAGTCGACCTTAATAACCGAAAACGTCATGCATTGCAACCCGTTAGGGGATCATAGGACTCTCCAACCAAATACCGACCCCTTCGAAAGGGATAGCACAGGATTGCAAAATGGTCCCTTCTTCATCCTCAGTCGAACTAAGTGACAGGAGTGGAGGTCGCGGCGGGGGTGAAGTCAATGGTTCGAAGGTAGTCGCAGGAGGAGCGAGGTCTCCATTGCACAAGCCTGGGTTTAGTTGTGAGCTGCTGCATAACATGGAACTCCTCAACCCGGATCGGAGCGGGTGAAATTTCTCTAATTTCACAACGGACCGGATTACGTTGTGCGATGACACTTGATTGTTGCATTGCATGAAAATAATTGTTTGATAACCCTGTTTGTGCTTGTATGCATTCATGAGTCTCTAATTTAACTTACTGAGCTGTAGTTGCTCATACCCTTATAGATCCTTTTGCAGGTTCTGATTTGTAATCTCTTCAAGTACTATGCCGCCCTACAATTATCCAGAGGTTAGTCTTTTTGAAGCTAGGGGTGTGAGGATCAAGTTATTTAGCATAATGTGTAACTAGACTGACCTTGTAGTTAAAGGTTGAAGACTGTTAGTTATTCTGTAAATTAGTAGACTATGGTGATTTTGTAAATCTTCCTGGGAAGCTCTGTGGACTTATTTATATAATTATCTATGTTTAATAGTAATTTGAGATAACCATCATAATTATTGTATAATCATTAATCGAACTGTTTACTTCAAAGCGAGTGGTTGTCGACGTCTTGTGTAGATTATCTCTATGGTAGGAACTGTGAGGCCAGTTTCTATCATAGAATGGTTTACACGGCGGGACTGTTGCGACTTCGCGACTTCAGAGCGTAACACATGTCACACACTTAATAGAGATTCACATGCAAACATATATAACTAATGTATCAAGCACGTCTTAGTTATCTTTTATTAGCCAGCAAACAACACAATTCTAATATCTTGAAACTTAGAGTAACTCATGACTCCTAGACATGCAATATATATTATAGTATTAGTATAGGTCCTACCCATCACCCAAGTAACCCTTCTTAAATATATTTAGATTATCTTAATACAAAACCCCATTAAGTGAGTCACATACGATCACTAGGTGCCTCACCAATCCATTGAACTCTACTAATGAGAGCTTGAAGCCAGGCATAAGCGGCATAAAATTTAATAGGCTAAGTTCAATTTAATTCCACTTAATCTTAATCAACTACACTAGACAAACACAACACAACATACATGTGTCCTAAACTTGGATTCGAAGAATAACCAGTACCGTCACTTGTGTCTAAACTAAGGGTATGTGTAAGATCAATACCTAGTATACAATATAAAAGACAATATTTAGAACCTACTTTTTTAGATGTCTTTTCGTGTCTTGACTTGGTTTCTTTATATATTACTTGAGTCTTGTGTGCAGAATGTTGATATCTAAGTTTTCGAAATCAAATTACGATTCTAAGATGGTTTAGATTAGTTTGGATTACAATTTGGATGGCTAGGAAACAAAAAAAGAAAGAACAAAGGAGGGCATAAGTCTACGGTTAGGAATCACAGCCGTAGAACTTCTCCGTGGTTCCTTTTCTTACATTATAGGAAGTACACAAGTAGGGATCATGGTCATGGACTATGGTTGTGATGCTTTCGTCCAAAATTCTTTTCCTTCTCCACGTACTAAAACTCATTACGATACCCTTGGGAAGAACATGGTCATAACCACACCTGTAGTCCTTAGTCGTGCTTCCTTTAAACAAATTCCTTCTCCCTTAATCACTATTCCCATCCTTCTAAACAACATTACACACACTCCTTAGCAATTCACTTATCTTCTACACCATCAAATCAAACCCCTCAAATGCTAAAGATTAGTTAATTCATCAACCTAAACATTCATCAAATCAAACCTAACATTTTTTATTTACAAGAAACTAACATAAAACTATTATATTCAAGAATGCTTACTCATTTTCCCAGTAGATTAACTTCTAAGAGTCATTTCAACACCTTTACAATGCTGTAAATCATGCAATCCATCATGGTTTTCCACTCTTCTCCATGAAAAAACGAAAATTGCAATATCTGCTATAGTTAACATACATTTTAATCGTGTTATTGTAGCAAATCCATCTTCGTCTTGTGATTTTCGATATAGAGTCACTAATCCAAATTTTGGTTGCTTTGATAACAAAGATGGAAAAAAAAGGTTCCTTCTAGTTTAAACAAAGGGTTAAATAGGGTTAAGGAAGGTTTCTAATATTTTCCTTGATTAAAATGCCCCTATAAGCATTAGTTAATTACATGCCATACTGAACCCCCCAATAAAACTTTATTATCTATTTTTATTTCATTTTCCTTTTTTTTTTATTTTATATTTCTAGGCTTTATAGCTTCCCCTACCCCCCAAACAAAACTTTCATCTTCGAAAGTTACGTACCTTGATTTTGAAACATCTCTAGATATTTCTTTTTGATTTCCTTCTCTAGCTACGGAGTCGTCTCTCTTTTAGACCAATTTGACCACTAAAATTTAACATAAGGTATACTTCTCCTTCTTAGCTCCTAAACTTTAGTATCTACAATCTTAACTAGTCATTCATCTACTAACATGTTTGACTGTAGTTATAGGTGTTCCGAATCTACCACTTGCACATGTGGTTCTTCCTCCTCTTCTAGGTTGGGTTTCTTATACTTCTGTAACATGGATACATACAACACATTGTATACACCCTTATGTTGTTGAGGAAGCTCTAACCTATAAGCTACTTTTCTAATTCTCTCTAGGATCTTGAAAGCCTATTTGGGACTTGGTTTTCCCCTTGGTCCAAGTCTAATGTGCCGAAGAGTTCAGTTATCACTAAGATTTACCGTAGCAGATTTGAACCAATGAGTCTTTTGAAATATTGAAGGAAATAGAGTGAGTAGGTTTACGAACTAACTAGAGTAGTTGATGTAAAGCTGCTATAACGACCCAACAGTATCGTTGTCGTGATAGGTCGTCGTGTACCGTATAAAGGTCTATTATCAACCCCCTTGCTGATCATAGGCCTTTCATACGATACACAAGGCTCCTTCCACTCTACGTTACTACTAGGCCCATAGACTAGTAATATAGAGCAAATTAAACTAAAATTTCTTTTATGTTATAATTTAACTAATTGTGTGGGCTCGTGAGACCCACACCAAAATAATATTACAAACAAATGCAGTTCATAACGGAACTGCATAAAATCTAAGTTATGCATAAATACATAAAAGTATCTAAATATCTATAATCTATTACAAAATATCCTCTTCGCTCTCTGATCGCTCCAACCCGTCTCTACTCGAGACTTACCACGGGCATGCCTCGACCCGGATTAACGAAGAGGTTCTCCTGCACCAACAAAAATCTATAAGGGAGTAAGCTTACGCTTAGTGAGATAAATGCCCTCATCAGTACCACATAGCAGAAATTTATTATATGCACAATCATATGAATGCATGAACAATCAGTATGCCAAACAACGCATGCAGTGACCTAGGAACCGCATACGACTTAGAATTACGCCCCCTGAAGTCGGGGTTTGGAGATAATTAACCGACCCAAACCAAAATTCGGGTTCTAGACCTTGGTTTTTATTTCATTTGCACTATTGTGCTCATACCAAAACAAGACTCTACATATATATATATATACTTCCTTTACTAAAATCAAATCGTATCTTTTAAAATCCCAAGTCTAGCGGTGTGGTGGCCCCCGCAGTCCACAAACACACGCCCTAAGCAGAAGCCACAAGACTCGACCCTTCGTCGACGGTTGGCGTCTCCCAGCGCCTAGTAAGCTCATCAGCTTAAGACAGAGACTCAATATATATGCTGGCGTAGCTAGTGCCCAATCCTGCAGGAAACTCGTATTCCTGTGAGTCCCTTCCCATCTTCTGCGTGAAGCGGCAGTCGGTGTTATCCGTATGCAATATGGGGTATGCATGATTCACTTTGAGTTCTTAATCATATAAGCAATTAACTTGACTTTTAGGGTGATCAACCAGTTTCATTCCATACAATTCACATGTATATATTCATACAAACAATTCCCATTATTATATATAATTAACAAGTCATCACATTCATCCACAAATTCATACACATGCATCTCCCATATCCCACAAGCATCCAAATTCATATATATAAGTTTAGGTGCATCTATTTCTACAAGCACAATCAAGTAAAGAGTCATTGGGAATTTACTCACTCTGCCATGTGGTTCAATCAAAATAGTCTGGAGGCAAGTTGTCTCCGTAAACGGTGTCCCCTGGTCATTGAAATAATTTTTATAAGGAATTGAAGCAAACTTAAGAAACTATGTAAGTTTTCCTTAAGTTATACTCTTGACTAGTTTTTGAAATTTTTCCCGGTTTTTACCTAAAGTTCAATCGCGTAAAACTTTTTCGTTTTAAATCCGATTTTTATGATCTTATAGTCAATCTTCATCGTTTTCGAGTGTACTTTAACGTGGTAAGGTTAGATTTTAGAAATGAGGTATACAATTCTATCCATGGGTTAGAACAGTAGCGTTCCTCATGTGTTGGAATGTTTTTTTGGGCCTTGTTTGGTAATTGGGCTTTTTAATAACTTAAGAAATTCTTTGGGCTTGGTCTTTAGATTTTATCCTAAGCTTAAAATACTCCTTGAGATCAGATTTACAACTTTGATTTATATTCTTAAGGCTAACAACCACTTCTTGGGCCTTTTAGTGGGCTTAAGTTATCAAATGGGCTTGTTTTTGGTTCAAACTAAAGTTAATGACTTTGGTGGGCTTATGGGGCCTTAGGTGGATTTCTTATGGGCTTCAAAACAACTTCTCTTGGTACTTTAAGTTGCTGGTCAGATTTTTGTTGAAGGCCCATCTTAGAGTTCTAAGCTTGTTTTGAGAGTTTTAGGCCCGGTTTTGAGTTTTAGGCTTTGTATGCTAATCATACTTGCTTTGGTTAATCTTTTCACTTTGTTCTTTCACTTTTATCATATTTTTAGGCCTCATTTACCCACGTTCCAGATCTGTTCATGTTGGTCCTAAGGGGTCCTTACTTGGTTCTTCAACTTGTTCCATCATTTCCTTAAGTTTAGGTGATAGATTATGCACTTAACTACTTGTGTATAAATCTTAACTTAGGTTTCCTTCCATCAAATGATCCTTTAACTTATGCTCCACATAAAGAAATAAAAGATCTAATACTTCATAAAACCTCCATATCATAGCTCATGTCATACAAAGTTGATTTCTTCATAAAACTTCATGTGATGGATTTTTCCTTAACTTAAGTCTAGATTTGAGCATGTTTAACTTAATGGAAACAAAATCAACATTCAAATGATCATGGAACCTTCACGTCCAGCATGCTTAACCTTCATTAAAGTTCTCATTTCAAGATTTCCTTAGCTTAAAATCTTCCATTCAAAGCATTAAACAAATGTCCATACAAAACACCAACTTTACATGCTCATATTTCAACTTCATGTAATGGTTTTAGGGTTTGTTTCTTAAAACGAATTTTTGTGCTATAACAACTCAAACCTTACTCATATCTTCAAGAAATCCAAGTCTTCTAACATAAATATTAATCCACACATCACAAGAATTACTTACTCGTCCTTAACGCAAAGTTTGGTGGTTGTGCACTAAGGTTCCTCTTAAGCCTTTAACTTTGCTTCCTCCTTTTTGCTTACCTTTTGAAACCCGAATCCTTTGGTCTTTTGGAAAGGGGTTTATGGAAGATTCTAATGGTCTTAGATGATCTTAAATGATGAAAGAAAATGGCACATGAACAAAGAAAAAAATGTTCTGAGTTGAAGCTTCAAAATGGAAGAAAATGGATTTTGTGGGGTAAAGTTATTTCCCTTTTTTATGTTTGTTTCTAAAGAGAGAAAGATGAAGTGAAAGTGAAATTGAAAGTGAGAGAAATGGGAAAGAGTGTGGCCGGTTGGAATGAAGAGAGAAGGAGTGTTTAAATGTCTTGAAAGTATTGTCTTAAAGCTTACAAAAAGTCAACAATTGCAACTCTTGATGATATAAGCATTAAGGGGTGAATAGTGATGTGTAAGAGGAAGTGATTGATGGGTGAATGACAAATGCATGGCCCCCTCTTCTACCCTCTTTAGATCTGCCATGGGAAGTCTTTTTATGTCATGGAGTGGTCTTGTCACCTTTATTAAAGTTAAGCTCATGATTTCTTGTGAAAATTTGTCCATATGTAGTATAAGTGAAGAGGTGATAAGGAAATTGTCTTATCACTAGATTTTGATAAGTTATCAATTGATAAATGATTCCAACTCTCAATTGATAAGTTATCTAAGGCGATTGGTTGGTCTACTTATTTATATGTAAGGCTTATGCATGAAGATAAGGGCATAGCCTTATAGAAAATTGTTTTAGGATTTTTATCTTACATTATTTTGTGATTTACGATTTGATTTTCGTAGAATTGTGAAATTTTCTAAAGTTGAATGAAATTATTCAAATTAAATTATCGATTAATTATTTAGGGTTAAAATTCCTTAATGGTTTTAAGGTTTAGGGTTTTAAGTAGCTTTAGAGCTCGCGGTTTTTCAAGCTCGGGTTTTATCGACAATTGGCTTTTGAATTGTAAAAATTTAATTCGTTTCTAAATATGAACTTAGGTTTTTTGTTTAGTTGATCTTTAGGAACGTTCGGAAGGTACTCTTAATCAAATCTTAGGCCTACTAAAAGTAGGGTTTACAGCTGCTTAGAGGATATAGCACACCAATGAACACAACACGACTTTATATTTCACTTGATATGACGTACAAGTTAACATCAAGGTCCACTTACCACTAATTCTAAGCTACTAGGTAAGATTCGATAAGAGTATATGAGAATGGACTTGGAGAGGGTTGTCTTACAAGCACAGTATATTCAATGTATTTTCTATAAGATAATATGATTCTGGTATATAGGAGAAGGGACTATTTATAGTAAGTCCCTAGGGCAACAACACAAATAAAGAAATTACAAAAAGGTGTACATAAATAGGGGACTCCTAGTATATACGGAAAAGGATAAAAAAGGACAAACGACAAAAAAAAAAGAAAAATAGCATAGTGTCAGATAAAATGGATAAGTAGTAGCACCGCATTAGTTCCTTGCAAGGATCCTCTAGGTATAGTAGCTACGTAGAATCAAGATGCGGTAGTATTAAGGACTACTAAGATGAGGAAGGGGTACAGTAAGTGTTGATAGCAAGTCAGAAGAAAATTACTTGGCCCGAAGAAGAATGTCTCGTCACTCAGTCGGTGTTTCTCGACAATTGAAAGTTCGATCATTTGGCATAGAGCCCTCGACAAGCAAATAGTTAGTATTGGCATAAGAGAGAGAACAGAGCAAGGTATAACCTTCCGAAGTTATCAAAGAATTCAACCACCCTTCTTCCGCATAAAGTTTCTCATCATCGGTAGGTTATCAAGAGAGAATTCTTTGGGTAAGGGATTGGAGGCCTCGAAGTCGCATACAGGTAAGGGAACTAGTAGTCGGCAGTTTTTCAGTTCCTTAAGGTTATTGAAGATTTTCCTTCAAATCTTAGCCCTCTTCATTGAGTACATAGTGTGTTAGATTAGTTACATTAAAAGAAGCTGATATACTATATACATCGGGTAGCTCTAGCTGATAAGCATTGTCGTCGATGCGCTTAAGGATCTTAAAAGGTTCATCTGATTTGGGGGAAAGCTTGTTCATTCTATTCCCAAGGAAACACTCTTTGCTGAGGTGGACCCAAACAAGGTCTTTGAGGTTGTAAACCACTTGTCTGCTTCCTCGGCTTCCCTATTCCTTTTGTCGGGCTATAGTTTGTGCCAATTGTTTGACAACCTTTTGATGCAACTTCTGGAATTCCTTGGTGCACTGCAGGTTAGATTGACTTTCTCCTTATCCAATCGGGCTAATAGTTATGTCTAAAGGCAAGTTCAAGTTAAGTCCATAGATGACCTCAAAAGGTGACCTTCTCGTCGAGCTGTGAACTAATCAGTTGTAAGCAAACTCAATGACGGTAGGCATAGGTCCCAATTGTGTAAGTTTTTCCCTACAGTTGTTTGCAGAAGGTTACTGACTATCCTGTTTACTACCTCGGCCTGGCCATTAGTCTGTAGGTAGCAAGAAGTACTGTACATAAGCTTAGTGTCGAGTTTCCTCCATAGGGTTTTCTAGAAGAAACTTACGAACTTTGAATTTTGGTTAGATACAATACTTCTCAAGAGTTCATGTAGATGTACAATTTCCTACAAAAAGGGGTTATCGATAAATAAAGCATCATTAGGTTTATGGCAAGGAATGAAGTGGCTCATCTTGTTGAAACGATCGACCACAACCATAATAGAGTCATGTCTTCTCGGTATTCGGGGAAGCTTGAGCATGAAATTTATGCTTAGGTTGATCCATGGGCGCTCGGATATGGGCAGGGGCGTGTATTCTCCATACAGTTCTCTCCTTCCTTTTGCATGTTTACACACCTCGTACCTCTCAAGAACTTAGTGCACATCCTTCATTATCCCAGGCTAGTAGAAATGTTTTTTCAGTATTTCAGCCATCCTCTTCTCTTCGAAATGGCCAACTAAGCCTTTATCATGAGCCTTACGGACAAGTAGTTCTCTAGTCGAACCATTCAATACACAAACTTGTTTTCCCTTCATTAAGAACCCCTGACTCAAGTTGAACCCATCCACAACACCTCCAACATTGCACTTGGCCACTAAGGGTCCAAAATACTGGTCGTGCTTGAGCAAGGTACCGAACCTAAGTACCTTGGCTTATATAGTCATAATAAGGGTATGACGATGAGCAAGAGCATCTACCACAGCGTTGGTGCTCCTTTTCTTATACTGAATGACTTAGTAGAAAGACTCTAAGAATTCAACCCATTTAACATGATGCTAAGAAAGTTTCTACTACTCACGAAGATGCTTGAGAGACTCATGATCTGAGTAGATGATGAATTCTATCGGCAATAGATCATGTTGCTAGTTTTGTAGTGTTTAAATAAGGGCGTAGAACTCCTTATTGTAGGTTGAGTAATTCAAGGCAACACTTTGGAGTTTTTTGCTGAAATAGGCAATTGGCTGGCGCTCCTACATAAGGACAGCACCAATGCTGACACTAGAAGCGTTACACTCTACCTAAAAACTTTCTTAAAATCCAGCAAAGCGAGTACTAGAGCAGTCATCAACTTAGACTTCACATTTTCAAAACTCTTCTGAGCTTTCTCCGTCCACCTAATCTAAGTGTTCTTCCTGGTCAATTTAGTTAGTGGCCCAATTATGAAATTGAAGTTCTGAATGAATCTCCAATAGAATGAAGCTAGCCCATGGAAGCTCTTGACTTCAGCGGCACTAATCAGCATAGGCCACTTAAGAATAGCTTTGATTTTCTCGTCATCAACTTGAACTCCTTTTCCTGAGACAACATATCCAAGGAATATAACCTCGCTTTGATAGAACATACATTTCTTTAGGTTGTTAAATAATTTCTTGATACAAAGGATGTCGAACACCGATCTTAAATGCTCAATATGAGCAATGAGATCAATACTGTAGACCAAAATGTCATCAAAATAAACCATAACACATTTGCCTATCAATGTCCTAAGCACATGATTCATTAGCCACATAAATGTACTCGGCGCATTAGTTAGGACAAATGGCATTACCATCCATTCGAACAAACCATCCCTTGTCTTAAAGGCCATCTTCCATTCATCTTTAGGTCTCATTTGTATTTGGTGGTAGCCACTATTTAGGTCAATCTTCAAGAAGATGTAGTTACTATGTAGCTTATTGAGCATATTATCTAATCGTAGAATCAAATATCGATACTTAATGGTAATTTTATTGATGACATAGCTATTGATACACATTCTCTATGGCTTATCTTTCTTAGGTACTAGTATGGCTGGCACAGTACATGGGCTCATACACTCTTGGATGTATCTGCGGTCTACCAACTCATCCACTTGTTTCTTCAGCTCGGCTACTTTCTCAGGATTGAGCCTGTAAGTGGGTTAGTTCGATAAAGTAGCTCTAGGCTAGAGGTCGATGTAATGCTCAATGCCTCTTAAAGGAGGTAAACCTTTTGGCATCTCGTTAAGAAATAAGTCGACATTGTCTTGAAGTAGTTGTTGCACTTCGGCAGGTAAGCTCTTGACTTCTCATACCTCCAAGAGTCTCCTAACTAAAAGGACCACATGGTCCTTGACCTTGACTTCTCGGGCAAACTAAGTTTGGGAAATCACTAAAGATTTCCACTATAGTGACCTAGCAACCTTCTCTTAGGCTTCCTGCACTTCCTTAGGACTCATGGGTGTCAGTATAATTTTCTTCTTGTCTTTCTAGAACATGTAGGTGTTCCTCTACCCATTGTGCAACACTCTTAAGTCAAATAGCCATGGTTAGCTAAGTAATATGTGAGAAGAGTACATGGGGAGGACATCATACAACACCTCGTCCCTATATCCATGGTTGTTAAAATTGCGAGTCAAAAATATGTTTCTACGAGTTTATGATTTTATAATATTTTTCTTAATCAAAATGGATATAAAATTATTTATGTGCAGACTTTTAGTGAAGTTATGAACTTTCTTATATGATTCTACAATTTTACTGGTTTTGTGTGATTTTATACAATTATATCGATTTTATGCATTCAAATGAATAGTAAAATTGTGATTTTGATAACTATGCTTGTACCTATCACTAATGGTAATTGATACTTTAACCTGCTCAGCAACATGTAATTCACCTTTCTCATTTAGCCAGTAAATCTTATACGGCTTAAGGCATAGGAGGGTTAGCAATTTCATGGCCTTAATTACCCCTTATGCTATGACATTAGTGCAACTCTCTTTGTCAATGATCAAGGTGTATAGCTTGCCATTCACTCAATAATTTGTATAGAAGAGGTTGTCCCTCTTCACATTCTCATCTGCAATAAACGTACTAAGAGACCATCGAACGACAAAACGGTACTTGGCACCGCCTTTAAGAGGTGTCTCGATACAGGGATCTTCCTAAAACTCTTCCAGCATCTGCTTAACTCCTGTCTCTTCCTCTCCTTTTCTTGCATTCTTTACTTCAAACTAGGGTATGTCTCCCTTTGTGGTTATGACTTGGCTGTTTAGACATTGACTAGTTATGCGCCTAAAATTGAAACATTCAAAGCATTTGATTTCTCTGGTCTTTCGTCCTGAGCTCTGACCTTGGTCTCTTCAAACCTGAAGTTCCTCGACCTTGCTCTTACCTTAGCCTTCTTTTGGTTAGATGGCACTTACCCTCGATGTTCTACCTTGGAATTGTTTGAAGCTCAATCATTCCCTGGTCGGCTTGGCATGCCACTCCTATTCGGTAACATTGGTCGACTATTCGACATTCAACTAACCTGGTTTTGCCTTTGCCTTTCAACTCTCTATGCCACCCTGATGGCTTCATCCAAAGTCATTGGTTGGACTCTACAGTTTTACTATGTTACTAATCTTAGTCCTTAACCCATAAATGAACCTTGCAATAGTTTGTATCTCGGGTTCATTAACATCACATTAGATCATGAGTAACTGAAACTCTCAAACATAGTTGTCCACCAATCGGTTACCCTATCTTAAATGATATAGACATCAGAAAGTATCTTATTCGTAGTGTTTGAGAACGAAACTACTTCTTAAAACTCTCTTCATCTCATTCTACGTTCGGATTTTGCGACGGTCCTTTAGGCGAACACTCTATAGCTTCTTCCACCACATTGCTACATGTCTAGAGAATTCCAATGTAGCTACTTGGATATGGACAGTATCTTCATAATCGTAGAAGTCGAATATCTTCTCGACCTTCTCCCCCAATCTAGATAATTGTCAGAACTACCAAACTCGTTGAAGCTTAGAATCTGTACCTTAAGATGTTCAGCACCTCTAGGTGCTCTAAACTCATGCTCATCAATCCCAAGACACTATTCCTCTTCTTCTTCATACTCTTCCACTTCGTCCAACTCCTACCTTCTTCTCATCATTCTATCGGCATGACAGAGTGGTGCTTGGTTCACAAGAAAGGCTTTTGGTGTTCATTCATTTATCTACCTTCTAGGCTTATCTCTCATTTCTCAGCCTTGTTATATTACTCTCTCTCTCAACTTACTTTCTAAGACTTTGTATTGAAACAACCAAATTAGCTACAATAGTAGCAAGATCTTGTATCTGTTCGTCAGTAATACATAGGTTTTGTTGTGTAACTCGACTACGACCATGAGCATTACTCTTGACATCTTTAATCTCTCCTTGAACATTAGGATTGGACATTCTCAAAACGAAGTGTCAGAAAACACTCTTCATACAAGAAATCCTTACACATACTAATATTACATGAACCTGTGAACTGTAAACTTGCTTTGTTCTTTCGAATGAAAAACAGAGTATTACAAACAATAAACTAGTAGTGACTATAACTATACAGCTCCCGGTTATAACCTTAAGCTTTGATATTAGGATTATATGATGTGCCTAGAAGCTTAGTTATCACTAAGACTTACTGTAGTAGATTTAAACCGGTGGGTCCTTCGAAATATCGAAGGAAAATAGAGTGAGTAGGTTTACGAATTGACAAGAGTAGTTGACGTGAAGTTGCTCGAAGGATACGATACACTAATGAACACAACACGACTTAACACTTCACTTGATATGATGTACAAGTTGATGTGAAGGTCTACCCGCCACTAATCTTGAGCTATTAGACAAGATTAGATAAGAGTGTATGAGAATGGACTTGGAGAGGGTTGTTCCGTAAGAACAGTATATTCAATGTATTATTTGTAAGAGAAGATGATTCCGGCGTACAAGAGAAGGGACTATTTATAGTAAGTTCTTAAGGCAACAACACAAATAAAGAAATTACAAAAAGGTGTACATAAAAAGAGGGTTGCTAGTACATATGGAAAAGGGTAAAAAAGGACAAATGACAAAAAAAAGAAAAAATAGTACAATATTAGATAAAATGGACAGTTGGTAGCGTCACATTGGTTCCAAGCAAGGATCCTTTGGGTAAAACAGCTACGTAGAATTAAGATGTAGTGGTATTAGGGACTATTGAGATGAAGAGGGGGTGAGCAAGTGTTGTTAGGAAGTCAGAAGAAAAGTACCCGGCCCGAAGAAGAATGTCTCCTTACTCGGCAGGTATCTCTTGGCAATTAAAAGTTCGATCATTTGGTATAGAGCCCTCAACAAGCGAATAGTTGGCATCGGCATAAGAGAGAGAATAAAGTAGGGTGTAACCTTTTAGAGTTGTCAAAGAATTCAACTACCCTTCTTTCGCATAGAGTTTCTTGTCATCGACAGGTTATCGAGAGAGAATCCTTCGAGTGAGGGATTGGAGGGCTCAAAGTCATGCGTGAGTAAGAGGACCAATGGTCGACAACTCATCAAAATCTAACAATGCTCTTTGTTAGAGACAACCTCAACAAAACCTCATCCCTTACTTGAAACTCTAATGGCTGTTGTCGCTTATCAACATAGCTCTTCTAATAACTCTAGGTAGATTGTATCCCTTTCTTGATCATCTAACTTTAGCTATTGCTTCTTGTACCATGTTCAATCCTTTCAATAGTCATTCACCAACCTTATCCTAATAAACAGTCAATCTATACTTCCTTCCATAAATGGCTTCATATAAAGCCATTTGAATGGTCGCTTGGTAACTATTTTGTAAGAAAATTCTACTAGTAGTAGATGTTAATCCCATTGACTACCAAAATCAAGTGCATAAGCCCTTAGTAGTTAGTAAGTCTTCCAATATCCAGATTGTATGTTTTGACTACCCACCAGTCTAAGGATAGAAGGCGGTATTGAAACATAACCTTATGCCCAATCCTTTATGTATACTTCTCTAAAACTTACTCACAAACCTAGTATCCTGATTAGAAGTAATGGATACAAATACACCATGCAACCTTACAATCTCTTGAACATACAATTTAGCAAGATTCTTTATTAAGCGCTTATTATTTATAGGAATGAATTACACACACTTGGTCAATTAATCCACAATCACCACATTGTATTATGTTTTGCCAAGGTTCTGGGCAGGGCTATGACAAAATCCAGAGTTACATGCTCTTATTTCCGTTTAGGAGTTGGTAATGGTTGTAACTCTCTTGTTGGCCTTTAGTGTTTAATTTTAATCAGCTGACAAGTCTAGCACCCAGACACATACTTGACTATCTCCCTCTTCATATTGTTCCATCAACAATGGGCTTTCAAATCTCTATACATTTTTGTACTCTTAAGGAAAACTGTACATGCTGAGTAATGTACTTCCTTAAGTAGGTCATCTTTCAACCCTACACCTGTTGGAAAACATAACATGCCCTTAAACCTAAGTGTTCCTTGTAGACAACCTATTTTTGCTCTTTATAGCTTCAAGAATTTTTTAGAAAAACATCCAAAATCAAAAGAAAAGAAAAATAGAAAATTAAGATAAATAAAAAAATAGAAGAAAAAATAAAACTATAAAAATAAGATTTTTAGGAAAATAAGATCCCTAGGTTTTGGGTTATTTTTAAGGTTTTTAAGTTATATTGTAAACCCCTAAAATTATCAACCTAGTTTTTGTTAGAGACTCGACTATGTTAGATAATTTAGGAGTCGACAAGGCTAATGAAAGTGAAAACCCTAAAAGAATTACTCAATCGCGTAAAGAATTTTTCTACCCTAAATGTTTCTAAATGCTAAAGATTTTATTCAAAAGTGATAGAAATCCTAAAAATGATTGTTTTAAAGACACATGTGTACTAATCCAACATGATATACCCTAAAACCCTAATTGATAATATAATGCTTATCCTTTTGTCCAATTCACTAGTAAAGGGTTAGAGATGACCCTTATTCATACTTATATGCTTTGAATCTTTAGGTAATCCATTAGAAATTAAGATAATGAGTCATAGATTATATTCACTTCTTGAGTAAGTGATTAAGATAGTTTTACTTAGAGTTAGGGTAATAGTTGAAGATTAGGTTTATGTAGTGAACCTTAACACTTAAATTGGTACTTTTTGCATTTGTTATTCAAAGTAGTTTATCAAATGAGATATATAGGTTATAAAGACCTAAAGTAAGATCTCATTAACAATGTTTACAAATCAATTCATCAAATATCTCATTTCCCCTCATTTCCTTCATTTTTCCTCTAATTTCCCTTAATTACCACATTATGTGCACAAAATTAAACATACTTAAGGAATGTTGACTAAGGTAATGCATGTTGACCAAAGTCAAAGGGTTGACCAAGTCAACAAATGTTGACTAAAGTCAACATTTTGAAAAGTCAAAAGTCTTAAGAGATAAGGAAAATATCTTAGTTCTTAATGATGATTTTCTTTTCTTTTCCTTTTGATTTTTCTTTCCTCTTCTTGCAATTGTTGCCGTCCACAATTTTGCTCCTTAGGCCCCACCATTTGTTGTCTTCCATAATTGAAACAAAACAAAAGAAACAAAAGCAAATCCTCCATTTCATGCCGTGAACATCCCTCCCCTCTTTCACTTTCATTCCTTTCCCTTTTGTCTCCTTAAACTTCAACAAATTAAAGGTATGTTCTTAAGTTGTTTTATGTTACTTTATGTTATTCATTAGTTAGTTAATTAAGTAGATTAGGTAAGTAGTTAGGTGTTTAGTGAAGTCTTGAAGAGAAGAAAACAAAGTTTCCATCTTTAAGTGTAGAAAATGAAGAATCATGAAGGAAATGGAAGAAATACATGTGTATGTACTCTTAGATATGTATACATAAAGAAATACCAAAGGAATACAAGTATATGAACCTTTGTACATAAGTATGTATCATGTACATAACCTAATTTAAGACCATATCTAACTATATATACATATACTATACTAAATACATACATAGAAATGCAAAAGGATGAAAATTGAGAGGATTTTCTTAAGGGAAAATTTGGCATACGAAATTTTAGTATAAAAATACGTATTCAACCGTATAGGTATATGAGTAGAAATACATGTATAAATATGGTATAAGTATATGTAGATGTATAAGTATATGTATGTATAAGGTATATGTACATAAGTATAAGTATAAGGTATATGTACATAAGTATAAGTATAAGGCATATATATATAAGTATAAAGTAAGAAATAAATGTACATAAGACATGTACATGTGACATAAGCATGATGTAATGCTTATGTAATCAAATGATGAGGTAGATGATGACATAAGCATATGAGGACATAAAGAAAAGATGACATAAGCATATGATGATATAAAGAAAAGATGATGTAAGCAATGACATAAACATAAGTTTAGAAAATGAGAAAAATAAGAAAATGTAGGTAATTAGATACTAAAATTAGTAAACCCTAATACACCTTGTAAACTAGATTATACCTAAATCAGTACATGAATTAGTAATGACAAAGTAGATCCCTAAATTATAAGAATTTAAGGAATAAAGGTTATAAATATAAGTAATAGCAATACTTAAGTATTATAGCTAAAAATTTCTATAAATTAGTTCATAATATAAAATAGGGGTCTTAACGTCCAAAACAAACATTACCGTATGAATATACGTCCGAAAACGATGAAAAACGACTATAAATTCATAAATATCAGAAATAAAACGAAAAAGTTATATACGATTAATAATAAAGTCTAACCGGGTAAAAGTTGATAATAGTCTAAGTAGATTAGGTAATTAAATGTTTAGAAGTATTAGTTAAATTAGTTACTTACTAGTCTTATCAAATCGTAATGATCAGGTAACTCTGAGGAGCGTGAGGACCTCCCAATCGACTACTATGATTAGGGCAAATCACCATGGCCGAGTGAGTATTTACCCAATGATTCCATGCTTGTTTTGTGATTGTAGATAGTGGACTTAAATATTATTGTTAATTGATGATTGTGTGGAGATTGGGAAAAATGCCTGTGTATGTTGGTATGTCTTGAATTGTGAATTTATCTTAAATATTGATAATGCTATGGTTGTTGCATGGTAATATAGAAAATGATTGTGTGCACAATTGGATGGTCATAGCATAATTTGAACCTAATTATACTCAGCCTACAAAAAGAAATTGAGACATGCATTAACATGCATAGCATAGATACTATTCCGACCGTCACATCACACGAAGGTAAAGAGAGGCCATTTGGGGGTTGATATCATTTATTTATTTGGTTCTGTACGGTGTACTCGTACAAAATGACCTTACCCTGACCCGCGGGAACACTAGGCATTGGAGGCGCCAACCGCCTGGCTAAGGGTCGAGTCTAGAGGCCTCCGTTTAGGGGTGAGTGTGGACTGCAGGGGCCCACTCACAATTATACTAGAACTTGGGTTTTTTCTGAAAATAAAAGAATTATTTGATATAAGTACGGAACGTGGGGTTCCGTAGTAAAGTAAGTTCTAGTATAATACCCGGATCTGATTGGTACCGTGTATACTCCAACCCTGACTTCGGAGGGCGTTAAATCTGAGTTACGTATATGAACTAGTTAATTATATGTATTGTTTGGCATTCTGGTTGATCATTCATTCATATGCTTGAATATAATGTATTCATAACTTGCTTGTGGTGTGGCTGAGGGTTTTGCTCACTAAGCTTAGGCTTACACCCTTTTAGACTTTTGTTGCAGGTTAGCCTGTTCGTAGAGACAGGGCGAGGAATGCCACAGGTTAGCCTGGGGATTTGGGCAAGAGCGAGCTGCTATGTGTACTGAGAGAACAGTTTATGTAGACTTCTACTTGTGTACTTTTGTTTCTCTTATTATATTAGACCTAGACATACTTAAATGCTACGTAATGTAAGCTTTGTAACTTAAATTTTATATAAATATGTTTGTGTAATGATATCAAATGAGTCTGGATGTTCTTTGGAAACTAGTGGTTATAGAGCCTTGTATATTGTGTGAAGAGTTCTTGATTGGAAGGGTAACCAATCAGGGGTTCTTTGTACAGTATACGGCGTCTGCCACGACTAGGCCGTCCTCAGTTCGTGACATATATAGATGAGGTCCTTTCATTTTTAGAAGTCAAATAGAATTGAAGTTGACACATGTAATTTAACGATTCTAGGTCAACTTAATTTTTTTATTAATGAAATATTTAGACCCCATTTAAGTTTAAATTAAAATTTGAATAAAGGGTCTTAGAATTATTAAATTAAATTTAGTTTGAAAATCAAAATAATTTCTACATATGCATATGTGACTATTTTAGAGTAGGTCATTTAGGGTTTAATTTTAGTTATTTATTTATTCATTTGTCTTCTTTTATTTTATTTATTAAAAAAAAGGGTAAAGGGGGTAGGAAGAAGGGTGGGTTCTAACCAAGTTACACCTAGTCTGTATAAAATTAGTCAAGGCCAAACTAGGGTGTATTATACATGCGCCAAGCTGGGAGTGTGAGTACGTACCATACGTGCCTGGCTTAGGATTTTCCTATTGTTTCCATTGTATTCTTGCACTTTCTCCGGTTGCTTCCAATTTGGTAGCTTTTATTGGAGCCACCTTTTTAAGTGGTTTCTATACGGTTCCACCTAAATTAATTGTGGAATCATATGGTACAAATAGCTTACTATGAATCGAAACAAAAAACTTGTCCTTATACATTCATTTAGGGGATTTAATTAAGATTTGAAAATAAGGAAAACGCTAAAAACTCAAATTTTCTTGGTAAATCAACTTTGATTGATTCTTTTTGTTCAATGCAAATTGAAGCTTCTAAATGTGTCTTTAAGTAAGAACAAACATCAAGGTTTTTTTTTTTATATTGCTAATTACACTCAAATCACAATTATGTCAAAATCAAATCATTGATGACCAATTTATGTGATTCTTGAATTCAACGTGATAATGGACTTTCCTTCATAACCTAAGCTTCAATCAGCATAAATTCAACTTCCCGTCTTCGTTTTGGCATCAAGCAACAATGAAAACACATACATGTAGTGATTTTCAATTTCCCTCTCTCTCTAGGTTTGACCACCTTCTCTCTTTAGGTGGTGGCTTGTGTGGTATCTTTTAGATAAAGCTACCACTATAGCCAGCTTCTTCTCCCCTTAGACTCTTGAATCAACCACTTAAAGCCGTTACTGTTGCCACCACCATCTATTGCGAACCAAACCCCCTTAACCACCATAACCACCATAAAACCTTAACTATAACACCACTTACCACCTCTCTTTGGCCAAACCAACTACATTACGATACTTACCGACCTTAAAAACCCCAAGTGCACCCTCATTCCACCTTAGAACCTATGGGCTACCACTACGCAACATCTACCATTAGCTACCGAGTTTAAAACCACCCAAATGGCCAGTATTAGCCATGGCGTTTTCCCTATACACCCATTCACTAATCAAATTCACATGGATATGTCATTCTCTGCTTAAATTAGCTACTGAAACACTTCGAATCAACCCTTCGTACGCTATTGCTCTTCCTCTACTATTGCAACCGAGATTTGTATCCAGTTCGACTCGACAATCTGACTCGATAATCACCTGACCCACTCTAGATTGATTCAATCCCCTTTGTTGTATTACATTCTTTATTTTATTATATTGTATTACATTTTTTTCCTTTCTCTTTCTTCTTTCTTTTTCATTTAATGTTTTATTCCACTTTATAAAAGAAAAAAATCCCAAAAAAAAAGAAAAGAAAGGGAAAAGAGAGGAGAAAAAAATAAAGAAAAAAGAAAAAGGAAAAAAGAAATAGAGGAAAAGCTTTACTATTTATTTATTTATTTTTTTGTGTTTCAATAAAAAAGAAAGAAAGAAATATAAAAAAATAATAAAAGAGAAAAAAGGAGGTAAACATGTTTTATCACCTAGAAAAATTATTTTCTAAAAAAATAAAATTTAATAAAATCTTTTCAAAATTAGGACTTCTCTTGGAATTTTCTAGAAATAAAAACAACAATTTAAGACCCTTTTCTTTTTAAGCATATTTCTTAAAATCAAATTAAATGGTTAAAAACTTAAACCTAATCATTTTCCTAAATTAAAATCAACCAACACACTTTAATTTTCAGATTGAATCATGAAGGTCTAATCTCGAATAGTGGGTATATAGATATTCGTATACAATCATAAGATAACTTTGTCATGACCTTAAGGGGGGCTTGGTAGGATTGCCTAAAATTTTCATATCATGTGTGCACTCATGATACGAAAACCGTCTTACAAGTCGGAGATTGCAAAATTCTAAATAATTAATTATTAAGGTTTTCAATTTTAATTTACTAAGTTATTGAAATATATAAATAACTATGGATATTCGATATTCTATAGTCTATTAAAACCATAGAGAACCGGTATCCCTTACCAAATAATGAGACAAGGTAAGACAACTTTATAAATTACCAGAAATATTGAATTATATATAATCTTAACATATAAATATTTTCTACATAAAATATTTCTGTACCAACTATACACATTTTAATTAATTCTAACATTATTAAACCTATCTTCAATTTGCACTCAGCACTCGAAATTCATCCCAATCTCTGCTTAATTGAACCTACAAAAGAAACTATAAGGGAATAAACAAACTATATCTCAGTGAGTTCATTTCTCACGACTTTCGTTCAAGCAATTTATCAAATATTATTAGCATACATGCAAATTTATCTACATACAAAATGAATGCAAGCAATACGTTTATAGAAGTCTAAAATTATGAAAGGCGTAGATTTACATTGTCTACATGTCAAATTTCCTCCATACTTATTCGTATGAAGCACCTTACCTTAATTGCATAAGACTGCTTAAGGGTGCCGTCCTTCTAGACAATACTTAACTATTACCTTAGTTGAGAAAGAAATATCAATTCAAACAGGTGGACCCTAACCAGGGCCATCCACTGAACATATCCAAGGCTCCTTGGGCATACAAAGTGAGTCCTTTCGCTATCAAATATATCTAAGGCTACACAAGCATAAATATGTGAGTCATCTCACAATCAAAATATATCCAAGACCCCATGAGCACAAATATGCGAGTCTTCTCACAATTAATTATAGATACCATGTTAGCTTTGCCTCAACAATAAAAAATATCATACATGAGTACTACGAACCCTCATAGAAATCATACAAAAATATATTTAAGATTGGAAAAATATTTTCCAAAAATACTTTCCTCATAAATCTACAAAACTAGCACTCTCCATCAATATACCAATTGAGTCACTAATATGTGACAAATATAACTGGTTATTTTGGTCAGATATTTATATTTACCAGTTTAAAAAGGTGATCATATGGATGATAGCACATAAGCAAAATAGTCATTCAATAGACAATTAGTATCAACCAACAAACAGTATACAAATATCAAACAACAAGCAGATAGCAGATCTTCAAAATTCCCTCTCTTGGATTAATACTCATTCTCTAAGTCTTTTGGGTTTCTAGAGCTTGACAATTGAATATCTAAAAGAATAATAAGACTTATAAGTATTCTAAAAAACTAGGCTCTTTAGTTAACTAACTTCCCACTATAAACCAAGTAAGGCATGAATGTAGTTTAACTTATTTATTAGGTAAATAGGAAACATATTTGTAAATTATGGTATTTTATGTATTTAATTATTTATTTCTTCTTATTATTAGTTTATAAGCTTAATTGACTTAGTTATCCAATTTATTTCTCTTGGTTTATTTTAAATCTTTAATCGTGTATGACTTTTTCATTTTAACTTCGATTTTTATGATCTTATGATCGATTTTTATGATCTTATGATTGATTTTTATCGTTTTTAGACATATTTCTACTTAACAAGGTCTGTTTTGGATGTCATAATTTGCATTTTTCATCATGGTTTGGAAAAGTCACAAATTTTATTATTTTGGTCTAAATTTTTTAAATTATTATTTTAATATTTTTTATTGATTTATGATTTAATTAATTTCTAAATTTTATATTTTTAGAATAGTCTTATTTTTAGGTCTATTTTACAATAATTTCTTTATTTCACTATTTTAAGCTTAAATTACTATTTATATCACTTTTTATCATAATTATAATTTTCTAATTAATTAATTATTATTATTTTCTTATTATCTTTATAATTTGCGATTTCAATTAGATAATTAAGAATGCTAACATGGCAACTTCCTATTGACCCATGTGGAATTTTTCTAAATTCTTTTAATTTTTATATTTTTTTCCAATTTGAAGTATTAATTAGTTATTATAATTTAGTAAATACTGTAAATTAATTACTCATCTTGTCTTGGTCATCACGTCCCACATATGTACATGTATATATATATATATATATATATATTTATTAATTTATTTAAGGAATTAAGATATAAGATATGTACATATACTTATACCTATACTATACTAATACTATATGTATATTTATACTTATACATATATACATATATATTTATGTTTTCTTACTTGTTCATGTAAATGTCTTTATACTGCCTTATACTATAGTTCATATATGTATATTTCCTATACGTACATGTACTCTCTCTCTCTATATATATCTCTATATACACCATATATATACATAACTAAATAAATATATAACTTATGTGTACATGGAGTTATATATATAGTTAAATATATACATATATAAATACATAATCATGGAAACTATACTTAAAATTTCAATACATGTACATAGAATTTTATTATAAGGATATTAAAAATACAAATAATACCTATTACATATTTCTAATATAAAAAATACTACAAATTACATGTACAATACAAAGATTACATATGGCTTATATTACAAAAAAAACCTAAAGATAACATAGTATACATTACTTGAGTACTGTTTGTCTTCTTGGAAAATACCCTCCTCCTTTTTAGAATTGATGGAAGATGATGATAGAATATTTTTGAAATAAAGATTATGATTGACAGTGTAAGAGTGAGAAATAAGAAAAATAAAACATTAAAGGAGGAGGGGCTTCATTGGCTTCAAATAAGAAGAGGAAAAGGCTTGTTCTCTAGTTTATAATGTGAAAAAGTAAAAGAAAAATATAGGGACTTTAAATGCACATTGCAAGGCGTGATTGAAGAAAGGAAAAGAAGAATAAAAAAATAGTAAAAGGAAAGGATAGAGAAAGAGAAAGGATAAGATAAGAACAAGTTGATGTTGACATTGCTTTTATCTTTTGAATTAAACAAATGTATAAATACAATGCAGATGTTAACTGAAACTTTGCATGGAAAAGAAGGAAAGAAGAAAATGGTAAAGAAAGGAGAGGAAAAGAAAGAAGGAAAAGGAAAAAGAAGAAGAGAAAGGAAATTATAAAACGATTGGTTTGACTTTTCTAAAAGTGTTTTCAACTTTTAAGTGGTATTTGAAATAATATATACTGTAATTATGGAAAGAAATATGGAATATAAAATTAATGTATACTCTTTAGTACATAAATATAGGATATGTAATAAAATTAACTCAAAATCATTAACTCAACACAAAACTAGCACATATATGTACAAATATAAAATTATAAATAATCATAAAATAATATTCATAATTTTATTAATTTTGTAAATTAGGTTGTTACTCTTTACGTTTATAAATATTTAGAAGTTATCTTCATTTATTTGTTAACGAGTTTACGTGATTATGCGTATCGATCAATAATTGTATCCAATTAAGGTTTTATTATTGTTTAGATAAATTTACACATTTTATAAGCTTAGGGTTTTGATTTTAGGGTTTTGATCTGGTTCGGGCTCAATCTCTTGTATTTATATGTATGTAGGGTTTAAGGTTTCCATACGCGATTAAGGTTTTGATTAATAAATTAGGGGTTTTTATATTAATTTTAGGTTTTGAATTTAAAAATTTAATCAATTTTAAATTTATCAGCTTTGTTGACTTAGGAAAATTACTTACAATACTTGAGTTGAGTCTATACTCAAAGAGATAAATTTACGGGGTTTACAAACTTAAAATTTGAAAAAATTTATTTTTCTACTTTGGTAAATAATTGTTGAATTTGTCATCTTTTTTGTAGACTCAATTTTATTTATTTATTTACTTATGAATAGATAGGATTTTTAGATGGGTCTTTTAAAAAATGAAATTAAATTTGGAAGGTTAAAGTGGTAACCATTAGGATTTAATAAGGTAGCTCCCAGACTTAAGAATTCTAATTTCTTTGAAAATTTTTCAAAAGTTTTCAAAACATAAGCTAGTAGCTAAATTAGAATCGATTTATCTAATTAGTTCTAATTTAATTAACTTTTTTGATTCCATCGCATAGCGACTCCAATTTTTTTTTTTTTCAAAATAAAGAAACCAGGTTTCCTTAACTTTGGTTGAAGGTTTAAACTAAATAGGCATATGATTTAGTTTAAATCAAATTAAGGAAAACGAATGAAAATAATAGAAAATTTCAGGCTTAATAGCTTGGTGACTCTATTAGGGATTGTCAAGAGGACTAGCTACTTAAAACCTTTCGAAATTAAAATTATTTTTCAAAAAACCCATATTGTGTTATATTATTTTCTTGTAATATTCTTTATTTGTAAATATTTCATGCTATCTTTTTCATGCAACTAATACATTGGGATAGAGGGGGTTATTTATTGCATCATAGATGTAAGATAGATGCAATTAGACCCGAGCTGTCTTAGGATGGGGGGCCATTGTGTAGGTTTCGAGTGTTATGGGGTAACCACCATTTGGGGGTAATTAGGTTAACCCACTTAAGTTTCAATGTGATTAATGAACCATTTCTTTGAAAACACGTAAAGTCACAAAGCTTAAGGACCTTTAGAACCCATCCTAATTACATATACCATGAGTTAATACACTACCCTTAAAGTTGTAACCCTACTTAGAAATGTAATCAATTCTTGCACCTATTCTTTTATAAAAAGTTAGGGGCATTTTGTAAACACCAAATTAATAGTAGGGTTGCAACTTAAGGAATGATGTATTAACCCAATAATTCTAGCATCTGCATGTTTCCATGTGCATTCTTTTGTTTCATTGATAAATGATTCTTGTCCATGAAATGTTTAAGCCTATAGATAATGGCAAGTGACCAACAAGTGAACAATTATAGAATTGATAGGCTATAGGACCTTCGTAGGATTTGCGAACAGCTACTAGAAGTTGAGATTGCCTATCTAAGTGAGAATTTTGAACGTTCTAAAGTTCACAACTAAGCCTTAAAAGCCCTTCTTGAATAAGTGCTTAGAGAAATCCATGAAATGATGGAAGACCTTAAAGCTCGCCTACGAGAGTTAGATTAGGGTTTTTCAGATTATAACTAAGGGGCCTGGAATAAACCTTAAGTTTCGTTGAATAATAATCTAGAATAAATGTTAGGCTCTTTATCTTTATTTTTCTATACTCTAATTTGTCAAGATAATAAAAGTTCCCTTTAACATATCATTCTTCATTCCTCACTATTCCTTTTTTGTAAATAGTTCTTTAGTAGCGTTCATAATTGCTCTCTCTTAATTGAGGAAATGAAAATAAATTCCATATGCTTGTAAATAGACCCCAAAAATTCACATCCTTACTTGTATAAAGCTTTATCTTTCTCTCTTACCAAAAAAATAAAAAAACGAAAGAAATGAAGTGAAAACAAAAAAAGAAGAAGGTTATTAATAGTTACAAATTCTTATGGGACTCAAGATAAACACAAACCTTTGGCCCATTAAGGCAGCTGACTTAAACACAAACCTTTGGCCTATTAAGATAGCCAACCGTGAACATAAACCCCTGTCTATTGAGAAAACCAAGCCTAACCATAAACTAAGAAAATATATAAAGTTAGATACAACCTTAGTCTAGTTAAAATGCAAGGAAACCCCATTTTGAACTTAACCCATGGTTCAAACAAAAAAGGCAATTCATAGTCCCTTATATCTCAAAAGACGTTAATACTGTCCCATTCGACTCTAAAGAACTAAGCTTAAAATCACATATGAAAGTTAAGGGGCATTTAGGCCTATAAGTTTGGGTTAATTTAAGCAAGAACATGATAGGTTTAGGGCATTTGGTCTTTGAAATTTAATTTTGAACTCAAATCAAATGAAAGGTATCATTTCATATTAGGGTACATTTCAAGAGGCTGAGGGGCAATTTAATTTCCACCTTAGGGCAAATCAACATGGAACTCTTACTTAGAAAAATGGTAAAGCCACTTTAAAAAGTTTTAGAATGAAAAGAGGCAAACTAGATCCTATACACTAACCCTTGAACAATTTGAGAGTCAAGTGACATTATGGTGAGGATTTCTAGACTCATTCCTTAAAAGAGGTTCATTTTGAACGTGATAAGTAGATCAAAATGAAGTTAGGCATTCATTTTCAAATCCTAAACACAATTATCCTTTCTTAACTTTGTTGAACCAATTTGAAGTGTTTTTAAATTTAAACCCCATTAAGAACTACCCATAATGGCATAATTCGGAAGTTAGGGTCAATAATTAGGAGAGAAGGATAAAATTAGTTTGTGCTTACTTTAGTAACATTAATTCAAAGATGATTTCTATTTTTGATAAGTTATTTTCTTTGAAATGAAGAAGAGCCAACACTTTTTCAAACACCTTAAACTTACACATACTTCACTTAAGCCCATACATTTGAAATCCTTGGATTTAGGGCATTGAATCTCTTTAAGTCAAAATCTCTACATAATTACATTTAGGAAAAGAAAAAGAAACAAAATGATAGGGAAAAATAATAAAAAAGAGAGAAGAAAGAAAAAGGAAAGAAAAAAAAAAGAGAGTTTTGAAAATTAGGCTTGTATGTAAGAGAAAAGCCTCATCCATCCTAACAAGAAACCAAACCAGAATTTAATTGCCTCAACCAAAGAAGGCCCAGACTTGAAGCCTAAATAGCTCCAAAAATGCAAAGCCCTGAATCGCGTTCCCAGCGTACCCCCCTACCCTCCCTCTAACTCTTGAAATAAAAAAAAAGCCTCCATATCCATTTTGAATTGTTCTCCAAATCACAAACACATGACCTTCTTAGGATCATGAATCACATAAGATCTCTCCACCCATAATACCTTTTACACTCAATAAGAGCTCTTATAATCTTATGTGATGATTTATCTTTAATAAAAGTTGTTTTTGAAACTAGAGTAAGTATACTTCTAGTTTTTCCAAAGGGCTCTTGACTTGTACACTTAGGTTGGATAAAAGTATTTCTTTCAAAATAGTCTCTCTCATTAATCCCTCTTGAAACCATAATACGAGGCAAATACACCTATCTGTTTTAATATAGCGAATGTGAGTCTAAGTTGATCTCTCAGAGACCTCGAGTATTAATACTAACCTTAGCTCTATTATCTATCTAGAAAATTATGATGGGTTGAATGAATTAAAAATACTAAAATCAACAATCTAATCTAATTATGAAACTTGACTAAGCAATTTAGGAAGCGATAAAATTAAGAACGACTTCAAGAAGGCAAATAATGTATTTAGGAATTGTTTCCCTTAGTGTTTAACATGTGATCACTAAAAATATATCCAATTGCATTTCTATTATTCTTGACTAAAGGAATTCACAATTGAAGTTAACACCTTTCTCAAGTATATTAACCTTAATCCTAAATTATTTATTGGAATCTCTTCACTTAGTAATATAATTTAGAATCGCATTAATGTACAATGAATTCCCACACAAAAATAATAACTTTTCGGAAGAATAATGTATCTTATCTCTAAGTATATATGTAATTCTCTCCAATTATGTCAAGATGTCACTATTTATGTGATTTTTTAATTATTATGCATAATATCATAGATTGATACCTTAGAAATATCAATTAATAATTAAAACACATAATTGAATCAGGAAAGATAGAAACTTTATTGAAAATTCTCAATAAATCTAATAGTTACATAAAACCCTAGGTTCGATAATTCTAAAAACCAGAATCTTAAGTTATCATGATGAAACTAAAAACGAATTGCAACAAAATCAAGAAATAAAACATGAAAAACCCCTTTTGTTGATGAAAAATCTCTTTAATCTTGAAGTTAGGTGTTACTTTCACCTTTTGCTCCTCCTTCTCTTCAAGTCTCTTATTTTTTTAATGTTAAAAGTCATGCAAAACCCTCATAAGTCCTTATATAATGTATTATGAAGTTTCTTTTTTCGTCACCAAACATAGCCTAGGACATAGTTGTGTCCCTTAATTGTGTAACTTATTGATCTTGGCACAAAAATTATCCTACATAAACACAGCTTGGGGATATAGTTATGTCCCAGACTATGCAATTTTCTGACAAAAAATTATTACTTTCTCCTATTATTTATGTAACTTCAAAACTTATTCATTTGAACTCCAAATTGAGTGAAACTCGATTCCTTTTCTTCGTTTTCAATCCAAGAATGCATTCAAACCTTGAAGTCAAAATTTTACTCAATTAAGTATCAATTTCTTAAAAAAAAAAAGATGTAAGGGAAATACTATAAAATCATCATGTGAAATATATTTAAAATAAGAGTTATCAAAATTTCCCACACTTAAGCATTTGCTTGTCCTCAAGCAAATAAATCAAAACAAAATTTTGGGATAAGAAATGCTAAATAAAATTTATCACTATTTAGGAAACCAGTGAACGAATACACTTAACCTGAAGAAAAGTAAGAAAATTATTTTTAATTAACTTACAATAATAAAGTCAATCAATTTCACCTTTAATAATGTCATAATTTCACTTGACCATATTCGAATGCTCCAACAATACTTAATACTAGAGTTCACTAGTTAATTTATGGAAGTCAAAGTTTACTTGAGTCATTTAATTAAGGATTCCTAAACTCGAAATTGGATTTAACATCTCATTAGCTGGGAAAGAGTCATAAAAATTTGTCCATTCGACTAAAGTGTATACAATTCTCTCCTCAATCTTGTTAAGTACCATAATTCAAAACAAACACATTTTATATCCACTCATCCTTTGATCATCCTGCTAGTTTATGATTTTGTTGAGAGGTTTTTAAATTTACTTTATTTAATCACAATTACCTTTAATGGACAATTGTGTTGGTAGAGAGAAAGAATCTTGCGCTTCTGATAGACTAAGACCGATCCGTACCAACTTATCCCTTATATTAGTAGCAGGAAAGAACCTTACTCTTCTGACCGACCAAGGCCGATCCATACCAATTTTTCCTTTTTTCATTGGTATTGGCATTAGGACTCAATCTCGCTCTTCTAACGGACTAAGACGAATCCTTACCAATTTTTTTTAACTATTCATACACTTGTTATTACTTTTTACCTCCAATCGTTGCAATTTTTCAAAGGTTTCTCAAAAGAAGAATTTCATTTGTTTGTTTGCTAAGAATTATAGTGCTTTAAAAATTTCCAAGAGAAAGGTATACATTAAAGTAAACTTTAAAATAACCATGACTAACTCTCAACTAGTGATGTTGTTTCAATCTCAGGTCCCGGAGTCCCGAGCTAAATAACTTGTAACTTTGCCCTCCAAAGATTCAACTAATTAATTCTAGTAAAGTATAATAAGATTAATAATGATCAAGATGAAATAGTTGATTTGGCCCAACACTTTAAATTCCAACACTTATTAATCACCTATTGTAAGTTAACTTAAAAATTAATTGGATCAAATGTGAATAATTGGTCTCCTAAATAGTAACAAATTTATATATATCCCTTCCTTACACTTAATAACGTACAGTGTCCTTAGTGTATGACTAAGAAAGCATAATAGTAAGATATGAAACAATTAAAAAGAAATATCATAGGGAAAAAGGAAATACATGTATTGAAAAAGAAACTAATACTTCTCTACCAATTAAAAAGCATGTGGAGAAGTCTGTAACTAGGAGGCCATTGTCATTACATGTCTAATTGCATACGCCCTTGCTAACTAAAAAAAAAAAAAAAAAAAAGAAATAAGAAGAGGGATCGTAATCCCCATCTCCATCATCCTCATCAGATGGTGCATCTGCCATTTCTTCATCATCTTCTTCTTTACTAACCTCATCTCCTCTTCATTACCCCCATCTTCCTCTTCTTCCATGGCAGTATCATCCTCCTCTTCACTCTCGCTATCCTCATCATTCGCATCTGATTCTTTCATCTTGAGAAAATTTTCCAATTTGTCATGGCAGATATGAAGTTTATTCACACTTTCTCGGATATAGCGAATCTCAGATATTAAGATATCAAATTTATCCTCAAAGCTTGTTGAAGGTGTTTGTCCTCTAGAGGTGGTCCATATGAGTCTACCTTGATGTCTCGTTGGTAAAAGGTTCATGAGTTGAAACGAGTTAAGTTACATAGGAGTGACTTCAGTAATGAAGGTAAGGGATGGCCAAACTACAACCTTAGTTCACATAGCCTACACTAGTAAAGTGATGTAGAGGCCACAATAAATATGCCCCTTCTTCCTTGTAGTGGTTGCTTGGTGGTAGAAAAGTTCAGCTAGCTTAATGGCTAGATTGATTGGGTGCTTATGAATAACACTATACAGGTAGAGGTAATCTTTGTTGGAAACCACACTGGTGCTTTGGCCCCGGCCGGTCAATGTATGTGCAAAGAGCTAATGAAGAGCACGATATTCGTGTAACTTTTTGTGCTTATTGTCCATTAAAGGGGCCTAGGTGGACACGTGTTGGGACACAACCATGTCCCATGCTTGTGTAACTTTTTATTCTTTTTTTTTTTTTACCTTGCCTAAATTCATGAATTTAAATGTAATAACAAAAAAGAAAAAAACTTAAAGAAATAAAAGTATTGAAACTAGAAAATGAGTTAAAAAAAATTAAACTAAAAAGAAAAACCTATTATGTTGCACTTATCGATTTTGGAAGGTAGGCTAATAAAATCTAATGTCGACCTTAAACCTATGACTAAAATTTAAATAAGAAGGAAAAAAAAATTAAATAAATAAAAGAAGTAAGGTAAAGTTATATAAAAACAAAATAAAATGGAATAGACTAAAAGAACTAAAGTGCAATACAAGAATATTAGGGCAAAACACAAATAAAAGAAGAGTTCGGCATGAGTTGCCTCTCATGAAGCGCTATAGTTAATGTCGATAGCTCGATGGGATACGATTGTAACTCAAGATTGTTCTGTCGGGTGGAGATAGAATTCCTCCAGTCCAACGCGCTCCAAATTTCCACTCAAATATAGCTTCAATCGTTGCCCATTTACCTTAAATGTGCCTTTCTCAGGGTATGTAACTTCAACAGTCCTATACGGGAAAACTTGTGTAATCATAAATGGTCAAGACCACCTAGATTTCAACTTACCTAGGAATAAATGAAGGTGAGAATTATACAAAAGGACATGATCACCTTCTTTAAATTGTCGACCTTGTTTAATTCGCTGATTGTAGTACTTCTTGGCCCTTTCTTTGTATAATTTTGAGTTCTCATATGGTTTTGCTCTCCATTCCTCTTACTCATTCAATTGAAGCTTCCTACGAGCACCTGTATGCTCAAAATCAACATTAGCACTTTTAATTGCCCAATAGGCCTTATGTTCAATCTCTATTGGTAAATGATAAGCCTTCTCATATATAAGTCAATAGGGTATGGTTCCTAATAGGGTTTTGTAAGTGGTTTTGTGTGCCCATAGAGCATCTTTCAACTTTTCTAACCAATCTCTCCTATGGTGCTCTATGATTTTTTCAAGATTTAGCTTAAGATCTTGGTTAGTAACTTCCACTTGGCCATTACTTTGGGGGTAGTATGGGGTGGCTATTCTTTGTGTGACACCATAACATTTCAACACTTAGTTGAGTTGGGTGTTACAAAAATGTGTTTCCCTATTACTTATAATTGTCTTAGGAGTACCCAATTGAAAAAAATAGGCCTTTCAAGAATTTTTTTACTACCCTAGCATCATTAGTGGATAAGGCTTTAGCTTTGTCAATAACTACTAAGATATTTTTATTGCCATTAGAGTTCGAGAAAAGGCCTATAAAATCGATCCCCTACACATCGAATACCTCGACTTCAATGATGGGGTTTTGTGGCTTTCATCCCTACGAGATATATTCCCTGCTTGTTGACAACGATCACAAATCTCAAAGTATTTTTGGGCATCTTTGAATAAGGTAGGCTAATAAAATCTAATGTCGACCTTATGAGTTGTCTTATTGGCATTATGATGCCTACCCGTAGGCCTTGAATGACAATGGCTCAAAATTCACCATCCTTTGAGGTATGTTATATACCTCCTAATAACATGATCTGCACATACTTTAAACAGGTAAGGATCATCCCAAAAATAATGTTTCACATTAGAAAAAAAATTTCTTCTTTTATTGGTGTAGAAGTCCTTTTGGTATAATCCTAGCAGCTAAAAAATTGGCAATATCCACAAACTAAGGAATTTCCATATCACTTACCTAGTTGATAGTATAGAGTCGCTCCTTAGGGAACTCATCCTTGATCTCATTCTCTTTGAGCATTTCCAAGTTTGGATTCTCCAATCTAGATAGTTGATCTACAGCTAAATTCTCAGTGCATTTTTTGTCTTTGATCTTCACATCAAACTCTTATGGCAACAAGATCCACCTAATTAGTCTTGGCTTTGCATCTGGTTTTGCTAACAAGTACCTAAGGGTAGAATGATCAGTATAAACAATCACTTTAGATAGAATCAAATAAGAGCGAGACTTATCAAAAGCAAAAACAATCACTAGCAACTCTTTTTCTGTGGTGGTATAGTTCTCCTAAGCATTAGTAAGAGTTTTGCTAGCATAGTAAATTGGTTGAAAGTGCTTGTCCCATCTTTGCCCTAACATTGCCCCTATTGCATGATCACTTTCGTCGCACATAAGTTCAAAGGGAAGTGCCCAATTGGGTGCTACTATGATTGGGGCATTGGTAAGTTTTTTTTTAAGGATATTGAAAGCTTTCAAATAATCTTGAGAGAAAACATAAGGTACATCCTTCTCCAATAACTTAGTAAAAGGGCGAGCAATTTTTGAGAAGTCTTTAATGAATTGCCTATAAAAACCTGCATGCCCTAAAAAGCTTCTTATGGCCTTAACCGAAGTTGGAGATGGTAGCCTTGTAATAGCATCCACTTTGGTAGTATCAACCTCAATTCCTCGATATGAGATCTTATGGCCTAGCACAATACCCTCTTGTACCATGAAGTGGCACTTCTTCTAGTTGAGAATAAGATTGGTCTCTTCACACCTAGTAAATACCCCATTCAAATTATTTAAACAATGGTCAAATGAGTTGCCAAAAACTAAAAAATCATCCATAAATACCTCCATTATGTCCTCAATCAAGTCATCAAAAATGGCTATCATGTACCGTTGGAATGTAGCAGGTGCATTACAAAGACTAAAAGGCATTCTTCGATCAGCAAAGGTGCCATAAGGACAAGTGAAGGTGGTCTTCTCTTGATCTTTAGGTGCAATAGGTATATGAAAATAACTGGATAAGCCATGTAGAAAGCAATAAAACATATGTCCAACTAGTCGTTCTATCATTTGATCAACAAAAGGTAAGGGAAAATGGTCCTTGCGTATAGCATCATTTGACTTTCTATAATCAATACATACACGCCAACCTGTTATCATTCTCATTGGGATCAATTCATTCTTTTCATTAGGAACTATTGTCATCCCACCTTTTTTTGGAACTACTTGTACTGGACTCACCCATGAGCTATCAGAGATAGGATATATCACACCTGCATCAAGGAGTTTGATAACTTCCTTTTTTACTATCTCTTTCATGTTTGGATTCAAGCATCTTTGCGGCTGTACAACTGGCTTGTGGTTTTCTTCTATCAAAATCTTATGAGTACAAAAGGAAGGATTGATACCTTGAATATCGAATATTTTCCAAGCAATGGCCCTCTTATGCTCCTTGAGTACTTTTAATAACCTTTCTCTCTATTCTTCTTCTAAATTGGATGCTATAATTATCAGTAATTTAAAGTCCTTCTCTAAGAAGTCTGTAGATACCTAATTTTTGCTCCTTTGTAATCTTAATTTTTGAATTTTTACAAAAAGGGGCCTAATTCAAAAAATAGAAATAATAATAAAAAACAAAAAAAAAATTAAATTAAAAAAAAATAAAAATAAAAATAAAATGAAAAATAATAATAAAAATTGAAAAAAATGATGAAAATAAAAAAAAAAAGAAATGAAAAAATGATGAGAAAGAAAGAAATATATAAAGATTTTTATATTTTTTAGGAAAAGAATTATTTTAGAGTCAATTGTTATAGTTTAGCTTAGTTCAAAAAAAATTATTTTAGGCAGTCGTGTGTTTTAAGTACAATTTAGTTATATTAAAAATCAAGGTGCAGGCCAACAGCCTAACGGATAGGTATTGAAGTATCAGATTTGATTTAATTTGAGGTCTTGGGTTCAAGTATCGCTAGGCACCTATGTTTTTTATTTTTCTATCTTTTACAAAAGCGAGATGAATGAACATGATTCATATCTAATTAAAATCATTTGAATCTAGTTTGATTTTATTAAATCGGATTTAAATTAATTTGGATCTAGTTTAATAATTTAATTAGATACGATAGATATGATTTGATATGATCTTATTTAGCTTTTATAAATACAAAAACTCCCAAAAGAATAAGGATCCTTCGTCCATCTACATAGTCCAATCTCGATCACATCACTCCATTACTCATAAACTAATGCCCGTACGTTAAAGCACAATTGCTGCAACATAGCAGATACAAGCTCTACGTTTCAGCCAATTCTCGACTGATCCAACACTGCTCTGAACGACAATATATGCTTGCTTTGACGAACCCAGCCGCGACCGTAACTCCGACGCCAGCAAACCATTGATGCCAACGGTAAGTGAACGCCACTCTACACCACCAACGCTTAGACCAACAAATCGTACTGTCGAGCCCCTTGGATTGATGACAACTGCATCTTCATTCGACCAAACCAATCCCCAATTGCCAACATTCGACCCAATTACTCTACACGGCTATGTCTACATTGTCACACAGCAACTACAGCAACGCCACTCACAACAGCTCCTGGACAGCCTCTTTCATTTGAACCCTCCATCGATAGTAACTTCTTTGATACTAAATAGCAGTAGTGAAGCAATTTCCATTGATCGGCCATTACTACACTCCGTCCTCTCTGTATGGCCTGCTCCCTCTCTGCTGCAATCAACACTGAATAGCCACTATTGGACGGAGGACTCGATTACTCCGCCACTCACATATACGCGACACTGATCCCATACGCCACACACATCCTCACCGCCAACAGAGCACTGCAGTAGTCCACATCCACATCTACTATTGCCTGCTGACTGAACTCGCATACTGTTGCAATTCACCAATAGCAGTTGCAACACTATCCCAACGAGCCTTATCCATCGCCACTGTCGTAAATAGCAATTCAGGTTCGGTGCTTTAGATTTTTAGTATTATATTATATTATTATTTATGTTAATAACATGATAGATGAATAATATATATATATATTTATATATATGTGTATGTGTGTGTTAGTTTAGGATATTCTGTTAGTATTAGTTTTCTTTATTATAGATTAAGCACATTTTATTGATTTAAGTGTTGTTTAATAGTAATATATATATAAATATGTATATGTATTAGTTTAGGGATGTTTTGGATTAGATTTATTTTAGGATTTACCACATAGAAAACTATTTTAAAAAATAAAAATTAATAAAAGACCCCTTTTAAAGATAGGATTGTTAGAGGATTTTTTTTAAGACAAAGATACTCAAGAGTTAGGACCCTTTAGATTTTTTTTTTAAAATAAATTGAATAAATTAAAAACGTAAACTTGGGCAATTTTCAAAATTAAAATAAATCAATACATTAAAAAGTTTTTAGAAAGAACTAAGATCGTCTGATCTCAGCTAGCGGGTACGTGGGCACCTTTGGGGCGATGGTAAAATTTGTATAAACTTAGGTTTTTTTTTTTCTTTTGATTTTTTATTTTTAAATATTATAATTAAAAGAATAATCCTAATTTTGGTAAATAGATAATGGTATCCATTAGGGTTTAATAGGTTAGCTCCCGAATTTGGAATCCTTTAGTTATTCATTCAAATTGAAATCAAAGATCGGTAGCTAAATCGTAATCAATCCACCCAATTGATTACAGTTTCTTTTTTTTTTTCTTGACTTCAGTCGGGTGGCGACTCCAAAAATTTTTACAAATAAAAATACCAAAATTTCCTGATTTCTTTAGTTGAAGGTTAATATTAAATGGGTTAGGATTTAGTATTAATCGGAAATGGGGAAATCAATTTTAAATAAAAGAAACCAAAAAATTAGGCTCGACAGTTTGGTAACTCCATTGGGAATGCTAGAGGGCTAGCCACTAGAAGTTACCGAAAATAGGATTATTTTAAAAAAAAAATAGAAAAAAATAAAAATATGAAATAATAAAAAAACTTAGGTAGGTTATTTTGTATATATGTATATATTTTATTTCTTTTTACTAACATTTTTTTTGTTGTTTCAGTTTATGTAAGGGGGTAGTTTTAGGGGGTTTGCTTTTATTTTGTTTTTTCTGCATCATAAATACATGGTAGATACGGTCAGAACTAGGCCATCTTAGGACTTTAGAAGGGGGGCCATTGTGTAAGCTTTGGATGTTGTGGGGTAGCCACCTTTTGGGGCCGATCAGGGTACCCCACTTAAGTTCAGATGCGACCATAGAATCGTTGTTTTGAAAAACGTAGTGGTTGTAAAACTTGAGAACCTTTAGAACCCACCCTTTTGCATTATAAGAAAACTTTTCTTTTAAAAAATTGCAAGAACCTATGATGTGGTAGATTTAAATGGAAAGGGCAGTTGTGAAGTTATGATTGTAATTGTAATATTTCTTTGTAAATGATTTGTAATAATTTTACTTAAAGTTTTAGAATACGTTGTAATTATAATTTTAATTTTGATCAGTCATGGCTAGATCAAGTCAAGAGCCTTTTGAAGACATTCATGTCCACCTACCGCATTGGCCATAAAAACTACTTCAAACGTGGTTTCGACTCTTCAGCCTAGATAAGTAGGAGTTTATCGAGAGTAGGATTGGGCTCATCCTCTCTCTGCAGAAGATCCTCGTGAACATCACTCTAGTGCGGGCCTTAGTCTACTTATGTAAGCTTGAATCCACCAATTTCTGTATGAGCCTACATCAACTAAGCCCAACTTTAGAAGAATACTCCCAATTGTTGTGGGCTCCTACAATCATTAATGATGTCTATGTCCCAAACTTGGAAGTTGCAGCACCAAAGATCTTTAGCAAGTTGTTGGGAATCAGAAAAACTGAAATAAATTGGGTTCTCAATCAAGGAAAGACCATTCGATTAGAGGATGTCATGGACTAGTTTTCTACTAAATTGAAGCATAGAGAAAAACGGGAGGTTTTTTGTGCAAATTTAGAAGCATGGCACCAGTATCGAGTCAATACTTTCATATTGGTAGTCTTCAATACTATCTTATTCCTTGATGATAGATGTCGAGTCCACTTTAGAATTGTAAAACTCGTAACCCAATTCCTTGAAGGGAAATCATATGTCCCAGCCCTTCTGGTAGAGCGGATCCGATCACTAAACCATCTCAAGAAAAAGAAACGAGGAGATCTGAAAACTAATATAGTCTTACTAATGGTTTGGTTCGTTAGCCACATGAGAAGTTACCAACTTAATTTCAATCGGGCCGAGTTTACTTAGCAATACAATCTCATCAAATCTTTTGAAGAAAGAGTTGAGCTGCCAGAAAATATAGTTAGTCGCTACTGGGTCCAATACTTTCAGAGTATGAAAGCGGAAGAGTTGTTGTTAACACCCAGGTGGTTTGTAAGCAATGAAATGATAAGAGGGTGTGAAGACTTCAAGGCGGTCCCTCTGATCGGCTTCAACCTCTGCACCGGATATGTCCCAGCCAATGGACTCATTGAGGACATGATCCCCAGACCATCATTAGAGGCTGTCTCATTGGATTTCCATAACCTCGGCATGATGGTGGCTGACAAAGTAGCCTAGCTTTTGAGCATTTGAGCTCTTTGGTGTACAAGAAAGACCACCCTTACCACTAAAGGGATATCAGCCAAGAGCCAGATAACCAAAGGATTTCTTTATCACCAACTATAAGGATTGAAAGATGTAAAAGACAATAAAGAGAAGGGGGAAGTTTAAGTTGAAGCTGAACCTGAGAGAACGAGTAAAAGAGAGCAGGAGTTGGAAAACCGTTGTAAGAAATATTATCAGAAGATAAAGGCATTGGAAGCACAACTGAAGAGGACTAAGGGCAAAGAAGAGTAGGCTCCCAAGATTCGAAAGAGGAGAAAGACACAGGATAAGCTAACCAACCACCAGAAGATTAGATTTTAGATTTTAGGTTTTTTTTTTTTTTCTTCAGAATGTTTTTTTCGAACAAAATGGGAGATGTAAGGCTTCACAATTGCAAAAATTAATAAAAGTTAGTTAGGTTTTGCCACATCAAAGGTTTCTTTCCAATTCTTAATTTTCCATTGCATTCGTATGATGTGCATCTTACATTTATAGGATTAACAACTTTCTTAGAAAAATGTAATATGTATTAACTCTTTGTTGTGCAATTAAGCAATTTAAGTAAAATTTCAAGATAGCTCCAAAACGTCAAGTCTTTCAGAGAAGTTCGATTAGAACATGTTCCCAGACCTGGATGGCCACTACTCAAGGAAATGACGGAGACCCTGAGATCAATGATCTCTCCAAGCTGAGGTTTCGTTCCATAGAAAGGGCTATGGAGAAGATGGCAGAACAAATGAGCTTCTTACTAGACAGCATTGCTTTGTTGCAAGCTACAGCACCGGCTAATGAAGAAAGCTCCAAGACCCGTTATGGGAAGAATACACACGCTCTTGAAGTAGAGCACGAATATCAAAAAGACCCATTCGAATCAGAAGGAGTTTATTTGAAAGACAACCTGACCTTTGAACCTGACACAGATACGGCCTTGAGACCTGTTGACTAAGGGCCTAGTACGAACAGCTTAAATGAATTGGAAAAGAAATTGATACAATAGATAACTGAGAAGATGAAGGCACTTATAGGGTATGATGGATTTGAATAGGTGGGGATCATCGAATTTTCCGTGTATGACATAGGATCATACCTTGAGAAGTTTAAGGTACTAGAATTTGAAAAGTATAACGAGACGGGTTGCCCTAAGCTCCACACCAGGTTGTACGTCAGGAAGATGGGTAAATTTGTTCAGTATGATTTACTCATGGTACAGACATTCCAAGATAGTCTGATTGGATTGGCCTTGACTTGGTATGCCTAACTTGATTTGAACTAGATAAATACGTGGGAGAAGCTTACTAGAGCATTTTATGAACAATATAATTTTAACATAAAGGTAGCCCCAACTATGATGGACCTAGTTGCCTTATGGAAGAAGAATAATGAATCGTTTAAAGAATACGCTCAAAGATGGAGATCCTTAACTGCAAGAATCTCTACTCTTAGGACTGAGAAGGAGCTCACATTAGCTTTCATTAACACCTTGGAGAGGCCCTACTTCTCCTATCTCATCGGGCAGGCTTCGTCCAGTTTTGCTGAAGTAGTAATAGCAGGGTGTAGGATTGAAAGCGCTGTCTCTTCTGGTAAGTTGCAAGAGCCAGTAGATAGAAGACCACCAGTGTCATCATCTGGTCCTAGACCAACCGGCAGCAAGCCTAAAGAATCTATGGTCGGTATGGTAAATTCAAATGCTAGACCAAACGCTCAAGTCGCTTTTAGGACGAATCCTCCTTTTGCTCAACAACAGTTTAGGGACTAGTTTCAAACTAACAGGACTTATAGACAATTTACCAAGATATTGGTCCCTTTAAGTCAAGTCTTTAAGAAGTTGCGAAGGGATAATTTGATACAGTACGAACTTCTTAGCGATCGATACAGACCGAGAATCTTTGACCCTACAGTAAAGTGTGAATACCACTGCGAACAAGTGGGGCATTCGACTGATGCATATTGGAGACTGAGGAACAAGATTCAGGACTTGATAGATGAAGGAATAGTGCAGTTAGATTTTGCGGAAGCCCCGGTTACTAACATTAACAATAATCCCTTACCTAACCACGAGCCGATGATTGGTATGATTTTTTATGACTGTGCTGTCAACGTCATTGATTAAGATAAGAAGCCTAAGGTTTTTGAGTTTTATACTAGCAACCAGACTTCAAAAGTGAAGAGGTACACATTTTATGTACCATTGCCACTAGAAAATTACAAGGCTGCTCCATTTAACTATCACCTAGTAAATCAAGAAAAACCAGGTCCTCTAGTAGGGGGCATTACTCGATTGGGAAAGATTTATCACCCAAGAGAGGAGCATGGGAGGAAGGTCATACTGGGAGAATCAAATGATAAGATGGCAGTTGAACACATAGAAGGGCTATCAAACTTAACCAAAATGATCAAGTCGAGTGAGTATAAGATCATAGATCAACTCAGTAAGACTCATGTACAAATATCGTTGATGAGCTTGTTAATCACATTTGAACTACACAGGGAGGCTTTGTTTTGTACTTTAAATGAGGTGAAGGTCCCTCGTGAAATTCCAACTCAGAAGATGAGGCTGGTTACTAATTCTGTCCTCGTAATGGATCAAATTTCTTTTTCAGCTGAAGAATTAGGCAAAGAAGGGAACAAACATACAAAGCCACTCTTTATCATGGTAAGGAGTAATGACATAATCATCACCAGGGTGCTCATTGACAACGGATCATTGCTAAACATCTGCCCACTTGCCACCTTGGATTTGCTAAGCATCGATACGTCTGCAATTAGGTCTTCTTCCACAACAGTTAGGGCCTTTGATGGTTCCAAAAGAGAGATTATAGGGGAAATTGATTTATCTATGAGTATTGGCCCTCAGCACTTTACTATTCGATTCCAAGTCATAGATATCCTAAGATCTTTCAATCTACTCTTGGGAAGACCTTGGATTCATGTAGTAGGGGCCATACCATCGAGGTTGTACCAAAAGTTGAAGTTTATCTCAAATGGCCAGGTGATTACAATTCTAGGAGATCAAGATTATGAAATCTACAAGGAAACAACTATACCTTACATAGGCCGTGAGGGATAAGAAGAGCTGGGATTACAAATGTTTGAAGAAGTGAGCATGATTACCGGTCTTGACAGAGAAGACGATAGAAGAACAGAATTCAAGGAAGGCCAGATCGGCACCTATGGTCTGGGCTACAATCCTACTTCGGTAGAAGAATTCTAGAAGCAACAAGCAAGGGGCAAGAGAGGTAACAGATTATACCATGCCTCGATGAACTTTCCACTGCTAGCTGAGACATTCATACGGGAGGAGACTCAAGCTTGGGAATTTGGCAAAGAAAGATCAACCAACTCGTTATACAAGTTCCAGCATCATTTGAATAACTAGTTCACCATTCTGGCGAATGACAATAGGTTTTCCCTAGGGTAAAGGGGTGACCCATAGTTAATATTTTCTGAATTTTTATTTTCAATAGTCATCGTTTCAAATTTATCATCGAACCTTTTGTTCAAAATTAGTTAGGCCTTTATCTCATTTGAGATCCACTTCCATTCATTCAATGAAATCTTAGTTCGTTTCTTTCCTATGTTGCGTTTTAGTTCTCTTTTGCTTACATACACTTTTCTTTATGCATTCTCATTCAAACCTAATGAACCAAGCAAAAACCAGGAATACCTCGTACAGGTAGAAAATGAGAATATCGATATTGCTTCTAGCCTTATTGGGTTAGTCGTCGGGAGCAATGTCGATGACCATAGTAATATACAAGAGGAATGGCAAAAACATGAATTGGGTAGAATCACTATTGATGAACCGATTGAGACAATTAATGAGGGGAACAAAGAAAATTCTAAGAATCTAAAAATTGGGGTAAGTTTAAAAGAGAAACAAAAAATAGAAATGATTACGTTATTAGCTGAATATTAAGACGTGTTCGCTTGGTCGTATGAAGATATGCTTAGGTTGGACTCGTCGATTGTAGTCCACCATTTACCCACACACAAAGATGCCAAACCAAAAAAGCAAAAATTGAGGAGATTTCGACCTGACGTCTTGTTGAAAATTAAAGAAGTGAAGAAACTACTGGAAGTTGGATTCATTGAAGTGTCGAATTACCTAGAATGGGTAGCTAATATTGTTCCAATAATGAAGAAGAATAGGAAAGTTAGAGTGTATGTAGACTTTTGAGATCTCAACTAGGCAACGCCTAAAGATAATTTTCCATTGCCTCACATTGATGTCTTAGTGGATAACACGGCTGGAAATCATCTATTCTCTTTTATGGATGGTTTTTTGGGATATAATCAGATCCGAATGTTTAAAGATGATAAGACAAAGACGACTTTTATTACGACTTGGGGAACATTTTGCTACAAGGTGATGCCGTTTGGGCTTAAGAATGTAAGCGCAACATATCAAAGGGCTATGGTTGCAATTTTCATGATATGATGCATAAAGAAATACAAGTATATGTTGATGATATGATTGCAAAATCCAAGGAAGAGGAAGATCACTAAAAAAACCTGAGGAAGCTGTTTGATAGACTGAGGAAATACCACTTGAAGTTGAATATGGAGAAATGTACCTTTGGTGTGACGTTAGGAAAATTATTGGGATTCATAGTCAGCCAAAGAGGTATTGAAGTCGATCTTGATAAAGCCAAAGCCATAATTGACATGCCTCCTCCATAAACACTTGATATGAGGCAAGCGCACCTATCAATTTTAATATAGCGGATGTGAGTCCGAGTCGATCCCTCAGAGATTTTGAGTACTAATATTAGCTTTAGCTTTATTATCTAACCGGAAAATTGTGATAAATTGAATGAATTAAAAATACTGAAATTAACAACTAAACTACTTATGAAACTTGGTTAAACAAATTAGAAAGCAATAAAATTACTAACGACTTCAAGTATGCAATGATGTATTTAGGAATTATTTCCCCTAGTGTTTAACATGTAACCTTTTAAAATATATTCAATTCAGTTTCTATAATTCTTGACCGGAGGGATTCATAATTAAAGCTAATATCTTTCTCAAGCATATTAACCCTAATCCTAAATTATTTACCGGAATCTCTTCACTTAATAACATAACTTAGAATTGCATTAATGTATAATGAATTCCCACACAAATAATCAACTTTTCTGGAAGAAACATGTATCTTATCTCTAAGTATACATGTAATTCTCTCCAATTATGCTAAGATCTAATTACACATGCAATTTCTCAATCAACATGCATAATATCATATATTGACACTCTAGAATTATTAATCCATAACTAAACGACATAATTGAATCAAGAAAAGATAGAAACTTTCTTGAAATTATAATTTAATCCAAGGGTTACATGAAACCCTAGGTTCCATAATCCTACATACTCGAATTCTAAGCTATCATAACGAATCTAAAAACGAGTTCCATCAAAAATATAAAATAAACCATAAAAACCCCTCTTGATTTGATGAACAATCTTTCTAATCTTGAAATCGATGTTGTTCTTGCTTCTTGATTGATGTTCTCCCCAAGTCTCCTCTCGTCTCTTGTGTCTTTCCGTCTCTGTAATGTCTCTTTCTGTTTTAAACCCTAAGATCCGCTTATATATGTGTATTACACGGATTTTATTTTCTTCACCAGACACGGCCTGGGACACGGCCGTGTCCCCAAGTCGTGTAACTTTCTGCACTAAGGCAAAATTTCTGCACAACTTCAAAACTTCATAACTTCTTCGTTTGAACTCGGAATTGAGTGAAACTTGATTCCTTTTCTTCGTTTTCGAGCCTAGAACGCGTTTAAACCCTGAAATCAACATTTTACTCAATTAAGTATCAATTTCTTTAAAGAAAACAAAAAATATAAGGGAAATACCATAAAATCACCATATGAAATATGTTTAAAATCAGAGTTATCAAATTTCCCTACACTTGAGCATTTGCTTGTCCTCAAGCAAATAAATCAAAACAAAACTTTTAGGACAAGAAACGTTAATAAAAATTTATCACTATTTAGGAAACTGATAAACGAATACACTTGACCCAAAAAAAGGTAAGAAAATCATTCTCAACTAACTTGCAATAATAAAATTAATCAATTTCATCTAACCATATTCGAATGCTCCAACAATACTCAATATTAGAATTCACTAGTTAATTTATGAAAATCAAAGTTTACCCGAACCATTTAACCAAGGATTCTTAAACTAAAAATTAGATTTAACATCTCGCCAACCGAGAAAGAGTCATAAAAATTTTGTCCATTTGACTAAAGTGTATACAATTCTCTCTTCCATCTCACCAAGCATCATAATCTAAAACAAACACATTTTACATCTACTCTTCCTCTGATCATCCCCCTAGTTCATGCTTTTGTTGAGAGGTCTTCTGAATTTACCTTATTTAAGCACAATTGTGTTGGTAGTGGGAAAGAATCTCGCTCTTCTGATGGACCAAGACCGATCCATACCAACTTATTCCTTATATTGATGGCGGGAAAGAACCTTGCTCTTCTGACGGATCAAGGCCGATCCATATCAATTTTTTCATTTGAATTGGCATTGGGGCTCAATCTCGCTCTTCTGACAGACCATGACGAATCCTTACCAATTTTTTCTATTCATACATTTGTTATTACTTTTGACCTCCAATCATTATGATTTTTCAGGAGTTTCTCAAAAGAAGAATTTCATTTGTTTGTTTGTTTGCTAAAAATTATAGGACTTTTAAAAATTTCTAAGAAAAAGGTATACACAAAAGTAAATTTAAAAATAACCATGACTAATTCTCAACTAGTGATGTTGCTCCAATCTCAAGTCTTAAAATCTTAAGCTAAATAACTAATAACATTACCTTCCAAAAATTTGACTAATCAATTCTAGTAAAGTATCATAAGATCAATAATGATCAACATGACATAGTTGATTTGGCTCAATACCAGTTAATCACCTATTGCAAGTTAACTTAAAAATTAATTGGGTCAAATATGAATAATTGGTTTCCTAAACAGTAACAAAATCATATATATCCCTTCTCCACACTTAATAATGTACATTGTCTCCAATGTACCACAAAAAATCATAGCAGCAAGAAAAAACAGCACAGGAAAAAGGAAACATATGTAAAGAAAAGAAACTAATACTTCCCTGCCAGTCAAAAAGAAGTGCAAAATGAAGAAGCAGCATCATTATATATAACGGAGTTCACAAGTCTTGATTAATAAAAGAAAACACAAAAAATGTGGAACTAAGAAGAGTGATCAGAATCCGTCTCCTCAGCCTCCTCAGCAGATGATGCCTCAGCCATAGTAGCATCATCATCGTCATCACCCTCCTCATCGTCCTCATCATCCTCATCATCCTCCTCACTTTCTCCAGCCTCCTCGTCTTCACCCTCCTCATCAGCCTCTTCCTCACTACTCTCATCCTCCTCATCCTTTTTCGCACTCTCCTCTTGATTAGTAGCCGACGCTTTCATTTTAAGAAATTCTTCCATTCTGTCCTATCGAAGATGAAGTTTATCCATACTCTCTCGTATATAACGAACCTCAGACAGCAATAAATCAAATTTATCGTCTACACTGGCTGAAGACGTTTGACCTCGAGATGTGTTGCTGCGAGAGCGTCGACCTTGACTTCGTGATGGTAGGAGGTTCATGAGGCGGAAGGAATTGAGGCGCATAGGAGTGACTTGGCTAATGAAAGTAAGTGAGGGCCAAGCAACAACCTTAGTTCTCATAGCCTGCACTAGTAATGTAATATAAGGGCCACAACAAATATGCCCTTTCTTCCGAGTAGTGGTGGCTTGATGGTTGAAGAGTTCGGCGATTTCAATGGCTAGACTGATGGGGTGCTTATGGATGACACTGTAAAGATAGAGGCGATCCTTGTTAGACACCACCCCGGTGCTAAGGCCTCTACCAGTCAACGTATGTGAGAAGAGCCAGTGAAGAACTCGGTATTCAGGCCTGACTAATTGAGAGGCCTTACTCCTGGCGGGATCATAGGCATCGCCAACCGTGATCTCATTCCAAAATGACCCTGCCGTGACGCCACGAGGAAAACGACATGAGAGACTTTGGAATTCTTCCGTTCGTGTATATCTGTCTGCATATAAACCAAGATATCGGCCCAGTTGAGCGATGGACATATGGAATGGATGGCCACTCAAGGTGAAGTGTAATTGGCGGTTTGGGCCTATGCGAGTAGCACTGTCTTTATCCAGCTTATAAGTGCACAAAAATTCCAGGGTCAGCTCTTTATAAACTGGAGCTTCAAAGGATAATAGGCGCTCCCAAACGGTACCATCCAAGAGCGCCTTCATCTCGGTGGTGAGCTCTAGTTGAGTGAGAACATCCCAATCCAACCGAAGGGTCTCGCTAAAGGGCTTAGACTGAAGCAATTGGTAGCGTTGTACTTGGTAGTCCTCCTTAAATTGGAGCATTGGGTGCTCCATAGGAGGAAGAGTCGCCAGTGGTTCAACAATTGCGTCGGATTGTGACGAAGATGATGCCACAAATTTGGATTTCCAGCGAACGGAAAGCTTAGATCAATTAGCCATTGGAATACCTGAAAAGAGGCAACAAGCCAAATTAAACACGGATATCCATATCGTACATAGTTTGAAGCACACAGAAAAATAGGAATAACAATGGGTAAGATTGTGAAAGGAATGCTCATTGGGGCATTTCATCAAACATATGGAGTGCAGCGAGAAAATGAGGTGGTGGAAAAGAAATGAGTGGCAAACACTACCAACGAATTCCGCTACATACTAATTAACGAGGAGAAACAAGCGTCTATACATGTAAGAGACGCGAAATGACCCAGAATAATGATCGCCCATTGCTAAACCTAACTAGCATGAATGGAGAATGACAAGCAAATTAACCAATAAAATTTTGAATTGACAGAGCATAATGAAATCTAACTAGATGAGGCGGCATTATAACATATGAGATCAAGAAACTCAAAGCAATGATGCATAGCATGGATGAAGAATCAAAAGAAAACAGCGTGGCAAAAACAATAGGCATAAAAGACAGAACACATAACCTAATTGCTGCAGCATAAGGAAGAGAAAGGAAAATTAAGGAGAAAAACTTACTTGGATCAAAGTGCGGAATGTAGGAATTGTGGAGAGAAGAGGGAGAATGAGAGCAAATGTAAGAGAGATATGTGTGATTATGAGAGTGTGAGAGGGTGTGTAATTTAAATAAACCGGTCGTGTGTGAAAACCGTGTTATTTGGGTCGACACGGGTTGGGACACGACCGTGTCCCTTACCCGTGTAACAATCTGTGCCATCGTATCTTACCTGGACGCACACGGGCTGGGACACGACCGTGTCCCTTGCCCGTGTGACTTGTGCTTCCCGTGGACGAATACTGGACGGACACGGACTGGGACACGATCGTGTCCCATGCCCGTGTAACTTTCTGTTCTCGGGTGGTGTCTGGACGCACACGGGTGAAGATTTCTGGGCGCACACGGGTTGGGGACACGACCGTGTCCCTCGCCCGTGTAACTTTCTGTGCCCACGGCGTAGGATCAAAGTCTGGGTGGATACGGGTTGGGGATACGACTGTGTCCCACGCCCATGTAACTTTCTGTAGGTGGACATTTTTGAACGTCTGGATGGACACGGCTTAGGACACGACTGTGTCCCTCGCCCGTGTAATTTTTTTTTTTTTGTAGTAAATTTAATGATAAAGGAAACTTAGAAATAATAAAACTAAAGAGAAAAGGAAAAAAAAAAAAAGCTAAGAGAGGAAGGAATTATGACGAAAAATTGAAAGAAAATATACGAAGCAAAGCAAAGTTAGATAAAACAGAAAATAAAATGAAGAAAACTTAAAGAACTAAAGCATAAATAGAGTTAGACATGGGTTGCCTCCCAAGAAGCGCTTTAGTTAACGTCGATAGCTCGACGGGATACGTCTTCTCACGTTAGTTCTGTCGGATGGAGATAAAACTCCTCCCGGCCAACATGCTCCAAGTTTCCACTCAAGTATAATTTCAACCGTTGTCCATTTACCTTAAATGTGCCCTTCTCCGGGTGTGTAACTTCAACAGTCCCATACGGGAAAACTCGTGTAATTGTAAATGGTCCAGACCACCTGGATTTTAACTTACCTGGGAATAAAGGCAGGCGAGAATTATACAAAAGAACATGATCACCTTCTTTAAATTGTCGACCTTGTTTGATTCGCTGATCATGATACTTTTTGGCCCTTTCTTTGTATAATTTGGAGTTCTCATATGCATTCGCTCGCCATTCCTCAATCTCGTTCAATTGAAGTTTCCCGTGAGAACCTGCACGCTCAAAATCAACATTAGCACTCTTAATTGCCCAATAAGCCTTATGCTCTATCTCTACCGGCAAATGACAAGCTTTGCCATATACAAGTCGGTAGGGTGTGGTGCCGAGTGGCGTTTTGTAGGCGGTTCTATATGCCCATAGAGCATCATCCAACTTGTCCGACCAATCTTTCCTATGATACTCTACGGTTTTTTCAAGAATTCGCTTAAGATCGCGATTGGCAACTTTCACTTGGCCACTACTTTGGGGGTGGTACGGGGTGGCTATCCTATGTGTAACTCCATAACGTTTCAATACTTGGTCGAGTTGAGCATTGCAAAAGTGTGTTCCCCTATCACTTATAATTGTTCTAGGGGTGCCAAATCGAGAAAATAGGCCTTTCAAGAATTTTTTTACTACCCTAGCATCATTAGTAGGTAGGGCCTTAGCTTCCACTTACTTAAAGACATAGTCAATGGCTACTAGGATATATTTGTTTCCATTGGAGTTCGGAAAAGGACCCATGAAATCGATTCCCCACACATCAAATACCTCAACCTCGATGATGGGGTTTTGTGGCATTTCATCCCTACGGGATATATTTCCCATTCGTTGGCAACGATCACAACTCTCAATATATCTCTAGGCATCTTTAAATAGGGTAAGCCAATAAAATCCTGCCTCTAGGACCTTATGAGCTGTCCTATTGGTGCTATGATGCCCACCCGTGGGCCTTGAATGACAGTGGCTCAAAATTCGCCAACCTTCGAGGTGTGGTACACACCTTCGAATGACATGATCTGCACATACTTTAAACAGGTAAGGATCATCCTAAAAATAATGTTTCACATCAGAAAAGAATTTCTTCTTTTGCTGGTGTTGAAGTCCCTTCGGTATGATCCTAGCAGCTAAAAAATTAGCAATATCTGCAAACCAAGGAATTTCCATATCACTTACCTGGGCGATGGCATAGAGTCGCTCCTCAAGGAATTCATCCTTGATCTCGTTCTCGTCGAGCAATTCCAAGTTTGGGTTCTCCAATCGGGATAGGTGATCTGCTGCTAAATTCTCCGCACCTTTTTTATCCTTGATCTCCACATCAAACTCTTGCAGCAACAAGATCCACCTAATCAATCTTGGTTTTGCATCCGGCTTTGCTAACAAGTACCTAAGGGCAAAATGATCAGTATAAACAATTACCTTAGATAGAAGCAAATAAGAGCGAAATTTATCAAAGGCAAAAACAACGGCTAGCAACTCTTTTTCTGTAGTAGTGTAGTTCTCCTGAGCATTCGTAAGAGTTTTGCTAGCATAGTGAATTGGTTGAAAGTGCTTGTCTCGCCTTTGCCCCAGCACTGCCCCGACTGCGTGATTACTTGCATCACACATAAGCTCGAAGGGGAGTGTCCAATCAGGTACTACCATGATTGGAGCATTGGTAAGTTTCTCTTTAAGGATATTGAAAGCTTTCAAACACTCCTGAGAGAAAACATAAGGCACATCCTTCTCTAATAGCTTAGTCAAAGGGCGGGCAATTTTCGAGAAATCCTTGATAAATCGCTTGTAAAAGCCTGCATGTCCTAAGAAACTTCTTATGGCCCTAACCGAAGTTGGGGATGGGAGTTTTGCAATCGCATCCACTTTGGCCGTATCCACCTCAATTCCTCGATGAGAGATCTTATGGCCCAACACAATACCTTCTTGTACCATGAAGTGGCACTTTTCCCAGTTGAGGACAAGGTTGGTCTCTTCACACCTGGTAAGTACCCTGTCCAAATTATTCAAACAAAGGTCAAATGAGTTGCCAAAAACTGAAAAATCATCCATGAATACCTCCATTATGTCCTCTATCAAATCATAAAAAATAGCCAACATGCATCGCTGGAATGTGGCCGGCGCATTGCAAAGACTAAAAGGCATTCTGCGATAAGCAAAAGTACCATAAGGACAAGTGAAAGTGGTCTTTTCTTGATCTTCCGGTACAATAGGTATCTGAAAATAACCAGATAAGCCATCCAGAAAACAATAAAACATATGTCCAGCTAATCGTTCTATCATTTGATCAATAAAAGGTAAGGGAAAATGGTCTTTACGTGTAGCATCGTTTAACTTTCGATAATCGATACATACACGCCAACCTGTTACCGTTCTCATTGGGATCAATTCATTTTTTTCATTAAGGACTACTGTCATCCCACTTTTTTTTGGAACTACTTGCACTGGACTCACCCATGAACTATCAGAGATAGGATATATCATACCTGCATCAAGGAGTTTGATAACTTCCTTTTTGACTACCTCTTTCATGTTTGGATTCAAACGTCTCTGGGGCTGCACAACCGGCTTATAGTTTTCTTCCATTAAAATCTTATGAGTACAAAAGGAGGGATTGATACCTCGAATATCGGATATTTTCCAAGCAATGGCCCTCTTATGCTCCTTGAGTACTTTCAGCAACCTTTCTTTCTGTTCTTTTTCCAAATTGGATGCTATAATTACCGGTAATTTTCAGTCCTTCTCTAAGAAGGCATATTCCAAATAGTCAGGTAATTGTTTTAGCTCCAATACTGGTGGCTCCTCAATCGAAGGTTTTAACTGTGCTTCCTTCCTCTTTTCAATCTCTTCAAAGTCTGTCTCAATAGAGATGGGTTTATTTGCCTCCAGTTGGGCTGTCACCTCAGATTTGACAGGATCCTCCGAAGCTGTCTCCATGCCTAATTGTAAGCAACTCTCCAACGGATCTTTAAGAAGCACTTCCTGCATATAACTTGAAACAAAAGTGTCAGTAACATCTAGAAGGTAGCAAGTATCATCCTAATCGACAGATTTTTTCATAGCCTCTGAAATTTTAAACGTGATCTCTTCATCGCCTACTCAAAGAATGAGCTTGCCACCACTAACATCAATGATAGCCCTGGCGGTAGCTAAGAATGGTCTTCCTAGGATAAGGGGTAACTCAAAATTGTCATCCATGTCCAGTATCACAAAATCAACTGGAAAAATGAATTTACCCACTCGGACTAATAAATCCTCAAATATGCCTCTAGGATACGTTACAGATCTATCAGCTAATTGCAAAATCATGCGTGTGGGCTTAGGTTCCCCTAATCCTAGTTTCTTGAAAAATTTGTAAGGCATTAAATTGATGCTAGTACCCAAATCAGCTAAAGCTTTGTCAATTAACAGATCACCAATATGACAAGGAATGGTAAAACTTCCTGGGTCTTTTAGCTTTTTGGGCAACTTGTTTTGCACAATTGCTGAACACTTTTCATCTAAGATGATTGTAGAAAGCTCCTCAAGCTTCCTCTTGTTGGATAGCAAATCTTTCAAGAACTTAGCGTACTTCGGCATCTGTGACAAGGCATCAACAAGAGGTAAGTTAATATGCAGTTGTTTAAAGAGGTCAAGGAACTTACTGAATTGTTGGTCATTGCGATCTTTCTTGAGTCTTTGGGGATATGGGATAGGTGGTTGATATTCTTTCACCTTTGATGACTTTACATCTTCCGTTGCTTTCATCCCCTCCTTGCTCTTGCTAGTCTCCTTGCTAACCTTCCTCTCAGCATGCAACTCCTTCCCATTCCAAAGTGTTACCGCCTTAACATGTTCCTTTGGATTGGGTTCTGTATTTTCCGGTAGTGATCCCTGCGGTCTTTCAGAGATTAGCTTCGTAAGTTGACCAATTTGGTTCTCAAGATTGCGATTTGAAGCCTCTTGATTTCTCAACGAGGATTTAATGTTGGATAAGCCAGCCTCATTGCCTTGAATGTATTTTGTGAGAAGTTCTTCCACACTGGGTTTCTTTTCTCGAGGGAGAGGAGGTGGGAATGGTCGCTGAAACCCAGGTGGGCCAAAATTGGTCTTCTGCTGGCCTTGGTTTTGGTTTTCCCATGAGAAATTTGGGTGATTCCTCCATCCTAGATTGTAAGTGTTGCTGTAGGGGTTATTTTGTTGCTTAGGTGGATTTCCTAGATAATCCACCTGTTCCAGTTGTTCTTGTGTTCCATACCCCTGCATACCAAAATCACTTACATCCGATTGCACTTGTTGAGGGCCAATTGAGAATGCATCAATCTTTTTACTCAACAAGTCCACCTTGGCTGCCAGAGCAGTAGTCAAGTCCACATCATAAACTCCCATGGCCTTTTGCCTGGCTCTAGTGCTTTCCCACTGATAGTTGTTCATCGCTATTCCTTCAATCAAATTTTGGGCTTGCTCAGGTGTCTTAGTGTTCAAAGTACCTCCTACGGATGCATCAATCATCTGTCTAGTGGATATATTGAGACCATTATAGAAGGTCTGAATCTGCATCCATAGTGGGAGGCCATGATGTGGGTACCTCCTGAGCAAGTCCTTGAACCGCTCCCAAGTGTCATAAAGCGTCTCCGCTTCCAATTGAGCAAAACACGAAATATCATTCCGAAGTTTCGCGGTCTTTGCAGTTAGGAAATATTTCTCTAAAAATTTCTCTACCAATTCATTCCAAGTTGTGATTGAATTTCTTGGTAGGGAGTTCAACCACTGTTTTGCTCTACCCCTCAAGGAGAAAGGAAACAGTCGTAGTCGAATGGCATCATCCGTGGCTTCGTTGATTTTGAACGTATCACAAATCTCTAGAAAACTAGAGATGTGGGCATTAGGATCTTCGTCTTGGAGACCGTCAAACTGAACATATTGTTGCACCATTTGTATGATGTTAGGTGCAATTTGGAAGTTATTAGCCGCGACGGTTGGCCTTGCAATACTGGAGTCAGCTCCAATAAGTGTAGGCCTTGAATAATCGGACATGGTTCGATTTGCTTCATTCCCGTTGTTAGCCATGTGTGGTGGATCTTCTTGCTCGATGAATTAAGTGTTGGCCTCTTGACCTTCTTCCTTGATTTCAACGATTGACTCGTCGTCTATGGTCACCACAATTTGTCTAGGTCGCAATCTCAAATTTTGAAGGGCAGTTCTCTCAATTTCAAGATCGAGTTCTACCAAATCTTCCGGATTGCTGCGGGTCATGCACTACAAAGGCAAGAAATAAAATCAATTGCAGCTCTAGATAATAAAAATAAACAATGAAAACAGAAGAAAATAAAGAAAAAAAAAATGGTTAAAGTAATAAAGCAACTAGCGTTCTTAATATCAAAAATCCCTAGCAACGGCGCCAAAAACTTGATACGAGGCAAGCGCACCTATCAATTTTAATATAGCGGATGTGAGTCCGAGTCGATCCCTTAGAGATTTTGAGTACTAATATTAGCTTTAGCTTTATTATCTAACCGGAAAATTGTGATAAATTGAATGAATTAAAAATACTGAAATTAACAACTAAACTACTTATGAAACTTGGTTAAACAAATTAGAAAGCAATAAAATTACTAACGACTTCAAGTATGCAATGATGTATTTAGGAATTATTTCCCCTAGTGTTTAACATGTAACCTTTTAAAATATATTCAATTCAGTTTTTATAATTCTTGACCGGAGGGATTCATAATTAAAGCTAATATCTTTCTCAAGCATATTAACCCTAATCCTAAATTATTTACCGGAATCTCTTCACTTAATAACATAACTTAGAATTGCATTAATGTATAATGAATTCCCACATAAATAATCAACTTTTCCGGAAGAAACATGTATCTTATCTCTAAGTATACATGTAATTCTCTCCAATTATGCTAAGATCTAATTACACATGCAATTTCTCAATCAACATGCATAATATCATATATTGACACTCTAGAATTATCAATCCATAACTAAACGACATAATTGAATCAAGAAAATATAGAAACTTTTTTGAAATTATAATTTAATCCAAGGGTTACATGAAACCCTAGGTTCCATAATCCTACATACTCGAATTCTAAGCTATCATAACGAATCTAAAAACGAGTTTCATCAAAAATATAAAATAAACCATAAAAACCCCTTTTGATTTGATGAACAATCTTTCTAATCTTGAAATCGATGTTGTTCTTGCTTCTTGATTGATGTTCTCCCCAAGTCTCCTCTCGTCTCTTGTGTCTTTCCGTCTCTGTAATGTCTCTTTCTGTTTTAAACCCTAAGATCCCCTTATATATGTGTATTACATGGATTTTATTTTCGTCACCAGACACGGCCTAGGACACGGCCGTGTCCCCAGGTCGTGTAACTTTCTGTACTAAGGCAAAATTTCTGCACAACTTCAAAACTTCATAACTTCTTTGTTTGAACTCGGAATTGAGTGAAACTTGATTCCTTTTCTTCGTTTTCGAGCCTAGAACACATTTAAACCCTGAAATCAACATTTTACTCAATTAAGTATCAATTTCTTTAAAGAAAACCAAAAATATAAGGGAAATACCATAAAATCACCATATGAAATATGTTTAAAATAAGAGTTATCAATACTCAAGGAAGTACAAGGATTGCTAGGGTGTTTGGATTACATAGGCCGATTCATATCACAGTTAACAGACAAATGCTGCCCTCTTTTTAAGCTATTAAAGAAGAACGCAAAGATTAGCTGGAATGAGGAATGCGAAGAGGCTTTCACTAAGATCAAAGAATACCTCATGAAACCTCTAGTGTTAGTAGCTCCTAAACTTGGAAAGCCGTTGTTTTTGTACTTGACCATAATGCCCGAATCCATGGGATCCGTACTTGGCTAGAAGGATGAAGAAGGGAAAGAGCGAGTCGTTTACTATCTAAGTAAGAAATTCACAGGAGGGGAGTAGAAATACTCATAAGCCAAAAGAACCTATTGTGCATTGGTCTGGGTCATGCATCGGCTCAGAAAATATACACTTTATTATCAAATTGAGTTGATAACACAATATGATCCTTTGAAATACTTAGCTAAAAAACCGGCTCTCATTGGTAGAGTTTCAACGTGGCAGATGTTGCTGATAGAATTTGACATTAAGTATGTGAGCCAAAGTTCAATCAAGGGGCAAGATTTGGCGGATCAATTAGCGGAGAATCCTTCCCAGGATACCCCTCAAGAGGTACGGGTTGAGTTTCCTAATGACAGTATCTTGGTAGCGGGAAATGATTCTGATTGTGAAGTGGTCGAAAAATCTTCAGGGTAGAAAATGTTCTTCAATGGAGCAGCTAATGTGTTCAGATGTGGAGTCGGGGCAATTCTGGTATTGCCTGAAGGTACACAATTTCCGATGGCTATGAGACTGGCTTTCCCATGTACCAATAATATTATAGAGTACGAGACATGTATTTTGAGACTTAAAATCACATTGTTTAAGGAGACATGTGAATTACAAGTATATGGAGATTCTTCATTTATCATAGGCTAAGCTCGGGGTGAGTATAAGATGAAAGAGCCCAAATTAGTACCTTATTGCCAACACCTGGCCGAGTTGATAACCAAGTTTAAAAAAATTACATTCGTAGACATACCAAGGGTTTAAAACCAATTTGATGATGCTCTTGCTACTTTGGCATCAATGATACAGATATCGAGAGGAGTGGAGATTCAACCACTTAAAATTGAAATTGAAGAAAAGCCCACTTTTTGTTTGGCAATGGAAAGTTCATGTGATGAAAAGTCTTGGTATCATGATATCAAAACGTTTCTACAACATGGCATGTACCCTAAAGAAGCAGAGAAGAAGGACAAAAAATTAATCAGAAGATTGGCGGTTCAGTACTTAATGAGAGATTCTACGCTGTACCGACAATCGTTTGATGGTACACTTTTACGTTGTATAGATGGGAAAGAGGCAAAGATGCTAATGAGAGAAGTGCACGAGGGATTATGTGGCCCCCAAATGAATGGCTACATGCTTGTTAAGAAAATCACGAGGATGGGATATTACTGGTTAACTGTAGAAACGGATTGTATCAGACATGTTAGAAGCTGCCATTTATGCCAGATCTATGCGAATAAGATAAATGTTCCTCCTCAAGAATTGCATACACTATCAGTACCATGGCCTTTTTCGATGTGGGGAATAGATATCATTGGCTCGATCACTCCAAAAGCATCTAACGGGCACCGATTTATATTGGTAGCTATTGATTATTTCACTAAGTAGGTTGAAGCCTCCTCCTATGTTAGTGTGATGAAGGGAGTAGTGGTCAAGTTCATTAGGAGAGACATACTGGTTCGGTATGGTACGCTAAAGACAATTATTACTAACAATGGTACGAACCTGAATAACAAATTGATGTTAGAGTTATGCTAACACTTCAGGATCATTCATAGAAATTCTACTCCTTATTGGCCCCAAATGAATAGAGCCGTGGAAGTGGCTAATAAGAACATCAAAAGAATTATTGAGAAGATGGCCATTACGTATCGAGATTGGCATGAGATGTTACCGTTTGCACTTATGGCCTATCGAACTTCTATCAGAACATCAACAGGGGCAACCTCCTATTCGTTGGTATACGAAATGGAGGCTGTACTACCAGTAGAGGTTAAGATCCCATCTCTCAAAATATTGTTGGAAACTTAGTTAAATGAGGTTGATTGGATAAAGAAGCGTATTGAGCAGTTGAATTTAATTAATGAGAGGAGGATGGTAGCTTTGTGCCTCAACATCTGCTATTAGCAACGAATGGCCAGGGCTTTCAACAAAAAAGTACGACCCCGAAGTTTTGAGCAAGGAGATATGGTGTTGAGGAAGACTTTGCCTAACACAACTGATTTGAGAGGGAAATTTGCTCCAAACTATAAAGGGTCTTACATTGTGAAGAAAGTATTGCTTGGGGGAGTTGTTATCTTATCTCAAATGGATGGTCCGGACTTGAAGGACCCAGTAAACACTGACGCATTAAAGATGTACTATCCTTGAACATCAATGAAATTTTTGTTCAGATTATGAAATGCAAACAATCTTACTATTATTGTGGTCTCATTTTCATTTTCTACATACAAAGTTGGTATTCCTAGTAGTCGTTAGCATTGGATAATATCCTTAACCCCTTTTTCGTTCTACTAAAAGACCCCATTTCTCACGTTATCCTCTATCCAAGTAAACCTTACACACAAGAAGCACAAGAAATAATAAACGCTTAACTTAAAGCGATGCCTATTGATGAAAATTCTTTTAATACTTTATTGTGGTTAACCCTCCAAGAAAGGGAGACTTGTTTCCTATTTTTTAGGACAGGGCCATGTTCAGAAAGAGTAACGTGTGGCACATAAGTAAAAACTTGCTTGAGAATAGATGTTTACACAAAAAGTTGATGTTTAGACCGGAAATTCAACATAGGACATCTTCATTCGAGAAATGATTATGTTTTACATTTGTTTCAAGCTTAAAAAAAAAAAAAGAAAGAAGAAAAAAGAAAAAGAAAAAAAAAAGGGGGTTAAAAAGAGACAGAAGAAGAGTAAGGACAAGAAAAGGCAATGGTGAGGGTCAGAATCGTTGGTTCTAATTAGACTACTCAATAAGACATTGGACTACTTGGGAACTATCACTGAAACTAGGTAAGTAGTCCTAAGCTTGATAAAATGTTGCATTGACAATTAGTTTCCCCCTAAGGATAACGGCTTATTTTCCGAAAGCAATTAATTATTAAGATGGCTGGTTTTTAGAGCATAGTCCTAATTTATAATCTCTTAGCGAGTCAGCTAGCTCGTGAGCATAGTCCCAATCTAGAGTTTCTTAGACTCCTAATCGTTTGACTCACAGAACATTACTCGAATTATAATCTCTTAAGGATTTAGCAAGCTCAAGAAGCGCTATCCCAATTCAAGTTTTCTCTTTTTTAGGTCTTAGCCAACTTAAAGGGTACTTTGACCACCTTAGTTAGTCAACTCATTAGGGTACTACCAAGTTTTCCTTGTTTTTTAGGTTTTAGCCAGCTTAAAGGGCGCTTTAACCACCTTGCTTAGTCAGCTCATTAGGGTACTACCAAGTTTTCCTTGTTTTTTAGGTTTTAGCCAGCTTAAAGGACACTTAACTGCCTTGGTTAGTTAGCTTATCAGGGCACGACCAAGTTTTCCTTGCTTTTAGGTTTTAGCCAGCTCAAAGGGCACTTTAACCGCCTTAATTAGTCGACTCATTAGGGCATGACCAAGTTTCCTTGTTTTTAGGTCTTAGCCAGCTCAAAGGGCGCTTTGACCTCCTTGGTTAGTCAGCTCATCAAGGTACGATCGAGTTTTTCTTATTTTTAGGTTTTAGCTAACTCAAAGGGCGCTTTGACCACCTTGGTTAGTCAGCTCATTAGGGCACGACCAAGTTTTCTCATCTTTAGGTCTTAGCCAGCTCAAAGGGCGCTTTAACCACCTTGGTTAGTCAGCTCATTAAGGTACGACTAAGTTTTCCTTGTTTTTAGGTTTTAGCCAACTTAAAGGGCGCTTTGACTACCTTAGTTAGTTAGTTCATTAGGGCACGACCAAGTTTTCTTATCTTTAGGTCTTAGCCAGCTCAAACGGCGCTTTGATCACCTTGGTTAGTTAGCTCATTAGGGCATGACCAAGTTTTCTTTATTCTTTAGGTCTTAGCCAGCTCAAAGGGCGCTTTGACTGCCTTGGTTAGTCGGCTCATTAGGGCACGACCAAGTTTCCTTGTTTTTAGGTCTTAGCTAGCTCAAAGGGCGCTTTGACCACCTTGATTAGTTAGCTTATCATGGCACGACCAAGTTTTCCTTGTTTTTAGGTTTTAGCTAGCTCAAAGGGCACTTTAACCACCTTGGTTAGTCAGCTCATTAGGGTACGACCAAGTTTCTTCATTCTTTAGGTTTTAGCCAGCTTAAGGAGCGCTTTAATTACCTTGGTTAGTCAGCTCATAGGACACGACCGAGTTTCCTCCATTTTAGGTCTTAGCCAACTCAAAGGGCGCTTTGACCGCCTTGGTTAATTAGCTCATTAGGGAGTATGACCAAGTTCTCATTATTCTTTTTAGGGATTTTTGCCAACCCACAAGGGTGCTACCCTTGCTATTCTTTATTCCAAACTTATCTTTGTTAAATGTTTTAACGTTTCCTAGGGTAGAGTCGTCTCGAGGCAAAAATGGTGTCTTTTTTGTCTTTGTAGCAAAGTTTTACTCAAACTTTACCACAAAGAAGGGTAGCTGTAGATACTTAATTTTTGCCCCTCTGTAATCCTAATTTTTGATTTTTTACAAAAAAGGGTCCTAATTCAAAAAATAGAAATAATAATAAAAAAAATTAAATTAAAAAAATAATAAAAATAAAAATAAAATGAAAAATAATAATAATAATTGAAAAAATGATGAAAATAAAAAAAAAGAAATGAAAAAATGATGAGAAAAGAAAAAATATATAAAGATTTTTATATTTTTTAGGAAGAAAATTATTTTAGAGTCAATTGTTTTAGTTTAGCCTAGTTAAAAAAAAATTATTTTAGGCAGTTGCGTGTTTTAAGTATAATTTAGTTATACTAAAAATCAAGGTACAGGCTAATGATCAGATTTGATTTAATTTGAGATCTTGGGTTCAAGTATCGCTAGGCACCTATGTTTTTTATTTTTCTATCTTTTACAAAAGCGAGATGAATGAACATGATTCATATCTAATTAAAATCATTTGAATCTAGTTTGATTTTATTAAATCGGATTTGAATTAATTTGGATCTAATTTAATAATTTAATTAGATACAATAGATATGATTTAATATGATCTTATTTAGCTTTTATAAATACAAAAACTCCCAAAAGACTAAGGATCCTTTGTCCATCTATACAGTCCAATCTCGATCACATCACTCCATTACTCATAAACTAATGCCCGTACGCTGAAGCACAGCAACTGCAACATAGCATATACAAGCTCCACGCTCTGGCCAATTTTCGACTTGTCCAATGCTGCTTCGAAGGATAGTATGCACTCGCTTTGATGAACCCAGCTGCCACTGCAACTCCAACGCTAGCAAACCATTGATGCCAACAGCAATTGAACGCCACTCCACACCACCAATGCCCAGACTAACAAAACCTACTGTCAAGCCCCTTAGATTGATAACAACTGCATCTTCATTTGATCGAACTAGTCCCCAACAAACTCATAGTACATCAGCTTGACGCCACATGATCTGTGATAGCACTGACATTAATAGTGCCAACGTTCGACCTAACTGCTCCACGCGGCAATGTCTACATTGTCACACAGCAATTATAGCAGCACCACTCACAATAACTCCTAGACAACCCCTTTCATCTGAACCCTCCACTAACAGCAACTTCTTCGACACCAAACAGCAGTAGTGAAGCAAATTCCATCGATCAGCTACTATTATGCTCCATCATCTCTGTATGGCCTGCTCCCTTTCTCCTGCAATCAACATCGAATAGCTACTGTTAGACGCGGGACTCGATTACTTCGCCACTCATACATATGCGGCATTGATCCTACACGCCACACATATCCTCACTGCCAACAAAGCCTTGCAGCTATTTACATCCATATCTACTGTTACCTGCTGACTAAACTCACATACTGTTGCAATTCACCGACAGTAGCTGCAATACAACCCTGACGAGCCTTGTCCATCGCTACTGCTACGAATAGCAATTCAGGTTCGGTGCTTTAGATTTTTAGTATTATATTATATTATTATTTATGTTAATAACATGATATATGAATAATATATATACGTGTGTGTGTGTCTGCATGTTAGTTTAGGATATTCTATTAGTATTAGTTTTCTTTATTATAGATTAAGCACATTTTGTTGATTTAAGTGTTGTTTAATAGTAGTATATATATAAATATGTATATGTATTAGTTTAGGGATGTTTTGGATTAGATTTTTTTTAGGATTTACCACATAGAAAACTATTTTAAAAATAAAAATTAATAAAAGACCTCTTTTAAAGATGGGATTGTTAGAGTATTTTTTTTAAGACAAAGATACTCAAGAGTTAGGACCCTTTAGATTTTTTTATAAATAAACTGAATAAATTAAAAACGTAAACTTGGGTAGTTTTCAAAATTAAAATAAATCAACACATTAAAGAGTTATTAGAGAGAATTACGATCGTCTGATCCCAGTTAGTGGGTATATAGGCACCTTCGGGGTGATGATAAAATCTGTATAAACTTAGGTTTTTTTTTTCTTTTGATTTTTTATTTTTAAATATTATAATTAGAAAAATAATCTTAATTTCGATAAATAGATAGTGGTACCCGTTAGGTTTTAATAGGTTAGCCCCCGAACTCGGAATCCTTTGGTTATTTATTCAAATTGAAATCAAAGACCGGTAGTTAAATCGTAATCAATTTACCCAATTGATTACGGTTTCTTTTTTTTTTCTCGACTTCGGTTGAGTGGCAACTCCAAAAATTTTTATAAATAAAAAAACCGAAATTTCCTGATTTCTTTTGTCGAGGGTTAATATTAAATGTGTTAGGGTTTATTATTAATCAGAAATGGGGAAATTAATTTTAAATAAAAGAAACAAAAAACATTAGGCTCGACAAGGGCGTATTCCAAGTAGTTAGGCAATTGCTTTAATTCCAATACTGGTGGCTCCTCAATTGAAGATTTTAACTGTGCTTCCTTCATCTTTTCAATCTCTTCATTCCCTTTCTCAATAGAGGTAGGTTTATTTGCCTCTAGTTGGGCTATCACCTCGGATTTAATAGGATCTTCTAGAGCTTCTTCCGTACCTAATTACAAGCAACTCTCCAGTGGACCCTTAAAAAGAACTTCCTGTATATAACTTAAAACAAAAGTGTTAGTAACATCCAAAAGATAGCAAGTATCATCTTGATCAATAGACTATTTCATAGCCTTTGAAATTTTAAACATGATCTCTTTGTCTCCTACTTTGAGAATGAGCTTGCCATTACTAATATCAATGATAGCCCTAGTGGTAGCTAAGAATGGTTTACCTAGGATAAGGGGCAACTCAAAATCTTCATCTATGTCTAATATCACAAAGTCAACTGGAAAAATAAATTTACCCACTTGGACTAATACATCCTTAATAATGCCTCTAGGATATGTCACAGATCTATCAGCTAATTGCAAGCTCATGCGTGTAGGTTTTGGTTCCCATAATCTTAGCTTCTTGAAAAATTTATGGGGCATCAAATTGATGCTAGCACCTAAATCAACTAAAGCTTTGTTAACTAACAAGTGACCAATATGATAAGGAATTGTAAAACTTCCTGGGTCTTTTAGCTTCTTGGGCAACTTGTTTTGCATGATCACTGAACATTCTTCACTTAATGTAATTTTAAAAGCTCCTCAAGCTTCCTCTTGTTAGATAACAAATCTTTCAAGAACTTAGCGTACTTCGACATTTGTGACAAAGCATTAATGGGAGGTAAGTTAATATGCAATTGTTTAAAGAGGTTGAGGAACTTACTGAATTGTTGGTCATTACTATCTTACTTGAGTCTTGGGGGAAATGGGATGGGTGGTTGATATTCCTTCACCTTAGATGACTTTACATCTTCATTGGCTTTTATCTCTTCATTGTTCTTACTAGTCTCCTCGCTAACCTTCCTCTCAACATGCAACTCCTTCCCACTTCGAAGTGTCACTGCTTTGACATGTTCCTTTAGATTGGTTTCTGTATTTCCCAGTAGTGTTCCCTGTGGTCTTTCAGAGATTAGCTTCACAAGTTGACCAATTTGGTTCTCAAGGTTATGGTTAGAAGCCTCTTGATTCCTCAATGATGATTTAATGTTAGATAAGCGAGCCTTATTGCCTTAAATATATTTAGTGAGAAGTTCTTCCACACCAGACTTCTTCTCTTAAGGAAGGGGAGGTGGTGGAGGAATTACAAGTGTTGCTGTAGGGGTTATTTTATTGTCTGGGTGGATTTCCTAGATAATCTACCTATTTTAGTTGTTCTTGTACTCCATAACGCCGCATGCTAAAGTCACTTACATTTGGTTGTACTTATTGAGGGCCACTAGAGAGTGCATCAATCTTCTTACTCAATAGATTCACCTTAGTTGCTAGAGTAGTGGTTTGGTCCACATCATAAATTCTCACAACCTTTTACTTGGCTCTAGTGCTTTCCTACTGATAATTGTTCATTGCTATTCCTTCAATTAAGTTTTATGCTTGCTTGGGCGTCTTTGTGTTCAAAGTACCTCCTGCGGATGCATCAATCATCTATCTTATAGATAAATTGAGACCATTATAAAAGGTCTAAATCTGCATCCATAGTGGGAGGCCATAATGTAAGCAACTCCTGAGTAAGTCCTTAAACCACTCTTAAGTATCATATAGAGTCTCCACTTCCAATTAGGCAAAACAAGAAATGTTGTTCCAAAGTTTAGCAGTCTTCGTAGGTGGGAAATACTTCTCCAAAAATTTCTCGACTAATTCATTCCAAGTTGTGATTGAATTTCGTGGTAGAGAGTTCAACCACTGTTTTGCTCTACCCTTCAAGGAAAAAGGAAATAACCATAGTCGGATGGCATCATCCGTGGTTCTATTGATTTTAAATGTATCACAAATCTCTAGAAAGCTAGAGATGTGAGCATTAGGATCTTCATCTTGGAGATTGTCGAACAGAATATATTGTTGCACCATTTGTATGATGTTGGGTGTAATTTGGAAGTTATTAACTGCGACAGTCGGCCTTGTGATTCTAGAGTCAACTCCTATAAGTATAGGCCTTGAATAGTTGGACATAGTTCGGTTTACTTCATTACCGTTGTTAGCCATTCTTGGTGGATCTTCTTGATTGATTAATTGAGTGTTGGCCTCTTCACCCTCTTCTTTAATCTCAATAATTAACCCATCTTCTATGGTAGCCACAATTTGTTTAGGTTGCAATCTCAAATTTTGAGAGATAGTTCTCTCAATTTCAGGATCAAGTTCTACTAAATTGTCTAGGTTACTTCGGGTCATGTACTACAAGGGCAAGAAATATAGAATCAATTACAGCTCAAGGTAATAAAAAAAACAATGAAAACAAAAGAGAAAAAAAAAATGGTCAAAGTAATAAAGCAACTAATGTTGTTATATCGAAATCCCCAGTAACGGTACCAAAAACTTGATATGAGGCAACTGCACCTATTAGTTTTAATATAGTAGATGTAAGTCCGAGTTGATCCCTTAGAGACCTCGAGTACTAATACTAACCTTAGCTCTATTATTTAATTGGAAAATTGTGATGGGTTGAATGAATTAAAAATATTAAAATTAACAATCTAATCTAATTATGAAACTTGACTAAGCAATTTAGGAAGCGATAAAATTAAGAACGACTTCAAGAAGGCAAATAACGTATTTAGGAATTGTTTCCCCTAGAGTTTAACATGTGATCACTAAAAATATATCCAATTGCATCTTTATTATTCTTGACTGGAGGAATTCACAATTGAAGTTAACACCTTTTTCAAGCATATTAACCCTAATCCTAAATTATTTACTGGAATCTCTTCACTTAGTAATATAATTTAGAGTTGCATTAATGTACAATGAATTCCCACACAAAAATAATAACTTTCTGGAATAATCATGTATCTTATCTCTAAGTACACATGTAATTCTTTCCAATTATGTCAAGATGTCATTATTCATGTGATTTCTCAATCATCATGCATAATATCATAGATTGATACCTTAGAAATATCAATTAATAATTAAAACACATAATTGAATCAAGAAAGGTAGAAACTTTATTGAAAATTATCAATAAATCTAATAGTCACATGAAACCTTAGGTTCTACAATCCTAAATACCAGAATCTTAAGCTATCATGATGAAACTAAAAACAAATTGCAATAAAATCAAGAAATAAAACATGAAAAACCCCATTTGTTGATGAAAAATCTCTTCAATCTTGAAGTTAGGTGTTGCTTTTGCCTTTTGCTCCTCCTTTCTTAAAGTCTCTTCTCTTTTGAATGTCAAAAGTCATGTGCAAAACCCTCATAAGTTCTTATATAATGTATTGTGAAGCTTCTTTTTTTGTTACCAGATACAGCTTGGGACACAGTTGTGTCCCCTAGTTATATAACTTACTGATCTTGGCACAAAAATTATCTTGCATAGATATAGCCTGGGGACACAGTTGTGTCTCAGATTGTATAACTTTCTAATAAAAAATTGTTACTTTCTCCTATTGTTTATGTAACTTCAAAACTTCAAAACTCATTCGTTTGAATTCCAAATTGAGTGAAAATTGATTCCTTTTCTTCGTTTTCAATATGAGAACACGTTCAAATCTTGAAATTAAAATTTTACTCAATTAAGTATCAATTTCTTAAAAAAAAAACAAAAATGTAAGGGAAATACTATAAAATCATCATGTGAAATGTATTTAAAATAAGAGTTATCAAACCGTTTGACCAAAAGCCTAATTTACAATCTTGAACTGAAAAAGACCTAATATTTTGATCAATACGTATCACCTACAAATTGGACCATAACTTTTGGGACAATAGTTAAGAGTGAAATTTAAACCGAGAGTGCATAAGGAAGTCCTCTTTGACTAAACTAATCATGAGTTACTATTTCTCTAGAAAAGAAATATTTAAAGTCATAAGGCCTTACCAGGAAGGTTAACATGTTGGATTAGCCTTGACAATATTAGGTTAGGAGATATTTTTAGAGAGTGAGAAGAGTATGAAATGACCTACATGGTTACCAAGGAAGGAAGTGGTTATAGCTCTTGCTTTTTAAATAAGAATTTGTACTTGTTAGCTAACTTAAAAAAAAAAAAAAGAAAAAAAGAAAAAAGAAAAGATAGAGAAAAGGTAAAGGTTTGTTATAAGTTTCTCCATTTTTTCCCAAATCTATGTCAACCTTGTTGGTTAAACTTTCAAGCCAAGTTATTTACCTTCTTCCAATATAATCACACATTTTAGGTTGACCTTATTAGTTTGATTTGTCTTCATGATCGATGTCTACTAATCAAGAGACCTTATCCTTGATGGCTTTTTTCGTTATAAATAGTTTTCAATCAATAAATTCCCTATAAAAATTTTTAAGTCGAGAAGTTTTTCAAATTAGTTGCATTCTCCCCTTTTTTTCTTTTTTAATCACCATTTAGGGTTTTAGCTAGCCCGTAAGGAGTTGGCCTCTCATTAGTCTCTTTTAGGTCTTAGCTAGCTCATAGAATATTGCATCATCTCACATCTCACTTAAGGTTCTAGTCAGCTCATCTCACTAGTCTCTTTTAGGTATTAGCTAGCTCATAGAGTACTGCATCATCTCACATCTCACTTAAGGTTCTAGTCAGCTCATAGAGTGTTATCCTAACTTATGTATCCTTTAGGGTTTTAGCCAACTTATGGAGTGTTGTTCCATCTCACATCTCTCTTAGGGTTCTAACAAGCTCATAGAGTGATGTCCTGACTTATGTACCCTTTAGGGTCCTAGCCAGCTCATATATTGCTATCCCAACTCACATCTCCTTTAAGGTTCTAACTAGCTCATAGAATACTACCTCGACTCCACCAGCATCCCTTATGGTTTAGTAAGTCCATAAGGCATTTCCTACAACCAGTTTCTCTTGGAGTTTTAGTGCACCCATAGGGCACTTTACATCACCACTTTCTCTTAAAATTTTAGCCAATCTGTAGGGTATGTCCCCTTTGTCAATTTCTCTTAAGGTTTTAGCTAACTTATAAGCTACTTCCCTTTCATCAGTCTCTCTTAGAACCTTTTCCAGCTCGTAGGGCACATTCCTTTTAACAATTTTGCTAAAGGTCTTAACTATCCTATAATGTGCTTTCCACCATTCCAACCAACTTTTAGGATTTAGGAAGCTCAAATAGTACTTTCCCCACTTAAGTCAATTAACTCAAAGGAGCATGACTAGGCTTCAAATCGATTCTCATTTAAGGTTGCTACTCTTTTAGTGATGCCCTCGCCTAAGTTAGTCGGCATAGAGGAGCACAACCAAGTTTCAAATCGATTCTCATTTAAGGTTGTTAGTCTTTTACTGACACTCTTGCTTAGGTTAGTCAGCTTAGAGGAGTACAACCAAGATTTAAATCAATTCAGTTTAGGGTTGCTAGTCCCTTAGTGACGCTCTTACCTAGGTTAGTCAGCTCAAAGGAGCACAACCAAGTTTCAATTCAATTTAGGGTTGCTAGTCCCTTAGAGACGCTTTTAATTAGGTTAGTTAGCTTAAAGGAGCATAACCAGGTTTCAATTCAATTTAAGGTTGCTAGTCCCTTAAAGACATACCTACCTAAGTTAGTGTGCTTAGAGGTGTACAAATATGTTTCGATTTGAATCTCCTTTAGGGTTTTAGCTAACTCAAGGAGCGCTTTGGCCATTCACTTAGGTTAGTTAGCTTAAAGAAACATGACTTATTTTCAATTCAAATCTCATCTAAGGTTTTAGCTAGCTTAAGGAGCAGTTTACATACTTGTTTAGGTTAGTTAGTTTAGAAGAGCCAACTAGGTTTCAAATTGATTCTCATTTAGGGTTGCTAGTCTTTTAGTGATGCTCTTGCTTAAGTTAGTTGGCTTAAAGGAGCATGACCAGGTTTCAAATCAATTCAATTTAGGGTTACTAGTCCCTTAGTGATGCTTCCGCTTAGGTTAGTTAGCTTAGAGGAGTACAACTAGATTTCAATTCAATTTAGGGTTTCTAGTACTTTACAGATGCTTCCATTAAGGTTAGTTAGCTCAGAGGAGTACAATGGGGTTTTAATTTAATTTAGGGTTGCTAGACCCCTACAAACGTGCTTGCTTAGGTTAGTCAACTCAAAGGAGTACGCTTAGGTTTCAATTTGAATCTGCTTTAGGGTTTTAGTCAGCTCAAGAAGTGCTTTACCCGTTCTAAAAGCATTAGTGAGGCTAAATAACATCACTAGGAATTCATACAAACCATGTTTGGTTTTGAGAGCTATCTTTTTAACATCTTCTAACTTAACCTTTAATTGGCAATACCCAAAACACGGGTTGATTTTAAAGAAGACTCGGATACCTTATAACTAATTAAAGAGATTGTCTATCCTTGGAAGGGGATATTTAGTCTTTATTATTACATGGTTTATATCGCTGTAGTTAATGCACATATGCAGATTACCATCTTTCTTCTTTACAAAAAGAACTAGAGCTCCCTAAGGTAACGAACTAGGCATGATAAACCCCTTATCCTTTAACTCTTATAGCCGCTTCTTCAATTCCACCAACTCTATAGGTGCCATTTATAGGTTGACTTTGATATAGGCGTTGTTCCTAGTACCACTTCTATTTTAAATTTGATCTCCCCCTTAGGTGGTAAACCGAGTAAGTCTTCTGGGAACATATCAAGAAACTCTTGAACTATTGAGACCTACTCTATATTCAACTCAGCTTTACTCGATTCAGTTACTAGGGTAGCTATAGTTAACTTTTCCCATAACTCATAAGTGAGACACTAGGTTAGTTTTGACATCTCTATTTGATAACTAAAAGCTCTATGCTTAGGGGCTTAAAAGAAATGACCATATTATAATAGTCAATGGTGGCATAGTGCTTTGATAGGTAATCCATGCCTAAAATCATGTCAAAATCAAACAACCCTAACATTAGTAAGTCAGTTGGGAGGATATTCCTTTCCACAGCTATTACATTTCTACATATTTGGTTTAAAACCGCTCCACTTCCTAATGGTGAATTCACAAATAACTCATAACTCAAGTTCATAATAGATAAGCCACACAATTTCACACAAGAATTAGCTCTGCAAGAATGGGAAACACTTGTATCAAATAGTGCATAAACTCTATGACTATAAATAGAGTCTACTTGCCAAAGTGTTTGTGTCTAAATAATTTCTTGATGTTAGAGAGCGAACACTCTTGTTGAGGCTCTTTGATGAAGTCTCATATGCTAAGGTCGTATGGCTTTAAGAGTTGGAGGGGTTTAGTAGTTGGAGCCCTATAACTTAAGTAGCAGCATCCTTGTCTTTATAGCTAGCGATCCTATGAACTCTTTAATTGTGCTTAAATCAAAACCCTTAAAAAAGAATTGTGACATCTTTGCAATCTTTACATAAATGTCTTATCATCCCACGAAGAAAACAAGCCCTTAGAATCCACTTATAAGTTGATAGGTTATGTGTGCCAAAACATCGTATATAAGTCATAATAGGTGCTGAAGCTCTAACCTAAGGAGTTAGAGGTAAGGTTATTAGCCTAAGTTGCCACATAGTTAGTCCATCTTTAGGGTCCCTAATAATAATATCGAGAGTTAGCCTCTTAGCAACTCTATAAAAACCTGGTGTAGCATAACTTAGCATTGGCCTCTTACCTAATACCATACCTTCATGGTGACTCAATTGGTCATGCTTTCTTTCCAACAACTACTCAAAGCATTTAGCTTTATTCACTATCTTTAGGTACATTATGGGTTGAAATTCTATCACTCGTCCTTGAATCTTTAGCTCCAACCCATAGATAAAGTGGTTAATCCACAACTACTTATCAGCTTTGGTAGCCTTGGTTATAAAGCACACTAACTTGTCCAATTTGGCCTCACATTTAGCTACTAATTGTGTCCCTTACTAAAGGGTCTAGTATGGTAACTACATTTGTTCCCTAACACTACTAAGGATGAACCTATCAAAGAGGGCCTACCTAAAACCATTCCAATTCAACTGATCAACATTTGGCATTGTATACGGAGTACCATCCTACCACTTAGAAGCATTACCTATAGTATGATTACAACATAGTCAATCTTTTTATTATTAGGCACTTTAGCTATGGTAAAAGCTTTCTCGACTTACATGATTTAGTCCTCTATAGCCACTACATCCTTTGGCTTAAGATTGAATTCTTTAGCCACTTTTAGGTATCTGTCCATCCTTCGTTACCTAGTAACCTGCCTTTCTTATCGCTAGGCCTCAACATTTGCCTACATCACCTACATGTCCTTCTAAATCTGCTAATGTTGTTGAACCATCATGCCCGTCATTGCCTTTATAGTTTGTAACATCTTAGCAGCAGTTACTTCATCAAACCCTTAGCCCAAGTTCTAATTCTATTGAGGTAGCACTATACCAGGAGTAAATACTCCTTGATCTTGCTGAGGCTGTCCTTGCCTTATGCTCGAGCATTAGGGTTCTATTAGTTTTGGACAAGAATAGGTAGAGGAATCAGATTAGGGTTTTTGGCCCTTTTACCTTGGGGTTGCGAAGCAGCACTAAAAGTTGTACTGCCACATCTAGGCATTCTATAAAGAAGGGACAACATAAGGATAAGAATAATAAAAAAGCAAGGAAGAATAATTGTAAGGAATAACTAAATAGAAACAAGGAATGATAAGTTCAAGATAGAATAAAGAATTGAATATCAAAGTTTTTCTATAATTTTAACTTAACCCATACTCTATCCAATCTCTTCATAGCTTACCGCTTTAGAGATCAACAACTTAAGTTTTCTAATGATCCATAACCTATTGCTATGATATCACTAAAAGCTGTAACTCCTCAGAACCCAAGAATGCACAATCTTGCCATGTGTCTACCCTAGATTGGAAAAGCTAAGGCATCTAGTAACCTACCATTGGTCCATAATCCACAATTAGTAAATACCACCAATCTTACATTGAATATCACTCTAAATATTAAATAAGGGTGATGTATTTCACCACTTAACTCGAGTACATAGAACTTATGATCATTCAATTCAACTATTAAAACTCTTCAAATTGTCTAGCATTTAACTTAAGTAAACTCATAGTTATAAACTAGAAGCCTCATACTCCGAACAATATAGAACAATAATAGGGAGTCATAAGCGACCTCCTTACAATCAATAAAATAAAAACCCATAACAAAATACTGTTTACATCTTTGCAAATGTATCCAATAACAGCAAGTCTAACTTTATGCAAATCCCGTTCCATCATCAAAATAATAATGACTATCCTTATCATAGTAGTAGTAATCAAAGTTGATCTCTTCATAAAATTCATTAGAGTCCATAGTACTTGTACTTGCAACTAAAAACCATAAATCCTCGAATGGTGAGCTATGCCTAATATTGAACATTAAAAACACATGCACGTATCATACACATAATAGAGATTCACATGCAAGCAGATATAACTAATGCATCAAGCATGCTTTATTTATCTTTTATTATCTAGCAAACAAGATAGTTTTAGCATCTTAGAAATTAGAGTAACTCGTGACTTTTAGGCACACAATATATATATTATATATATAATAGTATTAGTGTAGGTCTTCTTCATCACCCAAGTAACCTTTCTTAAATCTAGTTGGGTCATCTTAATTTGGGACCCTCATTAAGTGAGTTACATATGACCACTAGGTTTGATTTAATTCCATTTAATCAATTGCATTAGATAAACATAACACAACATATACGTATCTCGTACTTAGATTTGAAGAACAACCTGTATTGTCACTTGTATCTAAACCAAGGGTATGTCTAAGATCAACACTTGGTATACAATATAAAAGACAATATGTAAAACATACTTTCTTGGATGTCCTTTCATGTCTTAACTCAATTTCTATAGATCCTACTTGAGTCTTGAGTTTTGAATGTTATTATCTAAGTTTGAAATCAAATTGGGATTTTAAGATGGTTTAGATGGCTAGGAAACAAAAAAAGAAAAAAAAAAAGGAGGGCATAAGTCTATGATCAAGAATCATGGCCGTGAAACTTAGCTGTGGTTCCTTTTCTTACACCATAGGAAGTACATGGGTAGGGATCATAGCCGTGGACCTTGGCCATAATCCTCTCGTTTAAAATTCCTTTCCTTCTCTACTCACCAAAAATCATCGCGACACCCCTAAAAAGAATACGATTATGACTACACTTGTGGTCCTTCATCGTATTCCCTTCGGATGAACTCCTTCTTCCTTAATCACCATTCTTAAGCTTCTAAGCGACATTACACACACCCTGATAGGGATCAAGGACTGATTATGTACTCCTAAGCCCGAGGGCTTTCTTAGATGGTTTGTCGAGCTATTCGAGGTAAGTTAAGTGCCGAGGAGCAATGTTTACCCCAGTTTGATCTACTGAGCTACTTCACTCTCCACACTATCCAAGAGACTACCAAGGTGATTAACCGACATGCTGAGCCATTCCCTTTGTAACACACCAGTCCAAGTACCAAATCTAGATACAACCATCTCTATAGTGCTGAGACTAAGATAAGAACTATCAGGAGCTGACCATCTAAGGCCAATCCCGAGTATGAGTCAACCTTGAGCCAACCCTTGTTTAGTCCCAACAATTAGAGTTACGGAATTGCCGATGCCGACCAAACTTAATCAAGGCCCACCCTTGTATGGCTCGTAGTGTTTTTAGGACCATAGAATGAGCAAAATTACGTGAACGCTATCCTTTTTGACATTCGTACTGTCCTTTTTGATCAAGGATATTCTTTTTGCACAATTTCATGTTTTCCCTATAAATTATTCTCTTTTTATCTAGCCATTTTTGTAATTTTATGTAATTTAGGACTTACCTTAACTAGGTACTATAAATACTCTTAAGCTACTTTTATCTAGCCAATTTGAGTGTAGACTAGTGGCGAGTGACCTCAGGCCATACTTTTGTGTCATATTAAGTGTAACTCGAGTTTGTGTGAGACATTAGTGCATCATATCCATTGTTAGTGCAAAGGAACCCCTGTTAAACCTTGGACTATCATTTACTGTTCGAGCCATCTTGCAGCCCAGACCTACCCTTTCGATTACGCGTGATATTGGGTCCGTGTATTCATTTACGGAATCCATATCATCTTAGTATTAGAGCCTAGCTACATTCAAAGCTAGATTCTGCTATTGTGCTCTTTGAGTGGTTTGTTATTGCTCTCATGTGATAACGATTCTCTTGTTAACCTTAGAGTTTAGTAGTTGAGAAGTGTTCTATACTATATTTTCCCCTATTTTCGATACGCCAAACAGAGTGTAGTTGATTGTTCGTTTGTTGTGTAATTATTGTAGTGATTAGAGTATAGGTTATTGATCTTCAAGTGGTATTATTAAACATCAATTTTTGTGAAGTAACTATCAATGTTAGACTCAAGTGTTCAAGGAATTTTAGGAAACTAAGGAAGTGATACTTGGCATGGCCAAAGGTAAGAAGGAAGCTTCACACCTCAGTCAGTGGGTGATCGATTGGATAGGCTTACCGACTTAGTAGCTAGTTTGGTGACTGTTATCTAAGAAGATAGGTAACGAACTAAAAATAGCCCCAATAGAGAATGTGAGCAGCAAGAGCGAGGTAATGGTCAGTTTGGCCGAGTTAATGGCCCAGCTCAACCACTTCGAGTTGAAGGAGTTGGTAAGGATGTTGGATGAAGACTAATGCTTGAAGAGATTGAGGAAGAAGAGGAAGGAGATGAAGTAGAGGAGTACTATGAGCTTGAAGAAAGAAATGTACAAGCCACTAGAGTCGAGGGATTAAAGATGCGTATCTCGAGTTTTTTTGGAAGTGATGATGCTGAGGACTACTTAGATTGGGTATATAGGATTGAAAAGCAGCTTGAATGCCATGGCATACCTAACAATGAAAAGGTTAGACTTATTGTGTTAGAGTTCACTAGTTATGCCACCTTATGGTGAAAGAACTTGTAAGCCACCTGAAGAGGGTAAGGAGAACAAGAGATTAGGAGTTGGGATGAAATGAAGAGGGTTATGTAGAGAAGGTTTGTGCCTAGCCATTATTTGTAAGATACCTTCAAAAGACTGTAAGAGCTAAGAAAAGGATGGTTGAGTGTAGACACTTATGTTAAGGAGTTCCAAATGTTGATTGAGTAGTTATGTATGACAGAAGGATGAATACATGTTCTGTGAAGAATGAAGGCAGGAGGATGAGACTGAGTCCTATGATTGCTGAGTAGGTAAAGGTTGTGTAGTCCCAACTTAGCTGAACCCTAAAGAAAGAGGCTTTGGTGATGACTTGAGTCGAATTGAAAAGAGAAATGGAACTCGAAGGATTGACCTATCTGCTTGTCTAAAGAATTTTAGAGATGAGGTTTGATGAGAGGGAGTAGCCTGCCGAGGTGAAAACATTGTTAGAAGAGTTTGCTGACCTATTCTCAAATGAGCTACCGAAAGGTTTGCCTCAAATCCGAGGTGTCGAACATGCAATTGACCTACAGCTTGGAGTCGCACTACCAAATAAGCTTGCCTATAAGCCGAAGCTTAAGTAGGCTATTAAGCTACAGAAGTAAGCAAATGAGCTAATGAAGAAGGGGCATGTATGCAAGTCCCTTAGCCTTTGTGCTATTCTAGCCTTATTAGTATCGTATAAAGATGGTTCTTAGAGGATGTATGTAGATAATCGAACGATCAATCAAATCACCATTAAGTATAGGCATCCCATACCCAGGCTTGCTGACATGCTAGATGAATTAAGCGGAGCAAGAGTGTTCTCCAAGATTAACCTTAAATTTGGGTACATCAGACTTGAATGTATGAAGGTGATGAGTAGAAGATCGTATTCAAGACATGACATGGTTTATATGAATGGCTTGTAATGCCATTTGGACTGTCTAATGTGCCGAGCACATTTATGCACCTAATGAATCATGTGCTGTGAGAACTAATAGGAAAGTTTGTCATGGTTTATTTTGATGATATTTTAGTATACAACCCTGACCTGGAGATTCACTAGGAGCATCTCTGAAGAGTCTTTGGAAAACTCTGAGCTGAATAGCTTTACGCCAATTTGAAGAACCATGACTTTTGCCAATCTGAGGTGATCTTCTTGGTGTTTGTTGTGAGTAGAAGTAGCATTTGAGTTAGTGATGAGAAAGTAACAGTGATTATAGAATGGCCTGAGCTGACTTGTTCTATAGACATGAGAAGCTTTTATGGCCTAGCATCATTCTATCATAGATTTATAAAGAATTTCAGTACAATTGCGGCCCCACTTTCCGAATTGTCAAAGAAGAGTGTAGAATTCAAATAAGGAGAGAAAGAAAAGAGGAGTTTTGAGGAGGTGAAAGAGAAGCTAACTATAGCCCTTGTCTTAGCTCTATTGAGCTTTGACAAAGTGTTTGAAGTAGAGTGTAATGCATCTAAACTAAGCATAAGTGTTGTATTGATGCAAGAAGGCCAAATTATTGCTTACTTCAACAAGAAACTTCGAGGAGCCATGCTTAACTATTCTGTTTATGATAAGGAGTTCTACTCCTTAATCTGAGCCTTAACGGTATGGCAACACTATTTGCTAACTAAGGTATTTGTGATCTATACAGACCATGAATCCTTGTGGCACCTGAAGAGCTAACTCTAGTTGTCTCGGAGGCAAGCTAAATGGGTCGAGTTTATGTAAGGTTTTTCTTATGTCGTAAAATACAAGAATGGAAGGAACAATGTAGTAGCCGATGCCCTATCAAGATGACATACCCTCTTGACCATGCTATAAACAAGACTACTTGGTTTTTCAACAATAAAGAATATGTATGCTAAAGATCCACATTTTAGTCCTATTTATGCCCGATGTAAGAAAGGACAGACACTAGATAACTATCATAGGGAGGACGGATACTAGGCGTATGGAGGAGGATTGATCGAACACTTTAGCCAACACTGAACCCATGAAGTACTATCTGCGAGATTCTTTTAGCCGAGAATGATGAGAGATGTGCACTCTACATTGGAGAAGTGTACGACTTGTCGAAAGGTAAAGAGCTAAGCTAAGTAATGACATTATTTACCGTTGCCCGTCTCATCCAAACCATGGTCCGAGCTAAGTATGGACTTCATGTTAGGATTGCCAAGGATGTCCCGAGGGAAGGACTCTATCGTGGTGGTTGTGGATTGATTTAGCAAGATGGTACATTTCATGCCCTATTCCAAAACTAACAACGTTTCAGCTATCAATTTCCTTTCCTTGTAAAAAGTAATCAAACTTCTTAGAGTTCCTAAAACCACTGTTTCGGATCGAGACCTAAAGTTCATGAGCCACTTCTAGAGGATGCTATGGAGGCGAATGAGAACTAAGCTATTGTGCAATACGTCTTGCCATCTACAGACTAATAGACAAACCAAGGTTGTCAATCGAACTATAGGAACTTTGCTACCGGTTGCTATCAGAACAGAATCGATTGGGATTTGTGTTTGCTAATCATCGAGTTCACCTATAATAGGATCGCCTACAGCATAACAAGCATGTCTCCATTCGTGGTCGCCTATAGGTTTAACCCTAAGCTCCCGATGGACCAAACACCCCAATCGAAGCTTGATGATGATCGGCTTGCCATTGAAAGAGTTGAGGCCATTAAAGCCATACATCAAGAAGCAAAGCCGAGGACAGAGGAAGAGAGAATTTCAACTAGGGGATTTGGTCTAGATATATCTCAACAAGGAACAATTCCCAAACTTGAAGAAGAGCACGTTGTCTCCTAAAGCTGACAGACCTTTCAAAGTGCTTAAAAAGATCAATCCTAAAGCTTACAGGATTGAGTTACCCGAAGGATATAGAGTCTTAAACTCCTTTAACATTGTCGATCTCTAGCCTTATACTCCCAAAGGCGAGCAACCTAGTGTTGAACCAGATTTGATCCCAAATCTTAAACAACCTAGAGGGGATGATAGGGATCAAGGATCGATCATGCACTCTCGAGCTCGAGGGTTTTCTTAGATGGGTGGTCGAGCTATCCAAGTTGAGTTAAGCATCAAGGAGTAGTGTTTACCCTATTCCGATCTATCGAGCTACTTTTCTCTCTACACCATCCAAGAGACTGCTGAGGTGATCAATCGATGTACTGAGCCAATCCCTCCATAACACACTAGTCTAAGTACCAAATCTAGATACATCCATCTTCACAGTGCTGAAGTTGAGTTAAGAACTGTTAGGAGCTAACCATTTGAGGCTGATCTCGAGTGTGAGTCATCCTTGAGCCAATCCTTGTCTAGTCCTAGCAATTAGAGCTACCAAACTGCTGACATTGACTAGACCTAATTAAGATTCACCCCTGCACGGCTTGTAGTACTTTTGGGACCACAAAATGAGTTGAATTATGCTCGTGCTATCCTTTCTGACAAAGGATATTCTTTTTCTATGATTTCATGTTTTCCTTATAAATTATTCTCTTTTTATCTAGCCATTTTTGTAATTTAGGACTTACCTTAATTGGGTACTATAAATACTTATATAATGTAATAGTCGCAGGATCATCATACAGAGAATATGCTGAACTTTACTCTCTCTTGAGCTAAGTGTCCTTACTCTTAAGCTACTCTTATTTAGCCTATTTGAGCATGGACTAGTGATGAGTGATCTCTAGCCATATTTGTGCATCATATCAAGTGTGACTTGAGCTTGTGTAAGGCTTTAGTACGTCATATCTATTGTTGATGCATGTGAACCTCTACTCAACCTATGATTATCATTTACTCTTTGAGCCATCTCGTGGCTTAGACCCATCATTTTGGTTACTGATGATATTAGGTCAGTATGTTCATCTACGGAATCTGTATCATACTCCTTAGCAATTCATTGATCCTCTACACCATCAAATCAAACCCTCCAAGTGCCAAAGATTAGTTAATTCATAGACCCAAACGTGCATCAAATCAAGCCTAACCTTTTCTATTTACATGAAACCAACATAAAAATATTAGTTTCAAGAATGTTCACTTGTTTTCCTTGTTAGATTAACACCTAAGAATCGTTTCAACACCTTTACAATGCTGTAAATCGTGGAATCCATCATGTTTTTCACCCTTCTCAATGAAAAAATGAAAATTGCAATATCTACCATAGTCAACATACCTTTTAACTGCGTTCATGTAGCAAATCTATCCTCTTGTGATTTTTTTATATCTAAGAATCACTGATTCAAATTTTAGTGTCTCTAATAACAGAGACAATAAAAAGGTTCCTACTAGGTTAAGCGAAGGGTTAAATAAGGTTAAGGGTTAAGGAGGGTTTCTAATCTTTTCTTTGACTAAACTGTCCTTGTAGGCATTAGTCAAATTATATGCTATACTGAATCCCCAACTGAAACTTTATTATCTTTATTTTATTTCATTTTAATTTTGTTTTTATTTTGTTTTTCTAGGCTTTACATGTACATAGGAATGTTCTGTTGGAAAATCTTTATATATGTATAGATAAATCTAGAGCAAATTGTATATAGATACAAGATTTATAGTATGTAAATCATGATATATCCATAAAGTCAAAGTAAGATTTATATACGTAAAATTAGAGAGAGATCCATCTTGTTGCAATATTTCTCTATATAGAATTATAAAATGTGTGAGAGAAGACTACTCTCTTTCTGGCAAGAAATTAGGTTAGGTTAAAATTATTTAATGGGAGAGTAATTTTTATATCCTTATCAGATGAGAGTAGGGACCTCTCATTAGACAATAAAGTGAGTAGCCTTACCCATCATGGACCATCTACATTAAAAGCCCAGTTACAGTGTCCATATTAGTCAATTGCTATAATCAAATAATAATTCCATAATTGATTTATTAATAATTTAAAAGAATATATTCTAAATAATTGATTAATGCTAATTCACATAATCAAACAATTTAACATTATCTTACATAGATAGCATTAGTTAATTATCAGAAATATATGAATTATGTCATGCCCCAAAAAGATGAGGTCGTAACAGCTCCACTGTATAACTATTCTAAGATAGAAATTGACTATATAGCTACTATTATAGACCTAGTTCACACTAGGTGTACTCGACTCTACTACTTTGAAGCATTTAGTTTGATACATGCTTGATATAAACCTGTGGAATAATTTTGGGAAATAACTAATAAGCAAACTCATAGTTTAACTTTTCAGAAGAGTACTCATAAAACCAATAGGTACACGTTATTCAGTATATAGACCAAAAGATCTAAAACTTGTGAGCTCCCTAAGATGACTTACGTAGTTTTCTTAGCAATTAGAAAAAAGGTCAATAATAAGAACTAAAATTCAGCTGAATTCTTCTTGATTGTCACTCATCAACCCCATTTGCTAAAGTTCTAATTTTAGGTATGGTACTTATAGTATCATTCTGAACTTGCAAAACAAAGTGTAGGGGAATGAGCGACAACTTGCTCAATAACTGGGACGGAGATAGAAGTATGCATTCAATACATCACAAGTAGGGTTTTTAACCAGATTAGTTAGATGTAATGTACATACAAACAAATGTCATTGCACGATGTTATCCGATCTATTGTGAGATTAGATAAATTACACCTACTCTAATTTGAGTTGAGGAGTTTGACGTCGTATACTTGCGGATTGAAATTAAACTAGGGCTTGTACAATGGAGAATATCCTCTACTTGAGACAACCTTCAAACCACAGACCCAAACCCTTGTCGTGACCTTCTCTCCTATCACTTAGCTCAACTAAGATGGGAAATGACCATTTTAGCTATCTTCATTAAAGGGATCTGCCTTTAGCCTAAGAATCCTAGCAGTTACCCCTAGTGGGTTACGATACATGTCAGGTTAGATGTTAGATCGAGTTCAAGTTAGTTTATTTTTAAGATGATCAAATAAGCTCAAACTAGTCAAACGGGTAATATTCACTGAGCAAACATAACATGAAGTTCAGCTTTCATAAGAGCAAATCAAATTCAAACACATGCACTGCATACACACAAATAACTAGCTATAATTACAAGCAAGTACATACCAAAGTCTCGAAGTATTCTAAAATAATACTTTAAAGTACGGTAAAGCATTGATCCCACTTATTTATATAGATGTTCACTTGAGTTAGTCAGTAGCGCTAGCCTCCAAATCACTTGGAAATCCTATTTATCAAAATTTAGATTTAGTTTTCATAACATTTATGAAAACATCAGGGTTTTATCTAGTTCTTCATATTATTGCATACTTGGTAAGCCTACTATTTATGTAGATATTTTAATTAAGATACATATATACATATTTTATATACCTAAGATATATTATAATCTTTATATCCTTGTTATGATTAATCTAATGTAGATACAAATACATATGTATAATATAATATATACACTTAGAGTATGTTATATATATATATAATTTTTATATACTTACCCTATATTATCAAATATAGATATGTATATATACATATAACTTAGTTATCATATTTTATTGTATAGGTTATATTGAATTGGCTAATATTAATAGATATATATAGTTATATTATTACTTATAAGATATTGTTCCGATTGTATCGAAACGTAGACTTTATTGGTTAAATCATGTTCAATTATGAAAAGATTATCATAGGATGACATTTTCAGTAATATCATAGAAAATTCTTATTTTATTATATAAAGTTATCTAAGTTTTAATAAAATTAGTATCGTTGGATTACATATGAATTTAACTATATATAATATGGGTTCCTTTTCTAGAAGTATATTTTAAAAGGTACTTTTAGTTTTAATACACATATCGACTTGCTTAGCAAGACACCTATTAATTTAAATAAAGTATAACTTACATTATATAGTTATGTTAATAGAAAAAAATTTATTTGTGCATGTATTTAATGTCATTTTCATATCATGGAAAACTATATTTTGATCACTATGTACACTACCTTTTAGATATAAGTACCCCTTTCACTATCAAATATTACCTTGTCCAACTTGATCAATGTTTTTCATACAAAACACCAAGTTCATTAAGGTGTACTGTTAAGAATGATGAAAATACCACCCCTGTTGCAACTTAAGAAAAAGAAAGAAAATTTCACATGTAACTTGTGTATTGACCAATATATTAAGCTAGATCAAAGTAAAGCTCACTTGTGAAATTCATTGTTTTATTTCTTGTGAAGATTTAGTCGAGTGGACTTAAATACTTTCTTTCACCACTTCAACGTTGGTCTCATCTTATTTGGTCCTTCAAGCTTAACATCCATGGTGACTATGGTGACTGGTACAAATATGTCAATGAGTCTACCTCTAACTTAGAGTAGGTTGATGAAAGATACAATAGTGTTCTATTTTTTCTACCATCTTCTTTTTTTTTTTCTTTTCTTTTCTTTTGATTTCGTAGCCATTCCTTAATGGTTGAAAGCTGAAGTATACGTATATGGAAAGAGAAATGATAGCCATTAACGTAGATGGGGAGGAATGTGACAACTTAATACATCTTTTCTCACTTAAATTACTGCTTAATGTACCACTTAGCTTTCTAAGTATCTTTAAAAGGTTAAAGTTAATATCTATGATCATGGAAAATCTAATGTCGTGTCTTAAGGAAAAGGGGAATAAAATATTATCTTTCTTAATCCTAACTATCTAATTCTCATTCCAATTCAATGCATGCATCAAATTTTTGGTATTAAAACTTCTTTGCATTTTAAGTTAAATTTCTACATTGACATATGACTAGGAAGGGCTAAAACATTATAAAAGAGATGTCAGCTCAATGTCGCACTTCATGGGATAACTATTTTGTATTTAGACATTTAGCTACCTTATTTATTATTTATATGATTGGTTTAATTATATTTGTATACTCCTATGGCTTTTATAATCTTAAGGGTTTATATTCTACATGTTAAATATATTTAACAAAAATATTTATATTCTGAATATTATTTCATTTCATTCCCTTTTCTTTATTGTTTAAACATTGCATCTCTAAGGGCTCGTTAATGATCGAAACTCCAATTTTTCGTTTCCAATAGATTATGAGTATCATCGATATAGCTATCTTTTTAACTAAATTAACATTTTACCATTTCATTTTTGAAATCTAGATTTTTGAGATTACTTTGACTATTTATGTATTTATTTATTTTTAATGGTCACATCTGAAATTTGAAGCTTAATAGAACAACCAAATTTAAGTGCTAAAATCCCAATTGCTAATTTTTGCGGGGTCTCACATTCCACTCCCCTTACAATTGTTTTGTCCTTGAAACTATCGCTCCTATGCTTTACATAAGGCGTATCTCAATATTAGTCATTAACTTGTTTGCGGTGTAGAGATTCTTATTTTCCTTCTCACATAAGCTAGAGTTGTTGCTTTGCTATTACACTTTTTTTTTTTTAAAGGTTCTTGAAGCATGTCTACTTCTGAGTTAAAAAATTACCTTCCAAATCCTCTTAATTAATTTCTAGCTAACCTTCTACATCAACTATTAAAGCTCTTAAGCTAATTCTCATAAATGCCTTTATTCTTTTCAACTCTGTTAATTTTATATCTCCCACTTTGTTACTACCTTTGTTGATGTTGACATCACATTATGTTCCTTACTAAGATTTATCATCATTAGGTGCTTGTTTACATGTTTTGTTTCCAAACTTTGGAGTTGAATTATCTTAAGCTTATTATGTTACTTGTGGTTTATTTTCAGTATTTACAACAATCCTTTACAATTCTAAATCGTTCCCTCCATCCCAACATCTATAGTACCTCATAAGTGCCAATCTTTATTGTAGTTGCAAATGCTTTTGACTTACGAGTAATCTTGATGCTCTTATTATGACATATTTGTTACTGTATTAACATTCCTTCTCTATTTTATGAACTATTATTAGGCATACTTGCATGCTGCCTATGTTTAAGTAACTATAACAAATATCTCTCCTTGAACCATCTTTTTTCTTTTCTTACTTAATAATATCCCCCATAATTCCTGTATCAATCCTTTTTGGACTTCCCAAATAAGATTCAACTACTTGGTTATTTTCGCTGTACTTCCTTACTTAATATCGAGCTTAATATTACTGAATCCTAGTACTCAATTGCTTCCACTTCTTACTACTCTTCCTTATGTCTCTCATTATTTGCATCCTTGTTTTTTGAATCTATTTACCTTACAATTAGTGGATTGTTCTTATTTGTATTTTATTTGATTGGATTCCCACTAGATTTCCAAGGCATGATACCTTTTAAGTTAATCTATTCGATTAAGGGGTGTTATTCAATTATGGTTAACAATGGTATTATGGCTCCTTTTGACACTTACTATTATCTCTCTTTCTCTTTCTCTCTGTCTGTCTCTCTCTCTCTAGATATAGTATAGTAGAGCACATTAATTTTTAAAATTGATATCAACTACTATCTTCATAAATACCTAACTATCTCAAGGGTTTTATCGTATTGAATTATTTAAACACCATGCGAAACTAATCTTAATTGTTATCATAATTGTTCATATCATATATAAGTTATTAGCTACAAACATTCAATATCCTTGTTTTCAAATCATCTCCTTCTTCTCTCTAAATTCATGGTACTTCATGAGCACTAATCTTTATTGAGGTCAACATCCTACCAATCTCTCGCATAGTTATGGTTATAGTCCTTCTCACGTTATCTTACTAAGTCATAGTTAACATCAAGTAGTGATACAATCTTTAGATTATGGCTATTATCGTATATATTCTCATATGGTGCAACCTTTACATAGCTATAGAAAATGTTTAACTAATGGTTATTTCTCTTCACTTTGCGACAAGATCCTCTTGATTCTAATATTATTCTACTTTAAACTTTCTTAAGTGACATATAGTTTATTGTGTTACATTTTTTGTATTCACTTATTTTACATCAAACTTATATTACCTAAATTATAGTACTTAACTTCGACTACTTCCTGTAGTGCCTACATGAATCATATATAACAAGTTAAGAAACTTTCCTCTCTATTCCACAATTTTTTAGTTCTAACTGGTAGAACGAAATTTTTTTTTTTTTCTAGCTTAACTTTTCAATACTCTATATTAGTACTTACTACATTAATCCCCTTTTTTATTTTGAATTCCAATTTTTTTTAGGCCTTTTATCATAGTGGTTTATGTACACATCTTGCCTTGTCCTCTAGCTTATCTTCTATATTATCCTTCCTTAAGTTCCAAATGAGGTCACTTATTATCAATCCTTTACATATGCTACATCTATAATTATTTTCTTCTTCTTCTTCTCCTTTTTTTTTCTTATTTCCATCTATGTATTCCATCTTCATTGTTCATGTTGCTCCTCTAATTATTACTTTGATATCTCATTCAGGTTAGCACGAGTATTAATAGGAATGACTTTGGCAAATCTCGACTTGTCTCCATTTTGAACATAAATGAGATGGCTAATAATTTGAATCGACTCAACTTAACTTGACTCAACAAGAATTGGCATGACTCCTAATCAATAGACTTATAAAGATAACGACAAGGACTTGTTACTTGATTGATACTTACTTACTTTGACCAATCATGATGACAAAAGACTTGACAAAGAACACTCGATAGTTATAGATTTACCATTCTCTTATTGCTTTTCTATTATGCCAATGTGCATACGAAGGGTATGATAATGTTCTAATTATACCCCCTTCTCTTAATAATTGGTTTACTTCGTTAAGAGTAATTGTTGATTAGGGTGTTTAACTATGGCTCAAATTTTCATACTTTTAAGTTCGTTACCAATTATAAGAAATGAGGTGATGATAGGAATCAATCCCTTAGACTAATCACATGAAGCCGAGTTAGAGGACTCCAAGGACTCACTCGAAGGATACTAGCTCGAAGCCTTATTTGAGATGAAAAATCCTATCCTGACCTCTGTGCTTCCCTTTTTTACTGACTTGACTACGAAGCCTTCATGTATGCTAGACTTACCAAACAGCTATGTTATGATAGAATATCTAAGCAAACAGCCCCAAGACTATCCGAGCCAAGCTCTTGAACCTACAACAAATGTCTAACTCTAAGCCCAGCTAACTACTTTACAACAGGATTGATTGGGCCCCAATCTAATCCATATCAAGTTAGCCTATAACTACAACTTCTTTTATGGTCCACTATGTACCATATTTCTGACATCTAACCACTAATTGACATGTGTCTTCTAACACAATATTCTAAAAGGATTTTTTATGTTCTGTATTGAATATTCTTTATTTATTTTATCCTTTTTAGTATGTATTGTATAACTTAACTGTAAGAATAGCCCTTTGTCTTTTCATACATGTAAAGTAGCTCTAGTGAATGGGTGTATAAACCCTCTCTTATTGTATATAGTAATAAATCATTAACATTAGAATAGCATTCAAGTTTCTTTTGAGCAACCCTAGAGTTTTCATTATCCTTTGACTCTTATCTATTTCCTTTAGTAAGGAATAGTGGCAAGTAACCCTTTAGTTCAGACCGATGAACCATATTTGGCAGATTTTAGGCCGAGTAGAATTGATTGGTGTGTCATATCCAGTTGGTAGTTGCTTGGACTTTTGCTAGCTTTTTCATCATTTTTTTTTCTACTTACTTTGTTGTAGTGTTTTTCTATGTGTCTGACCTAAAAGACACTTCAGCTTTGCTGGTATCAGAGCATGATTCTGAGAGGGAGTGTGTAAAGTTGTAGTGAAGTTTGGTTCGCTATATTGTTAGTGGCTACTGTGTCCCCTCCGTAGCTACTATAGTATGTTCCTGTAGAGTAAGTATGGTTCCATTGATACTTTGTTCTTACTTTGTTTTTCACTACAAAAATAGAGCAAGCTTAATTTCTGTTTTGTTCGAGTGATTATTGAGTGTTGAAGTTGTTAAAATGTGTTAACTGAAGTTTTAGGTAGTATGGTAGTAGTATTTTCCTTGTAGTGTGTTGTTAATTTGTTTGAGAAATATTGTATTGATGTGGCAGCATAGGAATGACTTGAAAACATGAGTCATCATAAGATTAACAAGGAAGTGACACATGGTGCCTAGTCAGCATGTAGAAAAAGGAGGAAATTACGTGTTATTTCACTTTTTGATATGTAAAAATCCTAAAGCCTATAAATAGGACTCCAAAAATCATTTGCAATATCTTAAAAATATGAAAACACAAGAACATAATTTTAGAAAATTGGAAAAAATTAGAAAAAAAGTAAAAATAGAATAAGAAATAGGGTTGGAATTGGGTCAGGGTGATTTAATAGGCTATCCACAACTTGACTTGGAGTGGCTTAGGGGTCCAATAGAAGGTGGTCGGAGAAGCTCTTCCAACAAGGTGTGATGGTCTAGTGGTGACCAGAAGTAGTTGGTTTAGGTGAACCAAATTTTTGATCGAAAATTTCTTAATTTTTTAAAAATAGTAAATAGTCTTAGTTAATTATGAAACTTGATTTTCTAGAATTGTTTTATATGTAGATTAATGTAGTGATTTTATTTTAGTTAAATAATTAGTGAAAATATATGGTCCTTAAGAAAATGACATGTTAGGACAAAAATTGAATTAATTTTTATTAATATTAGATGATATTGTTTCAAGCTCAATTTTTGTATATAATATATCTAATATATATATTTAATTGTGGTAACAAGAATTTTCGAAATTAAGCATGTTTACTATTTTTATAATTATTTTGAATAAAATTGTCAATTTTATCAAATTGCTAAAATAATTAGTTTTTGATGAAATTAATGAATGAGCCTTACATGTTTTGACTTTTGGAAGTTTATATTGATATTTGGAACATTTAATTTTCATCTCACATATAAATTTGTTTATTTATCTTAATTTTTTGTAATTTCCAATTAAAATCGTTATTTTCGTAAAAATAGATAATAACTAGTTTAGTATAATTCATGGCCAATAACTAAACTATATATTTTTGTGAGTCTATAGGATTTTTTGTGAAATTAATTGGGCTTATATACTATTTATTATGTATTTTCCTAATAAAAACTGATATATTAGCTTAATGTCTAATATAGTAATTAGTACTAGTAAAATATTTGTTAAATTCATGTAAAATGAACACTTTTGGATATAGTAAGGGTTGCTGGGCAAGTTTGGACCGTAGGATTTTTAGGACTTCTAATTTAAAATCAAAGCCTATTCTAGTTAATTATGAAGTTACAATAACATACAATCGAGTTGGTTGTGAGAAAAAGGGTATTTTTGGACTTTAGCAATATTGATAGACTTAATTCCTAAGATATCTTAATAGTACTTGAAATAACAATTGTGTCGATATAAAGTTTACTTAAATCGAATAAGGAATGAGTAAGATATGGTCAAATGAAGTTTAAAAAATGCCATAATGAACGTTTATAAGAGTTTCCATTCGACCCATACTTGATTTTAAGATCGTGTTATATTTTTATAGGTGTGATATGTATGCTCCTAAATTTCTCGATCTAACATCTGAAGTAGACTTAAGTGTATTAGATATTTCTAAGAGTTGATAAGGCTAGTGAAAGTGAAAACCCTAGAATAACTAATCAATCGCATATAAAATTTTTCTACCTTAAATATATGTAAACACTAAAGATTTCATCTAAAAGTAATAAAAATCCTAAAACTATAACTTCAAGGATATAAAAGCACTAATTCACCCTAATTTACCTTAAAACCCTAATTGATAATATAACCTTAATATTATACCAAATCATTGGTAAAAGATTAAAGATAACTTTCAATTATTTATAAATACATATAATACTAAAGTGATCCTTTAGAAACTAAGATATTGCATTATAGATCACATTCATCTTCTAATTATATAACTAGGTTAGTATTACATAGAGTTAAGAGTTTAGTTGATACTTATGTTATATGTAGTAAGTATTAATACCCTAAATGAAACTTTTCATGATGATTATATTAAGTGGCCTACCAAATGATGAATATAAGGTATAAATACCTAAAGGAAGATCTCATTACCTATTTTTACTAATCAGTTCACTAAACTCCTTATTTCCTTTCATTTCCTTAATTTTCTTCCTAATATTTCTTAATCACTTCATTATGTACACTTAGATTATATGTAATTGTAAAATGTTGACCAAGTCAAAGGTTGAGTAAGTCAACATATTGAAAAGTCAACATATGTGTCCTTATCAACTAGAATCTTCTCTTCCTTTCTATTGATTTCTTTTCTTTTCTTTTAGATTTTTTCCCCTTTTCTTCCCTTGTTGCCGTCCACTCCTTTCCCCACTTAAGACCCCACTTGTTTTCATTTTCAAAGCATAAAATAATACAAAACAAAGTCCTTTTCTTCCTCTTCCAAATCGTGATTCCCTTTTCTTCTAAACCATGATTCCCTTTGCTTCCATAATTCCAAACACTTTCTTACTTCACTTTCACACCTTCTACTAACATAAATTAAGGAGAAAGAGGTATGTTATCATATGATTTTCTATTTTATGTAGTAGTTAGTTGTGTAATTTAGGTTAATGTAGAAAGTTGGTATAATATGTGCCTATATGTTATTGGAAGTGGAAGCTCCATATCCATGTATAGAAGAGTAGGAATCCTTAGATAATTAGAAGAAGAATACATGTACATATACCTATATATATATGTATATATATATATATATATAAGAGTATACTTAATAAATACATATATAAAGACCTTTGTATATAAGAATCCATTATGTACATAACCTAAAATGAGGCATATACTAACTATACATACATATACCATGCTAAATATACCCTTAAAGTACAAAAATATGAAATTTATGAAGCTTTCTTAAGAAGAAACTTTAGGCATACGAAAATACGTATAAAAATATGTATGTATATATAGGTATATGTACTAGTATATGTATAAGTACAAAAGTATACGTATAAGTACAAAAGTATACATACTAGTATGTTAGAAGTATAAGTATATATATAATATATGTATAAAGTGTATAAATACATAAGGATAATAATTGATGATGATGCAAGCAATGATGTAATTAAATGATGACATAAGTCATGACATAAGGAAATGATGACATAAGTATGCGATGACATAAGCAATTGATGACATAAGTCTCTAAAATAATAAACCATAAGATCGTTTAAGTGTAAGAATAATTAACCTTCAATAGTTAAAATTTTAATAAATTTAGTCTATATTGTAAAACACGAGTTTTAATGTCTAAAATAGACGTCATCATGTGAATGTACATTTGAAAATTATGAAAAATGACTATAAATTCGTAAATATCGAAAATAAAATGAAAAAGTTACATACGATTAGTGATAAAGTCTAATAAGATTAAAATTGATAGTAATATAGGTAGAATTAGGTAAATAGATATCTAGAATTGATAGTTAATTCAATTGCTTACTATTGTTATTATATCGTAATGATCAGGTGTCCCGACGTGGGCAGGGATCTCCCGATTGATTACTACAACTAAAGCGAGTTGTTATTATCGAGTGAGTACTTACCCTATGATTCCATGCTTATATGTGATTGCAGATAATGGACTTAAATGATATTGTTAATTGGTTGTTGTATTGGGTCGGGAAATGCTTGTATATGTTATAATGTGCTAAGTTGTGAATTTACCTTAAGCATAACTAATACTTTGTTTGTTTCATGGTAGTATAAACAATGATTCTGTGTACTTTTGGATGGTCACATCATAATTGGACTTAACTATACTTGGCTTATAAGAAGAAACTGGTATATGCATTGGATAGACATAATTTCGACCGTCACATCATACGGAGGTAGAGAGAGGCCATACGGGGGTTGTTATTATAAATTTATTGGTTCTGTACAGTGTACTCATACAAAATGCCTGCGGGAGTATTAGGCATTAGAAGTGCTAACCGCATGGCTAAAGGTTGAGTCTAGAGGCCTCCGTTTAAGGGTGAGTGTAGACAGCAGGGGCCTACTCATGATTATACTAGAACTTGGTTTTTATGAAAATAAAGGACTTGTTTGATTTAAGTACGGAACATGGAGTTCCGTAGTAAAGTAAGTTCTAGTATAATACCCAGATTTGATTGGTGTTGTATATACTTTAACCTTGACTTCGGAGGGCGTTAAATCTGAGTTACGTATATGGACTAGTTAACTATACGTATTGTTTGGTATTCTATTTGTTCATTCATTCATATGTGTGAATAATGTATTTATAACTTGATTGTGGTGTAGCTGAGGGTTTTGCTCACTAAGCTTAGGCTTATACCCCTTTAGACTTTTGCTACATGATGGCTTATTTGTTGAGGCTGGCCGAGAGATGCCATAGGTTAGCTTGGGGACCTAAGCAAGGACGAGCCATCCAGTATGTTGAGAGAACTAATTATGTAGATTTTTACTTATGTACTTTTGTTTTATTAGTAATATAGCCTTAAGTGTACTAAATTACTGTTTACTGTAAACTTTGTAGTTCAAATTTTATATAAATATGTTTGTGTGATGATATCCTACGAATCTATATGTTCTTGGAAAGCTAGTAGTTGTAGAGCCTTGTATATTGTGTGAAGAGTTCATGATTGGAAGGGTAACCAATCAAGGGTGCTTCATACAGTATACAATGTCTGCCATGACTAGATCATCCTTAGTTCATGACATGATAAGTAAGGAAGGACCATGTTGTGAAGTTTAGGATTTTGCACTATTACAAAGCCTAAGTAAGTAGATCTAACCCATGCTTGGAGTAGATATATTGCTACTTATAACTCTATGCACTGTTTGAGGCTATGTTAATTGAATATGGGCATATCTTGGGTGAACTGATATGATACTATAATGGATGTTGATGTGGTGATTTTCAATGACAGTAGTTGTATCTTGGTTAAACTGTTATGCTACTATTTTGGGTGTTGATGTAGTGTTTACGAATGATTGTACTAACTTGGACAGTTAAGGGATTGCTAACTCAATGTTCTGGGTATTCACCTTAGTGAACCCTAAGTGAGATGCTAGATTTTCGTTAGGGAGAGTTTGAAAACTAGAGTCAGATAATTAGGTTAAATAAAACTTAAAGATTGATTGTATTTATTTGTATTCTTAAGTTGTTATTGCATATCATGGCATGGCACAAAAAAAGGATTCGGGTCAAAATTTTCAAAATATGGCTTCTAAGTGATCAAGGAAAAATCATAGCTTTATGATCTCAATTTTAGGAAGCATATAGATTTGCATTGCCTAAACGTCTTAACTATTTTAATAGTCAAATTTGATAGACTATAGTGTGTAGTCTAAGTTGACTTTATTGCCTCTTTAATTTGGTGAACTATAGTGTATAGTTTAAAGTTTGTAGAACAAAGTTGAGGGTCTTACTCCTAAGTAGCTCCTTGTTGCCCTTTTCGATATTAGTGGACTGCTACAATGTGTGGTCTAATTTGGTGGCGTCATATTCCCAGGAAACTCCTTGTTGCCCATAGGTTCTTCGATGTTGTATCTAAATGCCCAGCTATGTCGACTAATTGGATGAAAATTGGAAGGGCATAAGATATTGGTACTAATGCATACCACGTGCATGAGTATAGCATCCTGCATTACTAGCAATAAATGCTTGGTTGGGCGAATGCATATGTGAAGTTGAACTTATGAATTATGATTGAAATGTTTTAGTTGTGATATGTGATATTGTCTATATTATATTGTTTATTATCCACTCTCAATCAGCTTCAATAGTTAAGGGGATAAAAGTTTTATCCTTAGGATAACACCATCATGAATGGCCTAACATTAGGGAGAATGTATACTAAGAGCATGAGTTAGAGTCAACAACTTTTGTATAGAACTTGTACTAAGTTAGGTATTGTGAAGATGACAAAAGAAAAAGCTGGTTCACGGTTTGATATAAATATCATGCTGTACTGATATGTTGCAAATTTTATATATTTTAGCTCGACTTTATACTACATTAATGTGTGTATTTTTATACTTTTAATATGAAATATATGTTGATTTAAGAAATATACACAAAAGTTATTAGAGCTAAAAATTGGAATAAGAATTGGAAGATGACCCATTGTCCTCACATTAGTCTACAGTCATAAAATCAAGATATATGTATGTCCAATTCAAGAAAAACAAGTGGTGAAGGTTTGGTCCATGAATTTGTAAACCATCCAATTTAAGTTTCCAAACATCAGCCCATGTGGATTTCATCAGCGAGCCTATCCATTGTTAAAGCCAACTCCATGTGCTAAATGTTTCAAATTAGGAAAGAAAACTAGAAGAAAGTCAGTTGAGGAATATATATATATCTTAAGATGTAAGATGTGGAGAATCTTTTTAAAAGAAATGGCAAGCAAAAAACAGAGCCATGGGGAGTTTTTTTTCTGAGCCACACGAAGACATTCTAGATCTCACATTCATATATTCCTAGCTACGTGGAGAGGATTGAAGAAAAATTTTAGGGTTTATCATAAGGATAGACAAGATTCAAGAAAGACTGGATTGAAAATCAGATTTTCACTCCAAGAATCACAACTAGGTTTTCTAGTCCTTTTTTATTATGTTTCATGAATTCTTTTATGTGATCTTCATCTTTGCTAAGAACTAAATTAAATTTAACAGAATTTTGACATGGCTTGATGATTTAATCGATGCATAACTTTATTATATGTTATTATTTAATTGATTGGATTTTTAATTATTTGATTTTATGGTTTATGATTTTATTGTCTGACTAATAATATTTTTTGTGAATAAAACTTGAAAAACTCACAAGGAAATGAATAGTCTATGAAATTAGAATATAACTTATTGAATTATTGACATGGAAATATGTGCTTAGAATTAGTTTTAGGATTTACGTTCGTAATGCAATTAGTATTAATTTTTATGTCATAGAAATATGCATGAATCTTGATATTAATTAGGATAGCAAATTTTGTGAGAGGAAATTCACTACATAATAGGGAATTATAGATAAACTACTTGAAAGGGATCATTTTGCTATAGTTGGAGCAATATCAACATGAAAGGGAAGTGAGCTCTTGTGAATCGAATTAAAGATCAATTAATTAATTTTATCATATTTTATGGATATGTGTTGATTTGTCAAATGATGGCTTTGTTGAGATCCCATGCTATTATTAGTGAATTCTTTTTTTTGTGACGTTAGTATTTTATTTTTAGTTTATTAGTACTCGTAGCGAATTAGTTCATTTTATTTTAATTTGTTTTATCATTCCATTTCAATCGCTTAGCTAAGAAAAGAATTGAAATAATTTAATACTTAGTTTCTAGTCCCTAAGAACGACCTAGTTTCACTAGTTAGTTCTATTACAATGTATAACCCGGTTCACTTGCCGGAGTGTTTTTATTGAACAATTATTTTTAAAAGAAATTGTACACATCATGTACACATAAGTTGTAATTGAATATGCAACTAAACTTTGATGTAGCAACCCCTTATCATGTAAACAAAGTTATCTTTAGATGAATGACTAGGTTGAGTTAAGTTTTCAATAGGTATTCTTGTGTGATGGTGCATTCAATGCTAAGTTGGGATGTGACATGTATCATGTTAGATTTGAGTGTTCAGAGTGTTATTGGAGACCAGAGTAGTGGTGCTCAACTTGGTCATGGTTATAATGGTAGTAATATCCTAGGGTCGATTGATGACGAACTTAACAGACTTGCTAACCTTATTGAGAGTCTAGTAACTACTATGTAAGTTAATAGACAATAACCTTATAGTGTATAGCACCATAACCTACTAGAAAATGCCCTTAAGAGACATTATGGCCAAGGTAACTGAGCTAATCACCCAGTTCAACCACATCGAGCTAGAGGAGCAGCAGACCAAGCTGCTAGACAAAGACTGGAATTGGAGAAAATTGAGGAAGTTGATGAGGAGATTGATGCGAAGGAGTATGGAGAGAAAGAAGAAGAGGCTGATTATTACCGAGTACATGAATGAGGACATTGAGCCCTTCAAAGACTAAATAATGTCAAGGTCCAAATCCCACCCATTAGTGGAAATAGAGATGCAGATGAATACTTAGAGTGCAAAGAGAAGGTGGAGAAGGTGTTTGATTGTTATGGATATACAGAAGTTATAAAGGTTTGACTTACTACACTTGAGTTCTTTAGGAATGCTACTATGTGGTGGAAAAATCTTAATGCAACCAGAGTAAGGGATGGAAGATGAGGTATAAGAACTTAGGATGAGATGGAGAGGTTGTTGAGGGGTAGATTTGTAGCCAAAACCTACTTATAAGATACATTTTCAAAGTTACAAGAACTTCACTAAGGAAGTTAATCTATCAATGACTATGTGAGAGAGTTTTAGATGCTTATGATTCGAGCCTGATGGGAATCAAGCTACGGGACTTCTGACCTGCAGTCAAGTTTGAGGACTAGAGGGGTTGACACGATTAATCCTTATGTTCCAACCAACCCTTGCCGAGGCTGAGTACTTCCTTCAGGAGGCCAAGTACTTCCTTGCCGAGGTCGAGTACTTCCTTACTGAATCACCTTTAATGTCGTACCATATGACCGCCCATTATTCTATGTTATGCTAAGTTGATGATTACTCTAATATTGAGTTGACCAATCACTCGGCATCATCCTTGCCGAGAATGCCGAGAAGCCTAGAGATAGAGAATCTAGATTGATTAGGCCATCCCTGCTCAGACAAGCCCACCTATCCATACTTTTGTCCGCATCTTCTAACAACCTCACCAATGCAACATCGCTACGTATATAGTATCATATGGAGAATCTGTAGCACCAATGATTGTTTTCTTTATATATTCATTTTTACTCTCTTATATCATATACATTGCTTCTTTAGGAAATGTCCTTACTATCTTTTCCCTTTTGGGCAAGTTGCCCTAACATATGGGTATAAATACCCTTGTACTTGTAACTGTAACTAATTAGATTACCTTCAATACATCGGAGTACTTTCTTCCTTGCGTAAACACTGCTTGTTTACTCTTGGCACCACTCTTATCCTTTCCCTTAAGTAAGGTTAGGTGGCGAGTAACCTCACTGGACCAATTCGTACGTCATATCGAATTGTGCCATAAGTCCTCGGAATTTCTATTGATGTGTCATATCTTTTAGAGCTGTTCGTGGGTCTTTGCTTACTGTGTTATTCGTCTTTGTTACTCTTTTCATACCTTTCCCCATTAATCCTTTTTCGAGCTTTTTGTAAGCTTGAACCCATCTAATGACTGGCCTTGTCTGTTCTTGGTTACGGTTTACACCATCTTGGTATCAGAGTGGAGGTTTTGTGTGAATTATAGTTAGTTCTTCTAAAAGTTTTGTTGTGCTCTGTTTGGCGTATATAGAACAAAGTTAGTTACTGTATTCATTTGATTGCTGTGTTATTAGCTATTCACTTTTTGAAATGTTTGTTTGAATTTTGAATCTGTGAGGAAAAAAAAAAAAGAAAATGATAGACCCAAATATGAATGTTAGTGCTGGTGATGACAGCGGAGTTGACCACCATGGACGACAATCTTAGGGAACTCCTAGAAGTACTAACAAGAGACTTGATGAGGTAACTAACCTCTTGGTAGATCTGACTCGAGTTGTTTATGCGCTATCTTATTGACCTACTGAGGCCACATAAAACACTCTATAAGTTGCTCAACCTGTTAGAGGTCAAAACCTAGCTTGACCATTTCGAAGTGGAGGAGTTGGTGGATGAGTAAGGCGAAGGATAGACCTAAGAGAGCTTGACTAGGAGGAAGAAGAGTATTTTGAAGAGGAGTGTATACAAGTCCCTAGAGCATCTGACCATGTGAAGCTTCGGATTCCAAGTTTAAATGGATTTGGGAAGGTTGACAAATATTTGGATTGGGAAGAGAAGGTGGAGCGTGTATTTGATTACTATCAATATGAAGATTATGAGAAAGTGAGAATTGCTGCTATCAAATTCTTCAAGTATGCTGCCATGTGGTGGAAAAATTTTCAGGCCATGAGAAGAAGAGAGGGGTACCAAGAGATTAACACCTAGCTCAAGATGAAGAGAGTACTTAGAAACAGATTCGTGCTAGAAACGTATCTCTAAGATACTTTCACTCGAATTTAGGAGTTGAGATAAGGAGGCCGAGCTATTGATGAGTATGTTCAGGAATTCCAAGTGCTTATGATAAGATGCGAAGTGGAGGAACCACTGGCCCGAACAGTTTCAAGGTTTATTACTGGATTGAGAGGAGACATTTGAGACATTGTGGAGCTCCAATGATTTGACACAATGAATGAAGCCATTAGAATTGCCTAGCAAGTAGAGAGGCAAAGAAGGAGCTAAGTAATGACCAAAATGCCGATTAGTCGACCAGGACAGGCAAGTCACCAAGCTCCGTTTAGTATCGAATTGAGCAAAAGAGTTGATGTTAGAGTTGAGCAGAAAGGCTAAGCTAAAGATGTAGTGCTGACCAGAACGTATGAGAAGGGGTAAGGGTCTGGCAGGAAGATCAGCTAGATTAAGTGCTTTAAGTGTCAAGGGTTTGGACATGTGGTTGCTCAGTGCCCGAACCGAAGGACAATGGTCATTAAGGGAGATATCCCGAAAGTAAAAGTAGAGAGTACGGATGAGGAACCCGAGGAAGAGGAGGTTCCTACCGAGAAAGAACTGATTGAGTAGGACATGTTTCTTGAGGACTTATACTAGTTCTCATAGTTGTCCAGTACACTATGAGCGTAGAACCCTCACAAGAGGAGGAGTAGAGAGAGAATTTTTTCCATACCACCTGTAAGGTAAATGATCGGATGTGTGCTCTCATTGTGGATAGTGGAAGTTGCACTAATGTGGCATTAGTTTATCTTGTTTCAAAACTGAAGCTACCAATTGCTGCACATCCTAAGCCATATAAGTTGTATTGGTTGAGAGAGAAAAGAGCATTACATGTCACTTGGCAAATACTACTGTCAATTACTATAGGGAATTACTTTGACTAGATTCTCCGTGACGTGCTACTTATGTGTGCTTCCCACGTGTTGCTGGGTAGGCTGTAGTTATTTGATAGGAGAATTATACATGACGGCTATAGGAACACGTATGTGTTGGAAAAGGATGACTGAAAGTCACACTGAATCCGATGCCGCCGAGAGAAGTTCACAAGCTACAAACGAAACTTGCTTAGGAATCGAAGAAAGCTGTGGTGATGAGTAAAGTTGAGCTCTAAGAAGCCATCAATGTTGACAAGCCGATGTTATTGTTGGTCAGGCGGCTATTGGAAAAGAAGGAGTAGGGTGAGCTTCCCTAAGAAATCAAAGGGTTGCTAAATGACTATGCCAACTTGTTCCCAGAACAATTACTTGAGGGGTTACCCCTAATTCGAGGCAGAAAGCATTGCATTAACTTAGTACCTAACGCTGCACTGCCGAATAAACCAACTTATCGGATGAATCCTAACTAGGCTTTTGAACTTTAACGTCAAGTCAATGAGTTGATGAAAAGAGGTTATGTAAGAGAGAGTCTCGGCCTTTGTGCTGTGCTTGCACTCCTGGTGCCGAAGAAGGATGGAACTTGGCGGATGTATATTAATAGCCAAGCCGTAAACAAAATCATGATCAAATACAAGTACTCGATTCTGAGGTTAGAAGACATGTTGGATGAACTGAGTAGAGCCAAGATTTTCAACAAGATTAATCTCAAGTCTGGTTACTATTAAATCCGCATGAGGTCAGGAGACGAGTGGAAGACTGTGTTCAAGACTCGACATAGACTTTATAAGTGGATTGTCTTACCCTTTGGCTTGTCCAATGCTTCGAGCACTTTCTTGAGACTTATGAACCATGTGTTGAGACATCTTATCGAGAAGTGTGTTGTGGTGTACTTTGAAGACATCTTAGTCTACAGTACCAACATGCCGAATCATATTGAACATCTTAAAGCAGTCTTGGATATCCGTTGTACCGATAGACTATTAGGTAACTTAAAGAAATGTTGCCTTTACCAGGAAGAAGTGGTTTCTTAAGGTATATAGTCAGTGGAGGAGGCTTGCGAGTCGATGATGAGAAGATTAAAGCAATTGTTGAGTGGCCAACTCCTACTACTTGTGTCGATGTAAGAAGTTTCCATGGACAGGCTTCATTCTATAGAAGGTTTATCAAGAACTTTAGCACCATCACCGTACCACTTATTGAGCTAACAAAGAAGAACATTGATTTTCGATGGGGAGAAAGGGAAGAAAGGAGCTTTACCAATATAAAAGAAAGATTGACCTTTGCCGCAGGGTTAGTACTACCTAACTTCGATAAAATTTTTGAGTTGGAATGCAATGCATCGAATGTTGGAATAAGTGTTGTCCTAATGCAAGAAGGTCGACCAATTGCCTTCCACAGTGAGAAGCTCTGAGGATTACAGTTGAACTACTCCATGTATGACAAGGAACTTTTGGCACTAATCCGAGCAATGCAAGTGTGGCAACATTACTTACTGCCAAGAGAATTTGTCATATATACTGACCATGAATTACTGAGGTACCTCTGAAGTCAAACCAAGTTGTCGAAGCGGCAGGTGAGATGGGTTGAATTCCTCCAGGGGTTCAATTTTATGATAAGGTAAAAGCAAAGAAAGAGCAACATTCAATTCCTCGAGGGGTTCAATCAATAAGATGGCACACTTCAGGCCTTACACCAAAACTAATGATGCTTTGGCTATTACTTTAATTTTCTTACAAGAGGTTGTGTGAATACATGGTGTACCGAGAAGTGTAGTCTTCAACAAGGACCCGAAGTTCTTAAGCCATTTCTGAAAGACCCTATGGTGTCGGCTGGGAATCAAATTACTCTTCAATACGTCATATCACCCCTAAACTAATAGCCAAATAGAGGTGGTTAATCATACTTTGGGGTCACTGCTTCGAGCTGCAGTAGGCATGAACTTGGCTAATTGGGACGTCTACCTGCTAGTAGTCGAATTCGCCTATAACCGAACTATATACGATACTACTAAGTAGACTCCCTTGGAGGTAGTTTATGGATTCAATCTGGAGTTACCCCTCAACTATGCCCTTGTACTAGCACCTACGCAAGAAGACCTTGATGCTTCGGCTAGAGTACAATCACTTCAACACATCTATGATAAGGTCATTCAGCATATCAACCAAGCTGCTAGAAGAATACGAGAAAGGACCAAGGGTAAGTCGGCCAAACAATTTTAGCCAAGAGACTTGATATGGCTACACATCAGCAAGGAACAGTTCTCGAACAAGAGGAAGAACAAATTATCTATAAAAGCAGAAGGGCCTTTTAGAATCCTTTAGAAAATGAGTGACAATGCCTACAGGTTGGAACTACTTGAGGACTATGGGGTTTTTGATGCCTTCAACATTGCCAACCTAAGTTCATATCACCTTGATGGAGAACTGAGTGAACACCATTCGGATTTGATCCCAAATCCAATACAACTCGGAGGGAGTGATGGGAATTAAGCTATGGGACCTTTGACCCGCAGTTGAGCCCAAGGATTAAAGGGGCTAGCATGATGAATCCGTATGTTCCAACCAACCCTTGCCAAAGCCAAGTACTTCCTTGTTGAGTAACTTCACTGGACCAATTCGTATGTTATATTGAATTGTGCCATAACTCCTCGGAAGTTCCATTGGTACATCATATCCTTTGGGGTTGTTCGTAGGTTTTTGTTTACTGTGTTATTCGTCTTTGTCACTTTTTTCATACATTTCCCCATTAACTCTTTTTTGAGCTTTCTGCAAGCTTAAACCCATCCAACGACCTACCTTGTCTATTCTTGGCCACGATTCTTACCAGTGCTGATGAGGAAGAACCAAAGGCCTGCACCGTATTGAGGTTTATTTGTAAGCTCAAATATGAGATTCGCAACATTATAGAAGTATAAAGGTTTTATACCTTACAAGAAGCAATTAAGATAGTGCAAAAGGTAGAAAAATACAGGAGAAGTGCTTTGAGTTGACTTGGGCCAACATTCTCCAGAACCCCTATTCTACGCTAAGCTATTCAAGTTGAGTTAAAGAGGCCATACCAAGCTAAGGAAAGGAATGATTGACCTAACGATAGCCGATTAAGTCAGTAGGGTTGAACAAGACAATCAAGCCAAAGGTTAGGCTGACCTCGAGAACATATGAGAGGGGACAAACCTTTGGACGAAAGACCAGCGAGGTGAAGTGCTTTAAATGCTTAGGCTTTGGACATATGGCTATTGAGTATCTGAACTAATGTTTCATGGTGCTTCAAGGAGATATAGTGGATAGCACTAATGAAAGCGAGCCCAAAGAGGAAAAGGATGTTAGTAAAGCTAAAGCCAAAGATGAAGAGAAGACTTGTGTCTATGCCAACTAAGGAGAAGTGATGACCTTAGTCTTAAGACGAGTACTGAGTTCCCTACCGAACTTTGAGGAAGATCAGAGAGAAAATTTATTCCATACTAAATATACCATTAAAGGACAATTGTGCACCGTTATAATAGATGGAGGAAGTTGTGTTAACGTAGTTGCATAATCCTTTGTTTAGAGGTTAGGTCTACTGATCTTAAAGCATCTTTGACCTTATAAGTTACATTAGCTTCATGATAAGGGTGTTTTGCACTAGACTGAACAAGTAACCGTACTATTTAGTGTTTGAAACGTGTATAGGGATGAGGTAGTATGCAATGTCATTCCCATGGAGTTTCACATTTATTGCATAGAAGACCTTGGTTGTTCAACCAATGTTTTACTCAAGATAGATCTATGAAGACCTATGCCTCTATTAAGGAAGGAAAGAAGATTATGCTATAACCTATGACCCCATCCCAAGTAAACGAAACCCATAATTAGCTCACCTGAGTTAGTAAGAAGAAGGCTCTAGTGATGAGCTGGAGAGAGCTCCGAGCTGTTGAGAAGGCTTTGAGGACAAATCTTTCTAACCCCTAAGCAAATGAGAGGAATCAACCCCTTAGATTGATCATACGAATCCGAGCTAGAGGATTCCAAGGACTTACTTAAAGGATACTAGCTCGAAGCCCTATTCGAGAAGGAAAATCCTATCTTGACCTCTATGTTTCCCTTTTCTACCAACCTGATTGCCAAGCCTTCATGTGTGCCAAACCTATTGAATAGTTGTGCTATGACAAAATATCTAAGCAAACAATCCAAGACTATTTGAGCCGAGCTCCCGAATTGACAACAAATGTCCAACCCCAGCCCTAGTTGACTATTTTATAGCAAGATTGATTAGGCCCTGACTTGATCCAGATTAGGTCGGCCCTTGACTACAAATTCTTTTCTCGTTTACCTTGTACCATATTTTAAACGTCCAGCTATTGATCGATACGTGTCTTCTAGCATGATATTTTAGAAGGATTCTTTATTTTCTGTACTGAATATTCTTTGTCTTTTTTATCCTTTTTAGTATGTATTTGATAACTTGATTGTAAGAATACCCTTTTTTCTCTTCATATATGTAAAGTAACCCTAGTGAACCAGTATATAAACCCTCTCTTATTGTACAAAGTAATTAATCATCTCAGAATATTATTCAAGTTTTCTTTAAGCAACCCTAGAGTTCTTATTATCCTTTAACTCTTATCTATTCCCTTTAGCAAGGAGTAGTGACGAGTAACCCTTTAGTTTAGATCAGTGAATCATATTTGACAGATTATAGGTCGAGTAGGATTGATTGGTGAATCATATCCAGTTGGTAGCTACCCAAACTTTTGCTAGGTTTTTCTTTGTTTTCTTTTCTGCTCACTTCTTTGTGGTGTTTCTTCATGTGTCCGCCCTTGAAGATGCATCAGGTGATCTATATAATTAGTTAGAAAGTTTCATCTTTAATACCGTGGGTGTTATCAATGTACCTCTATTATGTTAATACTATTGTATTAGAGATTTACAATTACGTCAAGATAGTTATGAGTTTGGTGCTTTAGATTTAATCTCTCATGTAATTTGAAGTCATTAATTACCTATGTTCCTAATAGAGGATCATATGATCACATTAAGATCATTGATTAACCAATGTGGTGGGGGTTTTTGTCACTAAGTCCCCTTCTAAAGTTAGTTACTCATTATGTCATTTCCAGTTAAGGGTATTAGATGAGAGTATTATGGGGTTTATTCCTAATGTATATGGTGGTTGAGATTCCTTTACCTAATATAGGGTTATAAAAAGCAAATAAGTTAAGGAAGAAATTGTGTTTCTAGAACAATTTTACAAGAAGTAGGGAGTGATATTTTGTACCTAAATTTAAGTTATCTCATCATCTCCATTGTCCTTTCTTCAAATGATGATAGCACAATCACTAGTCCAGTAATTATCTATAATCAGTAAGTGCAATAACACCTATAGTATACATAGATGGTATCTATTAGATATCTATTAGATTAATATCTAATAAATAATTCATGTATTCCTCACAAGGTGCAAAAACATTAACATAAATACAATTTCCATGGTATTAGCTAGCTATGCATATAGAATGTAATTTTGTGGTTGGAGTTACCAACACACAAAGGATATGAAAAACATGGATATAAAGTTATGATATTACACTCGTGATGATTCTTCTAAATTTTTAATTTATCACATCTAATGAAATTTGTCCTAGTTCTAAAACTTTTACAAGCATATACATATATATTAATATTGAGAGATCATAAATAGACATCACATATCCAAATCAATTCAATTAGTACCACACTTCTTATTTCATGTACAACCATTCACTCAGTTATTTAAGTTTGTAGAATTATTTAGGCACTGTCTCATCTTAATCATACATTATCTATTAATTATTAATGGGATTATGCTCCCTAAATATAGTTACACTATTGAGAAATGTAATTATATACAAAAGGGTAAGTTTCCAATGTTATATCACCAATATTCTTGAGTGCTTATATGCATTATACCATAAAGTTCATTTTAGTTTCGTAACTTGTGAATATTGCATATATATTTGTATAGCAACATAGGTAATTCCTAAGTAGGGAAGGAAATTCATATGAATACTTAGCTTAACTAACAATCGGTTTCATATGAATCTCAACATCTTCCAATTGTGCTTCCCAATTCATGAAGCTATATAATAGTCGTGAATTTATCTTTAGTTAAGATGTGTCATGTAGCTCTAGTTTTATGACAAATTCCCTATTACGTTACCCTTAGTAATGCATTATATTTGATTTTTGAAGGACCCTAAGTCGAACCATCTACACCGTGACCTTAAGCATGGGCAAAATCTAGATGAAATACTAGTGTCAATAGAAAAGTGTGCTATTATCTTATCATTTGTTACACTTATTTACATTAATGGTAGTCAACACATCATATACTTTATTGCCATATAACATTGTTATTGAAAGCCATCACTTAAAGGTTAACTTAATTTTTTTTTCCTCAACTATTTAATCTTACATGTTCATCTCATATTCCTCTACTTAATCTTTTAAATCAAGTTTTGTGGTACCCTCTAATAGGAATCAACCCCTTAGATTGATCACACGCAGTTGAGCTAGAGGACTCTATGGACTTGTACAGAGAATACTAGCTTGAAGCCATATCTAAGATGGGGATTCTTATTCTGAACTGATCTCTTGCCAACTTGATTGTTAGATCCTCATGTGTGCTAAGCTTAGTCCTGCCCAATAGTTGTATTATTATAAGACATCTAAGAAGATAACTCTAAGATTATCTAGATTGATATCTTGAGTCGACCACAATCATTCGACCCCAACTCAAGCTGACTACTTTACGGTAGGATTAGCTAGCTCCTGACCTGATCTAGATAAGGTCGGCCCCTGACTGTAAACACTTTTTTGTTTTGCTTACTTTGTATTATATTTCTATTGTCTAGCTACCAAGCGACACATGTCTTTTGACATAACATTCGAAAATGATTTTTACTTTTCCGTATTGGATATTCTTTGTCTCTTTTACTCCTTTTAGTATATTTTATGTAACTTAATTTTTAGAATACTCTTTTGTCTTTTCATATATGTAAAGTAACCCTAGTGGATGGGTATATAAGGCCCCACTTACTTGTATGTAGACAGTTGATCATCAATACAGAAATTAGTCACATTTCCTTCAAGTAACCTTAGTGTTCTCATTATCCTTCAACTTTTATCTGTTCCCTTTAGCAAGGAGTTATGGTGAGTAACCCTTCAATTCGGATTGGTGAGTCATATTTAGCGATTGTAAGGCAAGTAGGATTGAGTGGTAAGTCATATCCATTTCGTAGCTGCTTGGACTTTGCCAATTTTTCTTTTTTTCTTTTGGTTCATTTCGTTATGCTGCTTCTTTATGTGTTTGACCTTGAAGATGCATTACCCTTTGAGTCAAATCATGCTTTACTTGGTGTCTTGCGCTTACTCCTAAATCTACATCCAATAATCTAACTATGACTATGTTTCACTCTTTGATTATACCCCAAATCATCACCAAGACCTTCTTTGAGATCCTCCTCATCAATTACTATAGAACTATCTTGAAATTCCCAAATGACACTCCTTATGGTCCTACAAGTGATGCATTTGGTATAACAAGAAATTTACTAACTACCCTAGCTCCTTGGATCTCAATAGCTTATCAATCAATACAACTATCAAAGTAATTAATTGTCTAAACTTAACAATTACCTTTTAGAATGTAGCATACTCATGGTAATAAAATCTATACTTACAAAGTAAGATCTACCTAACCTTCCCCTATCATACGATGTACTACTTTATTAATTACCTCCATTAATGACTTTACAAATTATACTTTAACTTGTATAAGCCATTCCTTTTAAGTCCCTTTAGGATTCAATTAATATATTATGAGTATTTTTCTATGATTCTATAAGTTTTATAATAGTTAATCATCTTTTATAGTTTGATATTGTTACTTACACTTCCTACATTTGTCTTACATATATCTATATTAAACATAACCTATAGTCTAAATTTTCTACTATCCACTTATTCTCCACTCTCAGTATTCACCTATGATCTCTATTAAATTTTATTTATGATGCTTCGAAGCAACTTCTTGAGAATTATGCTTTGAGTGAGTTCTTAAGAAGAATGCTCTGATATCAACTCAAAATTGTCACGTCTTGAAAAGGTAGAGTCATAACAACCCTACCATATGAACCATCTAAAGATAGAAGATGAGAGGAAATGAGAGAGAGTGTACCAGTTGTGATTGTGTGTGTAATGCACCCCAAGAAAACTCACTTAAAAATATGATAAAATAAAGTAAACAAAATGAAAAGATAGAAACCAAGCTCCACTTCTCTTACAATTGTTGCCACATATATGCACACACACTCACGGCACAAAGACTTGTTTTTGTTGCCTTCACTTTGTCTACATCAAAAGCTATTTTAGGAAACCTTAGAACACCCCAAAACTGACCTTAAACATCAAGTCTTTTGTTACCAAAGGAGCTTACGAAAAAGGGAAGGAAAGTAAAGAGCAAAAGAGGACTCTTAGTGCATAACTACCTTTGTATTCATTTAGGATGAGTAAGTTTTTTTCTTTGTTAAGTACTTTGGTATGCCGGGCTTAGGGGTTGATATTTCCATGAAGATATGGACATGCACATAAGGTGATAACATAGCTAATTTACATTAGGTGATAAGCTCATGAATCCCTTACATAAAAGATGGACTATGAGCATGCTAAGTTTGGTATTATATAGGATACAAGTCTAGCATTTAGAATAGAAGTTTATAAGTTGAGAAAATCATGAAATATGTATATAGATGATGGAATAGCATGCTGGACATGAAGTGTATGTAGGGTATTTAGATGTTACTTTTAATTTCATTTAGTTACATATGCTTAAATCTAGCCTTAGATGAAATACAAACCTTTACATGATGTTTTTACAAGGAAATAAGCTTTTTGAGATGTAAACTAAGGTATAGAACTTATGATAACTATGTGATTCATAATTTTGACATAGTACTTAAGCTAAATAATCACCTCATAGAAGGGAAGTTAAGTTGGAGTTGGAATATAAGTAGTGTAGGTTCTTGATCTATCACCTAAACTTAAGGAAATGATGAAACAAGTTGGAAAACCAAGTTGGAAGCCACAGCTTCAAACCGTTCAGATCTAAAACCTTAAGAAAACTCACTTAAAAATACAATAAAATAAAGTAAATAAAATGAAAAGATCAACCAAAGTAAGTATAATAAGTGTATAAAGCCTAAAACTCAAAACTGGGCTTAAAAAACATTCAAAACAAGCTTTGAACTTCTATTTGAACCCTCACCAAATTTCTAACCAGCACTTTAATTAATTAAGAAAGTTTGTTTTGAAGCCCTTAAGAAGCCCATATAAAACTCCCTAAGCCTATCAAAGTCACTAACTAGTTTAGACTAAAAACAAGCCCATTTGAGCACATAAGCCCACATAAGAGTCCAAGAAAATGTTAATAACACCAAGGTCATAAGACAAGGATGGAAATTTGACTTTAAAGAGTGTTTTAAGCCTAGATTAAAGTCCTAAGCCTAAGTCTAAAAGATTTTCTAAAATAACAAAAAGCCCAACAATCAAACTAAACCTAAAAGAATACTAAAACATGAGGACTGCTACTATTCTAACAAATGGATAGAATTGTGGGCCTTATCTTGAAAATTTAACCACATTACGTTAAAGTACACTAAAAAATGATGGAAATCGACCATAAGATCATAAAAATTGAATTTAAATTGAGAAAGTTATATGCGATTGAAATTTTAAGTACAATTGGGAAGAATATAGAAACTAAGTTAAAAATATAACTTCAAAGATTTTTAGCTTAGCCTTTTAAATTTTATTTCAATTTCTTATAATATCATGTTTACGATGTTCAGAGGACCTTATTGTTGGAGATGACCTACCCCTAGACTACTATGACCGAGCTATGGCCGAGTGAGTGATTTTTGATGACCTCATACTTGGTTTTGTTTGTAGTATAGTTGCACTTAAATTTATACGATGAATTTGAATGCTTATGGGATATGGAAAATGCATGTATATGATATTATGATTGAATGCCATGATTTGCTAATTAGATAATAATTGAAATTTGCGATGATAGTTGTGCATAGTTGTATGGAATGAAATTGTCTTATCATAATGAAAATTGGATTAAGTAATTATTCGATTAAGGAATTCAAAGAGTCATGCATTTCTCATATTTGCATTACAACTATACCGACTGCTACCTCACGCGAAAGATGATAAGGGACTCATAGAGGAAGGGGACCTTCTACTGGGATTAGGCAACGATTATGCTATTTATATATTATGGACTAGCTATTAGGCTTACTAGGCACCAAGAGATGTTAACTATTAGCGAAGGGTCGTATCTTGTGACTTCTACTTAAGGTGTGTGATGTGGATTGATGAGGCCACTACAATGCTAGACTTGGGAATTTTGACTTAGAGTTTGGACTTTTTGAGAAGGAAAAATGTATTTTCATACGAAAAGTAAAGTTGTTTGTATTATGTATAAGTTTGAGTTGTTTTGAGCACATTGGTGCAAGTAGAATAAAAACTCAGGAGCTAGAACCCAATTAATGGTTTATGTTAGTTAATTATCTCTAACCCTAACTACAGGGGGCATAATTCTAAGTTGCATGCAGTTCCTAAGTTACTGCATGTGTTGTTTGGTATTATGATTATTCATGCATTCATATGTTTATACCTTTAATAAAATTGTTATATAGTATGACGAGGGGATTAACTCACTAAGAGTAAGCTTATACCCCTATAAATTTCTTTTGATGTAGGACCATCTCTTCGTCCATTCAGGCCAAGGAATGCTCAAGGTGAATCTCGTACTGAGACAGGATTACGTGCTTTAGGAAGTGAAGAGGGAATTTTGTAATGATGGCTTGTAGATATTTATTTACTTTATTTAGTTTAATTTTGTAGTTAGAATTTCTTACTGTAGACTCGTAAGATTTTAAATGTATCATAATATTTTGTTGTGGAACTCAATGAATCCATACTTTAACTTTCGTACTTTTGTATTTAAATGGTAAATTTTAGTTAATATGCTCGATATAGCATATCTATGGGCCTGATGGTAATATAGAGTGGAAGGAGCCTTGTGTATCGTATGGAAAGCCTATAATCAATGAGGGGGTTAATTGCAGATCTTTATATGGTATACGGTGATCTACTACGACAATAATACTGTTTGGGTCGTGATAATTGTTATCATAGATCCAGTTTACACCAAGTGTACTCAACTTTATCACTTTAAAGTATCTAGTTTAATATTTGCTTGATATAAACCTATGGAATAATTTTTGGAAATAATTGACAAGCAAACTCATGGTTTGACTTTTTAGAAGAGTACTAGTAAGACCTACAAGTACTTGTTATTCGGTTTATAGACCAAAAGATCGAAATCTAGTGACCCCTTGAGAAGACTTGGGTAGTTTTTTTAGTAGTTAGAAAAAAAGATCAATAATAAGAATAAAAATTCAGCCGAATTCTTCTTGATTCTCACTCCTCAACCCCATTTGCTAAAATCTAGTTTTGAGTGCAATATCATTTTGAACATATAGTATCATTCTGAACTTGCAAAACAAACTATAGGGGAATAAATGACAACTTTCCTAGTAAGTGAGATGAAGATAGAAGTATTTATTTAACATATCACAAAGAGGGTTTTCAACTAGATTAGTTAGACATAATGTATGTACAAGCAAATATGCAATACCTCATTAGAAAAAATAAACCAAAATATGATTAGAGTTATATTTAGTGAAAATTAGAATTTTTAACCTTATATTTTATAGATAATTAATTAAATAAATTTTAAGGAGGAATCAAGTTCGTTAGAAAAATATATAAAAATAATAGTAATAAAATAAAACATTTTGAAGCTTTGAGAAAAATAATAATAAGTAAACAAATAAAGAAATATATATATATATTTATAAGTTTTAGTATTCAAATATAATACATTGTCTAATGTAAAAGTCAGAACTCAAAAATATCGCATTTTCAATACTAAACTGCTAACTAATAAAGGAATTGATATCAGTGTATCCAAATATGGGGTAATGGCATAAAAATATTAACTTTAGTATATTTTCATATTTTATTATAAATGAATCTTGTCCATAAATTTTTGTTGAAATAAGATATAAAAATAATTTTAACACACATAAGACTTGTATGCATATAAAAAAATCAAACTAAATTTTTTTTTTGAAATTTTAGCCTCTTATACGTCTACTCGTAGCCCTAAAACATTTATACTAGAAAAATGAGTCAACCACTGTCTAATCCTCAATTTTCTCTTTGTGCAGCACGTGTCCATTCACCAATTGACTTTATTGAAGTTATATATAGAAGTCTTGAGATCTAACAGTAGGAATGTGGGACTCCATCTTACTCTTCCTTCTTTTCTTCCTTTTACACTTCCAGTGATGCCTCAAATTTCTCCTTATCTAACTCACTATCTATTCAACAAAAGTATAGCTTAAACTCACCTACATAGACTATCCCAACCCGAATTTTAACCCAACACCACTACTAAGGTGCAACCACCACCATATTCTCGGAAATTGTGCACAAAAATAGACCTTCAGGCTAACCCCTTATCACGAAAATTTTTCTAATTGTCGGAAATACCTCTTTGACTTGACCACTTTGAGCTTCAATTTCTTCCATCATCAACCACCTATTGGATAGCCATCACCACTACTTTAGAGTAGGCGTGAGATACTATAAATAACAGCCATTAGCGAGACTAAAATCTGACATTACGATAAGATATTGGACCTTAAATTTCAAGTAATTCTCTTTTCTTTCTAGAAATTACAGCTTTATATATGTAAATGTATCTGAATAAAGTTATAATTTTTACCAATATATCTTTGTAAAAATTATATGAAATGAAACTTGATATACACTAGAATATATTCCAAACAACTTTGTTAAAATAATATGCTTGGAATTGCTTGACATGTAAAGATTAAAATTGGAACATAACATATGTATGTATATATAAATGCTCATGTTTTATAATGGTTGGTGGAGCTTCTTTGATTCAATTTTCAAATGTGTTTTTGGAAAGATCTTTGTAAAATATTTGTATAATCCAAAAGTGCACATCAAGTATATTCAAGATATGATAATTTTATGTGATTTAAATGACGAATCAAGAAAGAAAAGTTAGGTTGAAATTCAACAATTATGTAGAAAAATCTGCAACTTGGATGTTGATAAATGCCAAGATAATGTATACCACATGGAAAATTTGTGCATACTCCATCCTCTTTATAATACAATATGAGTAAGTAACCATTGAGAAACATAGTCCCACGTCATGTATTTGCTTATATCCTTCCTTCTATATAATAACACATGAATTAATTGAAGTGAAAAAAAAAAAGAAAGATAGTAACATACAAAGAAAATTATGTGAAGTTCTCGTGAGATTTAGACACAAAATTTGTATAACATGGTTCTGCTCCTTAGCTTGTTTCATGAATGAAAATTAGTCCCACATGGTTTAATTGGTAGTGACTAACTTGTATATATTGGTTAGTGGAACAAGTAAGTATAGGATTAGGATGTTTAGTCTGGTTTGGTGGTTTACTTTCGTTAGTTGAGTTCTTCTTAGGCACTAGCTAAAAAATAAAAAAAAAAATTTTATCACTACTGAATATCTTGAAGAATATTTTTATGGTGCTTATGTGAACATGTATACATATAGAAACAATATGTGTATATATATATATATATATATATATATATATATATTCTCTCTTTACTAATATATAAAAAAATAGATAAGATAATATTAAGAATAAGAGATAATTTTCAATAAGCTCTAATAGTTGAAAATGCTTATTATTTTATGGAGATTTATAATAATAATAATTGAATAATGAGATGAGGAGGTTTAAACAAAATTTAGTTAATCGATTTATTTTTAAAATCTTGTTTTATCAATTAATATATATATATATATATATATATCCAAGTGACATCGCAGATACAATGGGCTACCTCAAGGACCATATTAGAGAACATTAGGAGTATATGTGAGCACTCCTCTCTTACTTGTGATAATGCGAAGTGGCCATAAAATTAAATGACCACTTGTACTTTAAATAAAATATTTCGATTTCACTAAAGTGAATCGTATTACTTGATGAATTTATAAATGTTTGTTGTGATGATTGATTGTTATGTGGTTTGTTAGTAAGACTACATGACAAACATAGTTCAAACATAATGACTTGATCTTGAAATTATCTATCATGCTGTGAGTAGTATGACATGGATTGCAAACGGAAGTGAAGTTATTATAAACTAATGATTAGTGTTTCGATTGGCACATACTTTAAATTATAGACATTGCTTATGGATAGTTATTGCTTAGTTATTATTGAAATTGACTTGCATATGCCTGCAAATTGTTGCTTAGTTATCTTTAATTGATTTACATCATGTGCATTCATGGCATGACATGAAAACAACCTAAGAGCCATATTTTATAAAACTCGGTTTTGATTTAAGGACCTAAGGGTCATGTTTAAAAGATTGATTTAAGGAAAGATAACCTAAGGGTCACGTTGAAAGCTTAGTTTGCATAAAGAGACCTACGGGTCACAAGTTGTATGAAGCTTTGTTATTTTTAGCATATAAAATTACATGCTCAATTCTGAGCCACCAAGTGCTGCTAAAATATTTTGCTCAAGAGCAGGCAAGTGCCACTCAAATAGTTTGCTTAAGAGCCACTAAGTGCAACTTAAATATTTTGCTCGGGAGTTGTTAAGTACTTCTCATTGTTTGCTCGGTTAGGATACTAGCTAGTACATGTCATGTGCATTAGTATGGCATAACATTGTATGCATAAGCATTTATTCAATGGTAAATTATAGTAAGCTTAATTATGATTGGTGCTATTCTTGTTAAATTGTTGTGATGTTGATATTTGATGTAAATTGGAATTCCCTTATTACTATTCATATTTTATTGTATGCTTATGCTCACTTAGCTTGATGCTAAGGTGTTAGTTTTGTTCTAACCTTAGGACCCGAAGATAGAGGTAATGCTAAAGCTTAAGTTAGGATAGGAGCATTGAAAGTAAGTATCAAATATTATTATATTATAAAAAATAATATTGGAGGACTTAATTAGTTTATGTTCGACTTATGAGACCTTAATAGCCATGAGCATTATAGTGCCCTTATGTCGTGTATCTTAAAAGATGCTTCTACGATTCTTTATAATTAGTTATTATCATAAATTTTTAAATTGTGCTCGGTTTTCGATTACTCTTATCCTCAACTTGAGGACGACATAGCAATCTATCTCCTAGGCACCTATATACCAAACAAATAAGCCTTAGGAAGCAGGGTGCTGAAGGTTGGTATCAAAGCCTAGGCTAATGGGTATGTGAGTTTGTATGGGGCAGCTAGGATATCATGATAAACCTATATAGTCTTTTACTATGAAGATCTAACTATTGTATATAAGTGAAAATCCTAATTTATATATTTATTGTAGTATAATAGTTAGAAATGCCACCGAGAAGACGTGGAAGACTAGTTGCAAACCTAGTTCAGGATGAGGAAGGAGATAATAATGTACTGCCACCATTACCTCCTCCTCCTCCACAACATTAATTGGAACAAGTGGTGACTATACTGCAAACATGGGCTAATACAGTTGCAATGGGTCCTAACGGAGATAAGCTAGCTAGAGTACAAAGAATCATTAAGCCTTTCAATGGGATAGGCTCAAATCTCACTACTACAAATAAATGGATCCTCTCAATAGAGAGAGCTTTCCAAGTCCATGATATACTTGATAATAAGAAAGTAGACTATGCTTCAGTACTTTTGGATGACACAACTTACGAATGGTCGATAACCCAACGTGAGTCACTTTAGGAACTGATGCATCTTCGAGGTCGGATACATAGAGAAGCACCACAACGAAACAAACCAAAAGAAACAAAGAAAAATCAACAAAGTCTGGGTAGCTAACAAATGGATATGATGCACTACTTGATCTTACTTGGCCTACAATCCGCAAGATGTGACATATTAGTTTAAATTGAAGGGTCACTTGCCACTACTTTTTGCTAAAGGAAATAGATAAGAGTTGAAGAATAATGAGAACACTAAGGTTACTTGAAGAAAACATGAATAATTTCTATATTGATAATCAATTGTCTACGTACATGTAAGTGGGGGCTTATATACCCATCTATTGGGGTTACTTTACATGTATGAAAAGATAAAAGAGTATTCTTACAATAAGGTTACATAAAATATACTAAATGGGGTGAAAGAGACAAAAATATTTAGTATAGAAAAGTAAGATTCATTTTAGAATGTTGTGTTAGAAGATACATATCACTTGGTGGCTGGACATTTGAAATATGATACAAAATATGTGAAATAGAAAAGTGCTTATAGTCAGGGGTCGACTTGATCTGGATCAAGTCGGGAGCCAGCCGGTCCTACTGTAGAGTAGTTAGCTTGAGTTAGGTTCAGATGCTTCTAGTTAGCTTGCGATATTTGTAGACTCTATAAATTCAACCTTCTAAACATAGTATTGGATTCGAGTGTCGTAGACATTTCTCTAAGTCAATAAAACTACATAAAATGAAAACCGACTAAAATTTTGAACCTGGAACTCAAAACGAACTTGAAAGACCCAATTATATAATTTGGAAACTCTTATCATGCAAGAAAACCCCAATCCCTACATACATGTACTTAAAAAAAAAAATTTAAAACTCTATAAAATTATCTTAACGCTTGAAAAGCCATAAATCAATAAAATTATCATATGATATATATATATATATATATATGTTGCATAATAAAACGATATTCCTAAATAATTAAGCCAATTGATCCTTAAGCTCATAAGTGTAAGTAAATTATTCCCAAGTTGGTGAAAAACCTTAAAACATACATAATCTCACTCGAACTCTAAAACATGCATAAACTCACCCGAACTCTAAAACCTAGGATGATCAAGGACTTACGATCCTAAATAAATAATTAAAAATATATTTTCAATAAATTTTATTTAACTCTAGGAAACTTGAAAATTTCTTAAGAGGCAAATCACAACCTACAAATTAATTCGAGAACCAAACCCTAAAAAAAAAATTCATATAAGACAATTCTCTTATTTTCACTCATAAGCCATGTTACGTATGGATAAATTGTAAACCCTACTTTTAGTAAACTTGTGATTCAACTAAGAACACTTCCTGAATATTCCCAAGGATAAACTAAGCTAAGAATCCAAGTTTACATTTAAAAACGAATTTAATTTTCCAATTCGAAACCCTATTATCGATAAAACTCGAATACGAGAACCATAGACTCTAAACGCAAAACCCTAAAACAATTAAGGACTTATAACCCTAAGCGGCTAATTAAGAATTTAATTTGAATAATTTTATTCAATTTTAGAAACTTTCATAATTTTATAGAAATTTAATCATAACTTACAAATCAATTTAAGAGACAAACTCCAAAAGAATTTCAAATCAAACAATCTTCTTATCTTCATGCATAAGATTTGTGTACATGAATAAGTAAACTAACTATAAACCCTACTGTTAGTGGGCATAGGATTTGAGTACGAGTAAATTCTGAACGTTCCCAAAGGATCAACTAAACTAGAAACTTAAGTTTATATTTAGAAACAAATTAAATTTTTACAATTCAAAAGCTGATTGTCGATAAAACCCGAGCTTGAAGAACTGCGAGCTCTAAAGCTACTTAAAACCCTAAACCTTAAAACCATTAAGGAATTTTAACCCTAAATAATTAATCTATAATTTAATTTGAATAATTTCATTCAAATTTAGAAAATTTCACAATTCTATAAAAATCAAATCATAAATCACAAAACAATGTAAGATAAAAATCCTAAAACAATTTTCTATAAGGCTATGCCCTTATCTTCATGCATAAGCCTTACACATAAATAAGTAGACCAACCAATCACCTTAGATAACTTATCAATTGAGAGTTGGAATCATTTATCAATTGGTAACTTATCAAAATCTAGTGATAAGACAATTTCCTTATCACCTCTTTACTTATACTACATATGGACAAATTTTCACAAGAAATCATGAGCTTAATTTTAATAAAGGTGACAAGACCACTCCATGACATAAAAAGACTTCCCATGGCAGATTTAAAAAGGGGAGAAAGGGGGGCCATGCATTTGTCATTCACCTATCAATCACTTCTCCTTACACATCAATATTCACCCCTTAATGCTTATATCATCAAGAGTTGCAATTGTTGACTTTTTGTAAGCTTCAAGACAACACTCCCAAGACATTTAAACACTCCTTCTCTCTCCATTTCCAACCGGCCACACTCTTCCCCATTTCTCTCACTTTCAATTTCATTTTCACTTCATCTTTCTCTCTTTTGAAACAAACATAAAAAGAGGAAACAACCTTACCCCATAAAATCCATTTTCTTCCATTTTGAAACTTCAACTCACGGCATTTTTCCCTTGCTCATATGCCATTTTCTTTCATCATTTAAGATCATTTAAGACCATTATAATCTTCCATAAACCCCTTTCTAAAAGACCAAAAGATTCGGGTTTAAAAGGGTAAGCAAAAAGGAGGAAGCAAAGTTAAAGGCTTAAGAGGAACCTTAGTGCACAACCACCAAACTTTGCGTTAAGGACGAGTGAGTGTTTCTTGTGATGTGTAGATTAATATTTATGTTAGAAGACTTGGATTTATTAAAGATATGAGTAAGGTTTGAGTTGTTATAGCACAAAAAAAAAAAAAAAATCGTTTTAAGAAACAAACCCTAAAACCCTTACATGAAGTTGAAATATAAGCATGTAAAGTTGGTGTTTTGTATGGACATTTGTTTAATGCTTTGAATGGAAGATTTTAAGCTAAGGAAATCTTGAAATGAGAACTTTAATGGAGGGTAAGCATGCTGGACATGAAGGTTCCATGGTCATTTGAATGTTGATTTTGTTTCCATTAAGTTAAACATGCTCAAATCTAGACTTAAGTTAAGGAAAAATCCATCACATGAAGTTTTATGAAGAAACCAACTTTGTATGACATGAGCTATGATATGGAGGTATTATGAAGTATAAGATCTTTTATTTCTTTATGTGGAGCATGAGTTAAAGGATCATTTGATGGAAGGAAACTTAAGTTAAGATTTATACATAAGTAGTTAAGTGCATAATCTACCACCTAAACTTAAGGAAATGATGAAACAAGTTGAAAAACCAAGTAAGGACCCCTTAGGACCAACATGAACAGATCTAGAACGTGGGAAAATGAGGCCTAAAAATATGATAAAAGTGAATGAACAAAGTGAAAAGATTAACCAAAGCAAGTATGATTAACATACAAAGCCTAAAACTCAAAACCGGGCCTAAAACTCTCAAAACAAGCTTAGAACTCTAAGATGGGCCTTCAATAAAAATCTGACCAGCAACTTAAAGTACCAAGAGAAGTTGTTTTGAAGCCCATAAGAAATCCACCTAAGGCCCTATAAGCCCACCAAAGTCATTAACTTTAGTTTGAACCAAAAACAAGCCCATTTGACAACTTAAGCCCACTAAAAGGCCCAAGAAGTGGTTGTTAGCCTTAGGAATATAAATCAAAGTTGTAAATCTGATCTCAAGGAGTATTTTAAGCTTAGGATAAAATCTTAAGACCAAGCCCAAAGGATTTCTCAAGTTATTAAAAAGCCCATTTACTAAACAAGGCCCAAAAACACTCCAACACATGAGGAACGCTACTGTTCTGACCCATGGATAGAATTGTATACCTCATTTCAAAAATCTAACCTTACCACGTTAAAGTACACTTGAAAACGATGAAGATTGACTATAAGATCATAAAAATCGGATTTAAAACGAAAAAGTTATATGCGATTGAACTTAAGGTAAAAACCGGGAAAAATTTAGAAAACTAGTCAAGAGTATAACTTAAGGAAAATTTACTTAGTTTCTTAAGTTTGCTTCAATTCCTTATAAAAATTATTTCAATGACCAGGGGACACTGTTTATGGAGACGACTTACCTCTGGATTACTTTGACTGACCCATATGGCAGAGTGAGTAAATTCCCAATGACTCTTTACTTGATTGTGCTTATAGAATAGATGCACCTAAACTATATATATAAATTTGGATGCTTGTGGGATATGGGAGATGCATGTGTTTGAATTTATGGATGAATGTGATGATTTTTTTTTAATTATATATAATAATGGGAATTGCTTGTAATGCATATATATATGTGAATTGTATGGAATGAAATTGTTTGGTCACTTTAAAAATCAAGTTAATCACTTGTACGATTAAGAACTCAAAATGAATCATGCATTCCCCATATTGCATACGGATAACACTGACTGCCGCTTCACGCAGAAGACGGGAGGGGACTCACAGGAATACGAGTTTCCTGCAGGATTGGGCACTAGCTACGCCATCATATATATTGAGTCTCTGTCTTAAGCTGATGGGCTTACTAGGCGCCGGGAGACGCCAACCGTCGGCGAGGGGCCGAGTCTTGTGGCTTCTGCTTAGGGCGTGTGATTGTGGATTGCGGAGGCCACCACACCGCTAGACTTGGGATTTTGGAAATATGATTTATTATTCGGTAATGAAAGTATATATATATGTATATATATACATAGTTTTGTTTTGACTTAAGCACAGTAGTGCTAATGAATTAAAACCCAAGGTCTAGAACCCAGATTTTGGTTTGGGTCGGTTAATTATCTCCAAACCCCGACTTCAGGGGGCGTAATTCTGAGTCGTATGCAGTTCCTAGGTCACTGCATCCATTTTTGGCATACTGATTATTCATGCATTCATATGATTGTGCATATTATAAATTTCTGCTATGCGGTATTGACGAGGGTAATTATCTCACTAAGCGTAAGCTTACACCCCAATAGTTCTTTTCCTTGCAGGTTGATCGATAGTTAGGAAAGGGGATAGGAATCGAGTGCAGAGTGCTACCATTGAATCAGTATGATGAAAAGCTTGTGTAGTTAATTCGGAATGCTCCGAAAAACGACTAATGTCTCATTTAAGTTTACTATCTTTAGTAAGTTTAGAATTTTCTAAAATTGTCTATCCTATTTCATTATTTTGGTAGGGGATACCGATTCTCTGCGGTTCTGAGGAATTATGGAAAAATTGGATATCCATAATTATATATATTATATAACGAGTCAATGAATTAAAATTGAAGACTCTAGTAAACAACTATTTAGAGTCTTGCAATCTTTGACTTGCAAGGCGATTTTCTTATCATAGGTGCACATGTGATATGAAAATTTTAGGCAATACTACTAGGCCTCTATTAGGGTCGCTACAATATCAGTTCGGATAGTGTTAGAGCTGTTTTTTTGGATGTCTTGTCATAGAACAATTGCTGGGTAAGAATAGGTCTAGCATATGTGAGGATTTGATAGTTAGGTCAGCATGAGATCAATTTGGAATGAGAATCCCCATCTTAAATATGGCCTCAAGCTAGTATTCTCTACACAAGTCCATAGAATCCTCTAGCTTGGCTATGTATGATCGGTCTAGGGGGTTGATTCCTATCATCTACTTGGGGCTCGAAAAGATTTTTCCTCAAATCTAGAGTAGTCTCTGGTTGTCCTTCTTAAACATTTGGGGGCCTTCCTTTAGTTAATGCGGAATCAAGTCAAATATATTAAAGGTGGAGGAAACATTGTAGTAATTAAGTAACTCGATTTAGTAGGCATTGTGGTCGACCTTTTTCTCAAGACATTAACGGACCGTCAACTCAAGGGGATAGCCTGTTTTGTTGTAAGTGTAGGAATCACTTTCAGTTGAGGTGAATCCTTATTAAGTCTCCTCATTGGAAAGAAACAATTCAATAGCCTCGACTACTAATCTCTTATTGTCTCTTATTGGACTTGGTGATCTTATTAGTTACAAAATGGTGTAGCTCTTGCAATTCTTAAGTGTAGTTAACTCCGGATTGACTTTCTTCAATAGCTGTAGTGATGTTGATCATATCCTAGGGAATAGTAGGGTTAAGGCCATAGATGACCTTTAATGGGGTTTTCCCAGTGGTATTATAGATAGTTCAATTGTATGCGAATCCTACAATTAGTAGACACAAATCTTAGTCCCATAAGTTCTTTCCTACAATAGCTCTAAGTAGGTTGCTTAGCATCCTGTTCATCACTTCAGTCTAGCCATCAGTTTGAGGGTGGCTACTAGAGTTAAACACAAGTTTAGTTCTAAGTCTTCTCTAAAGAGTTTTCTAAAAATAGCTCAAGAATTTTGTATCCTGATCTAAAACAATAGTCTTTGGCACTCCATGTAGTTGAACAACTTCCTATAAAAACAAATCAACAATGTATAAAATATTGTTAGTTTGATGGAAAGGGATGAAGTGTGCCATTTTGCTGAAGTGATCTATTATAACAAATATAATCTTTTCCTCTGGATGTTTGGGGCAACCCTAGGATAAAGTCCATGCTGAGGTTAGCCCAAGGTAAGTTTGGTGTTGGTAAGGGCATGTATTCTCCATGAGGCTCCCTCTTCCCCTTAGCTCACTTGTACACTTCATAACTACCAACTACCTTATGGACATTCTTAGCCAAACTAAGCAAATAAAAGTTCTCCTTCAACAATGTAGTTGTTTTGGTCCCTTTGAAATGACCAGATAACCTACCATTATGAGCTTCCTTGACTAACCCCTCATGTGTGGAACAATTTAGTATATACAGCCTTTGGTCCTTAACAGCAATTCCATCCCAACATTACTTTATTATAGGGCTAAAATGAGGATCATGAGCGTACTAGTTAGAAATGAGTGAGAATCCAAATAATTTTATCTACAAAGTGGTTAACAAAGTTTGCCGTCATGAAAGAGCGTCAACGACCACATTTGCACTTCCCTTCTTGTGTTGGATGATGTACTAAAACCCTTCAATAAACATAAACCATTTGGCTTGTCTTTTCAAGAGTTTATTCTGACTCTCGAGATGTTTTAGAGACTCATGGTCTGTATAAATAACAAACTCTCGTAGCAGCAAATGGTGTTACCAAACGGTAAGGGTTTGGTAAAGAGAGTATAACTCTTTCTCATATATAGAATAGTTCAAGGTAGGACCACTAAGCATCTTATTATGGTAGACAACGGGTGGTTACTCCTATATTAGGATAGGGCCAATTTTAACTCCCAAAGCATTATATTCTAACTCAAAGGGCTTGTCAAAGTTTGGTAGTGATAAGACGGGGGTAGAGGTGAGTTTCTCCTTGATCTCTTTGAAGCTTTGTTTAGTAAGGTCGTTCTATTGGAATCCATCACCTTTCTTTGTCAGCTCGATCAAGGGGACAGCTATGGTGCTAAAATTTTTAATGATTCACCTATAGAAAGAAGCTAGGCTATGTAAACTTCGAACTTCGGTGGCATTTTTCAACATCAGCCATTCTAAGATAGCTTAGACCTTTTCTTCATCTACTTGGATTCCTTCTCCTGATACTATAAACTCAAGAAAAATCACTTTATCCTGGCAGAATGTACACTTCTTCGAATTCCCATATGATTTCTCAGTCCGTAAAATGTCAAATACTTGGCAAAGATGTTGAACTTGGTTGTTTAGGTTAGCACCATATTCTAACATGTCATTAAAGTACATGATCGTACATCTTTCGATTAAGGGGCACATCACATGGTTTATTATCCTCATGAATATACTTGGTGCATTAGTGTATCCAAATGGCACAACCAACCATTTGTAAAGTCCATACATACTCTTGAAAGTAATCTTCCATTTGTCATATGATCGCATACGAATTTGGTGGTAGCCATATCATAAATCAATTTTTGAAAACATTTTGGCACCATGGAGTTTATCCAGCATGTTGTCAAGCTTTGGTATTAGATATTCGTATTTTATGGTAATTCGGTTGATTGCTCGGCTATCAATGCACATACACCATGAACCATCCTTCATTAGGATGAGCAAAGCCAGTATTACACAAGGGCTCATGCTCTCCCTTACATATCCTCACTTTATGAGTTCACCCGCTTGTCTCTTCAACTTGGTAGCTTGCTCAGGGTTCATTTCATATGCAGCTCAGTTTGGCAGGGTAGTGCTTGGCTGTAGATCAATATAGTACTCTATGCCTCAGACTAGATGTAGTCCTTTCGGCAATTCTTCAAGAAACAGATTGGAAAACTCATTTAGTAGGCTTTAGATCCCACCAAGTACATCCTCGAAATCTTTCATCTCTAACAATCTTCTAACCAATGGGAACATAAGCTCATTAGCCTTTTCAATAACTTGGAGCTTTCTTCGACTCATCACTAAGGTTTTCTTCTTATTGGCTTGTGTAAGCTAATTATGGGTCTCATTCACTTGAGATGGGGTCACGGTCTACAATACTGTTGGTCTCGCATAAGATATCAAGGAGGAGGGTGAATTGATATTTTTGAACTTTTTAAAACTTTTTCGATATAATAATGTTGGTCTCGTATAAGATATCTATAATTTTTCCTACTGTTCTCTTCCAACTCTACTGCTGGGGACCCAGTTTACTTCATTGATGTTGTTTCACTTGATCCATTAAATCAAATCACAAAGAGATTACAAGCATTTGTTACATATGGGCTTTACAACACTCTACTCTACCTATTTAGCCTCCCTACAATCTAGGCTAATACAAATCTATAGAGTACAAATGCACTTGTCTCAACACTTAAACAATGAATAATAATTACAAATTACAAGTGAGAACAAAAGTAAAAATCTCAAACAATTCCGCTCTAAAGAGAAATAACGAATGTTGAATGATTTTGATTTGATACAACTATCTAAAGGACTTTTTGTAACTTCTCAGAAGGTAGAATTTAATCACAATTTTTTATGCGACAAAAACTTTTCTTTAGAGTTGTAAATGATGTTTTGAATCCTTTCTCTTTTATATTGAGATCTTACGATGGCTAAAAGTCTAAAAATTATCTTCACTTCCATATTTATCCAACTGTAGGTTATTCAAGATAATTCTTTGGATATTTTGAAGAGATCTTAGTTATTTGAAATTAAAAAATGACTCTCCTTATCTTGTTTAGATCAGATATTCATCAATTTGTAACCACTAGATAAGCTTCTGTTTGAATTTAAAAAGATATGCTTTTGTTAGTAACTTCAGGATAAGCTTCATGTTCAAAAATTTGAAACTCCACAAAATCTGAATCAACCTTATTCTTATCCATTCTTGTGCATATCTTAATTTATCCAAATATATTTTTGCTTAAAAAAATCCCCATGGATCTTAGTACCATCTTAAGTGAAACGGGATTTCCCTAATACAACAAATCTAATGGAGCTAAGCCTTGTTGAATTCGAATATGATATAAATTAAAATTTAGCATCATATCCAAATCAACTTTTTGAATGACCTTCTGAATAGTAACAATCTTCCTTTATTTTTTCTGAAGTCACTAAATAGGTTTTTGAAGTGTTGTATTAATTCTTCTTATAAAAGCTTCTAAAACACTTTATGAAGAATTTCAAACTATTCTCTTTTTCAATTAATTCATACCTTCTAAATAAGTTTCTAAATGCACCTTAATTTGCAATTTTAAAATTTCTGAAGAGCCATTTAAATACTTGTACATTTGTAATTCATTAGTGTTTTTCTCTTTTTATTATCATCAAAATCTATGAAAAATATCTAATATTCTCCCTCTTTTTGATGATAACAAAACATACGTACGTCCAAAAACTTGTAACATTTCAATGTCCAACATAAACAACAAGAAAGAAACATTATTCAAAAACAATGATATACTATTCAAACTGTAGCGTTGTCATGTTTGCTTGCTCATGTCCAGTACTTGATTGTTTTCGGCCTTTCTCCCCCCTTTTTGTTATCATTAGAAAACAACTATATATTTTTATGACAAAATTTTGAAAACCTTTCTCTCCCCTTTTTCTTGTGAGAAGATAATCAATTTTTATATAAAAATAAATGATGACACTTCTCCCCCTTAATAAAATAGATCAAAGCCATGTTTTTCTTAAAAGAAATAAATTTCAACATCTTTCTTTCTCTCCTTATAAAAACATTTTTTAGAAAAAGAGCTCTTCCTTAAAATGATATCAATTATTTTTTATGATCAATAGCAAAATAGAACATGAAGAGAAAATTAAAAAATAGAACAAGATTACCATTCATTCCACACTTTCATTTCCAATAAGGCATTGTTGATTAAGAATTAGCTCCAATTAAATTTTGCCCCATGACCTACAACCACTAAAAGAACAATTAGACATTCTTAGGATCCTAGATAAGCTTGGGTCCTTTAAAATTCAAGTTCCTAATATTATTTGCATTTACTTGGTTTTTATTGAGCTTGCAATTTTTATAAAAGCAATACTTTTCAATATAACCCAACTTGTTAAAGAAGAAACATGCATAAGGAGAAGAATAATTATACCTGTTACTTACCTTACGCCTTTGGTTTTGCTTTGGGTAGTCTCTAATATACCCTCTATGTAACCTTTTGAAAAGGATACTTATCTTTGTTTTAAGAATACTGTCTGTTGTACCTTTTATTAGGTTCGAGCATTTTGCCTTTATCCTTTTCTTTGAATGTTTCTTGATTTTCACTTTTTGATTTGACGAACCCTATTTCTTTCTTTGTTTTAGATGTATCTCCAAATTCGAAACCAAGTTCAGATTTTAAATTATCCATTCTTTGACTAGAAATCAACATTTGTAACTTCTTATCACTTTCATCAAACTTTTGAAATGTGTTTTTTATTGACTTAGATAAATCTTCCACATGATTTTTTAAACTTTTGATCTTTTCTTTCAAAATAAGATTTTCATGTACTAAAGCTTCTCTTGCAATAGGTAAACCTTCAAAATCATTTTAATCAACCAAAAGCTTGTTTGTTTGAACGAGAGTTTGTTTTTCATTCTTCAAAGCTTTATTTTTACTTTCAACTTTCGAAATTTTATCATTAGCTTTTGAAAGTGATTTTAATAATTTATTGAATTCAGCAGAAATACCATCAAGTATATAATCTTTATCGGATTCAGGTTTAGAACTTGCTTCTAAACGTGCCATCAAACATAAATTTGCTTCATTAGCATTATCATCTAAACCTTCTTCCTCAGACTCTGACTCATCCAAATCACTTCATGTTGTTAGCAAGCCTTTTTGTTTCTTTTTGTATTTATGGAGCTTTTTCAATAGTAGTAGACATTCATATTTAATGTGCCTAATCTTTTTGCATTCATAATAAACAACTTCCTTCTTTTCTTTAGCACTTTTTACATCCATTTGATACAACTTAAAAATTTTTCAAACAAGCAAAAGTAAGTAACAATCTTATAGCTTCTAATTTAGCAACAGGAGCATAGGTTTTATCATAGTCTATTCCTTTTTCCTATAAATAACCTTTAGGTATGAACTGTGCTTTGTTTTTTATTATTTGTCCATGCTCATTCAGTTTGTTCTTAAATACCCATTTAGTTCTAATGATTGACTTGTTTTTAGGTCTTGGAGCTAGACTCTAAACTTGATTTCTTTAAAATTGACTGAGTTCTTCTTACATGGCCAAGATCTAGTTACTATCATTTAAAGCTTTAACAACTGAGTGAGGTTTAATTTTGCTCTCTTCTTCTTCTTCTTTTTTTTTTTTGAAGTCTTTGAACAGGTTTTTGAACTATTGTATTAATTCTTCCTATAAAAGCTTTTGAAACACTTTATGAAGAATTTCAAACTATTCTTTTTTTTAATTAATTAAGACCTTCTGAATAAGTTTTTGAATGTACCTCAATTTACAATTTTAAACTTTTTGAAGAACTTTTTAAATACTTGCAACCTTGTTATTCATTAGTGTTCTTCTCTTTTTGTTATCATCAAAATCCATGAGAGATATCTAACAAACACATTCTTCTTTCCATCTTTAACAAAGGCATATGTGTTCTTACACCAGTCATGAGTAACATGTCGATTGAACAACTAAGGCCGTTTAAGTAGCAAATGTAAAGCTCTTATAGGGACAACATTGGAAACTACTTTGTCTCTGTAAACGTTTCCAACACTAAATGGCACAGTTACTTACTTAGTCACATGTAAAGCACCCTTATTGTGAAGTTAATGCAACTTATAAGGTTGGGGATGCTTAGAGGTTGATAGACATAACCTCTACATAAAAGATTGTATAACTACGTTAGTACAGCTTCCTCCATCTACTATAATGGTGTACAATTGCCTTTTGATGGTACATTTTATATGGAATAAATTTTCTCTTTAATCTTCTTCAGAGTTAGGTTGGGAACTCAGTACTCATCTCAAGACTAAGGTCATCACTTCTCCCTGGCCGGCATAGATACAAGTCTCCTCTTCTTCTTTGACTTTGGCATTTCCAACATCTTTTTCCTCCTTAGGCTCACTCTCGTTGGTGCTATCCACTATATCTCCTCGGAGCACCATAACACGTTGGTTTGGATACTTAGCAGCCATGTATCTGAAGTTTAAGCATTTAAAGTATTTCACCTCACTGGTTTTCCATCTAGAGGTCTTTCCTTTCTCATATGTTCTTAGGGTCGGCCTAGCTTTGGTTTGACTTGGTTGACTTGCTCGGCCTTGTTCGCTTGCTTAGCTATTATCAAGTTAGTCACTCTTGTCTTTGATTCAGTATGGCCTCCTTGGCTTAGCTTGAATAGGTCAACAAGGAATAGAGGTTTGGGAAAATGCCTGCTTAGGTTGGCTCGAAGCACTTTTCCTTTGATTTTTAACCGTCTAAGCTATCTTAATTGCCTCTTCCAAGGTATAAAACTTCTACACTTGTACAATGTTGTAAATTTCATATCTGATTCCAGAAATGAACCATGATACTGTGTGAGCCTTGGGTTCATCCATGTTGGCCTAAATCATAATCATTTGGAACTCTTTTGCATAGTCATCAACTGTTTAGCCTCCTTGGCAAAGTTCTTACAGCTTTGCAAATGTATCCTGTAAATAGGTTTTGAGCACAAATCTGCCTCCTAACAACCTTTTCATCTCATCTTAAGTCCTTACATCTCTTCTTTCATCTCTTTCTCTAGTTGCATTTAGGATTTTCCATGACATAGTGGCATGCCCAGAGAACTCGAGTACAGTAAGTTGGACTTTCACAGGTTCTATATATCCAAAACAACCAAACACCTTCTCTACCTTCTCTTCCCACTCTAAATATTCATTTATATCTGCACTTCCACCGAAGGGTGGGATTTAGACGTTGATATTGTCAAGTTCTTAAGGAGCTCGAGGTCCTCACTCCTGTGCTCAATAATAACTAGGCTCTTCTTCCTCCTCTCCATACTTGGCATCAATCTCCTCATCATCTTCCTCAATTTCCTTTAACTCTAATCTTCATTTAACAACTCTATTTGTAGCTCCTCCAGCTCAAGGGGGTCAAAGTGGGCAATGGGCTTGACCACCTTAGCCATAACCTTTCTCTTGAATATTTTCAAGTAGGTTGTGCAACAGGATATCTGGGGGTTATTGCTTATTAACTTGTATTGCTGTGATTAGACTCTTAACAAGGTTAGTAAGTTTGTTAAGTTTGTCATCAATTAACCCAGGGGAGTTGCTACCATTATGACCACAACTAGATTGAGCACCATTACTCTGATCATCAATAACACCCTAAACACTCGAATCTAACATGATACAATGTCTCTAAAATAGATTAATCAACACAGTACATAGGAAAATAATGCTTTTGTACTTCCCAAAACTTTAACTAACACACCAACAAGTTTAATACCCAATAACAACTTAAATAGAATAGAAATGAACTTGCTCTGCTTTCTTAGTGAAAAACAAGACAAGAATATTGTAACAAGGAAATCACAATTATTAATACACAAATCTTCACTATACAGCTCACAATTCCAAACTTACTTTACATGAACACACTGTAATAGCTATGGAAGGAACATAGAAACCACTAATAGCAAAGCAAACCAAAAACTTCATTGCAACTTCACATAGTCCCTCTTGGAACTGTACTTTGATACTAGCGAAGTTGATGCATCTCTGAGGTTAAACATATGGAGAAGCATCACAACAAAACAAACCAAAAGAAACAAAGAAAAACTAGCAAAGTCCAGGTAGCTACCAAATGGATATGATGCACCACTTGATCCTACTTAGCCTACAATCCACTGGATGTGACTCACCAATCTACACTAAAAAGTCACTCACCACTACTCCTTGCTAAAGAGAATGGATAAGAGTTGATGGACAATGAGAACATTAAGGTTACTTGAAGGAAATGCGAATAATTTCTACATTGATGATCAGTTGTCTACGCACAAGTAAGGGCTTATATACCCATCTACTAGGGTTACTTTACATATATGAGAAAACAAAAGAGTATTTTTACAATTAGGTTACATAAAATATACTAAAAGGGGTAAAAGAGATAAAGAATATTTAGTACGGAAATGTAAGAATCATTCTGGAATGTTGTGTTAGAAGACACGTATTACTTGGTGGTTAGACATTAGAAATATGATACAAAGTAGGCGAAATAGAAAAGTGTTTGTAGTTAGGGGTCGACCTGATCTAGATCAAGTCGGGAGCTAGCCAGTCCTGCTGTAGAGTAGTCAGTTAGGGTTAGGGTTAGATGCTTCTGGTTAGCTCAGGATATTAGTTCGGATAGTCTTGCAGCTATCTTCTTGGATGTTTTGTCATAGACAACTGCTGAACAAGAGTAGGTTTAGCATACGTGAGGATCTGATAGTTAAGTTGGCAAGAGATCAGTTCAAAATGAGAATCCCCATCTCGAATATGGCTTTAAGCTAGTATTCTCTACGCAAGTCCATGGAATCCTCTAGCTCGATTACATGTGATTAGTCTACGGGGTTGATTCCTATTAGGAACCCATAAGTTGGGATGATTTTAAGGATGCATTTATGAATGAATATTATCCTACCATCATCAAGAATAAATTGAGGGAAGAATTTTGTCAATTGAAACAAAAGGGAAGGAGCATACAGGAGTATGAACAGGATTTTAATCAGTTGTTGAAGTTTTCCCCCTAATCTTATCAAATTGATGAGGAGACGAAAATTGACGAATTTAAGATGGGACTAGATGTATATTATCAAGCTAAGATAAAGAGACTACATACCGAAAGGTATGTAGATGTGGTTAATGAAACCTGAATATTGGAATAGGTAAGGGATATGAAGTGTGAGGAAAGTTCATCCCATAAGAGAAAAGCAAGCTCGAGTTTTGGGCAAAATATAAGTAAAGGGAAGGGTAAGAGGGCATATCAGCCACCAATGGGGAACCGAAGACCTTATTAACCTCCAAGTGGGATTCAAAGGCCTTACCAACCTCTCATAATTAATTAAGGACCTCAAGGAATGGTACGTACATGCTGGAAATACCATAAGAATCATAAGGCAGATGAATGTCTAGAGCTATGGAGCAAATATTATCGTTATGGTGAGGCAGGGCACATGGCAAGGTAATGTTAACAACCTAAAGATGTGAGATGCTATTAGTGTAGCTGATTTGGGCATACTATAGCCTAATGCCGATTTAGAGCATTAGCTAATCATGCACTGGCTCCAGCACCTAGACTGGAACTTAGGAACAACAACAACAACAATGCTAATCCTCGTAAAGCGAGCCAAAGACCTCAAGGCCAAGCGAGAGTATTTGCAATGTAGCAAATAGAGGCTACCTAGGATGAAATGATTATAGGTTAGTTATCAAACCATCAATAATTTTAAAACTTTGCAAAGTACATTTATCTATGACTCCTTTAGTTAAAATATGATATGCATGCTACTTTAAGCATGGTACAAATAGGCAATAATCTTGCTTATACCTTATTTGATTCTAGTGCAACATACTCATACATATTAGAAAAATGGGTAAAGGATAAGAATATGCCAGTAAAGAATTTACAATATTAATTAGTGGTGTCTACACCATCTAAAGGAGAGAAGGTAGTAAGTTATAAGTTTGAAAATGGTAATGTGATCTTAGAGTCTCGACAACTATTAGTAGAGTTAATAGTATTAGACATGAAGGGGTATGATATAATCCTTGGCATGGATTGGTTGACTAAACATCATGTGCACTTAAACTATGAAAAGAAAGTCTGAGAATTCAAAATCCTTAGAAGAGACCCTTTTAGTTACAAAGGATGTCCAGTTTGTCAAGCACCACAACTAATTGCGTTTAGCAAAGCATGAAAAGCTACTAAGAATTGGGTATATTGGATATCTAGCTTCGATAATGGACACTCGAGTGGAAGAAATTAAATTAGAGGACATACCTGTGTTGTGTGAATACTCAAAAGGTTTTCCAAAGGAATTACCTAGTTTAACTCTAGATAAAGAGATCAAATTTGGTATAAAAGTGGCACTAGGAGTTGAACCAATATCGAAGACACCATATCGGATGGCACCATTAAAGCTAGTAGAATTAAAGAAAAAAATACAAGAGTTATTGGATAAGGGCTTTATAAGACCCGATGTGTCACCATGGGGTGCCCTAGTGTTGTTCGTGAGAAAGAAAGATGGGAGCTTACAATTGTGCATTAACTATTGTGAATTAAATAAGGTGACGGTAAAGAATAGATATCCATTACCAAGAATTGATGATTTGTTTGACTAGTTGAAAGGAGCCAATGTGTTCTCCAAAATCGATCTACAGTCGAGCTATCATTAATTGAAGATCCATGAATAAGATATAGCAAAGATAGCATTCTGAACTAGATATGAGCATTATAAGTTTCTAGTGATGCCATTCAGTTTGACAAATGTGCCAGTTGCATTCATGGATATGATGAATAGAGTTTTTAAGGAGCACTTAGATGAATTTGTTGTGGTCTTTATTGACGATATATTAGTATACTCCAAGGATAAAGAGGAACATGCAAGACATTTAAGGATGGTGTTACAAACACTTACGGATCATCAACTATATGCTAAATTGAGAAAGTGTGAATTTTAGCTAGAACAAGTTGGATTCCTTGGTCATAATGTGTCTAGTTCTAGGATTACTATATATCCTACTAAGATTCAAGCAATAATAGAATGAGCAAAACCAAAGATGGTAAGAGAAGTGAGAAGCTTTCTTAGCATGGCAGGCTATTATAGAAAATTTGTGCAATATTTCTCCAAGATTGCTCTACTATTAACTCAGTTGACCCGAAAAGGTGTTAAGTTTAACTAGAATGATAAATGTGAAGAGAGTCTTTAGGAGCTTAAGAAAAGATTGGTAATGGCACTGGTACTAACTGTACCAGATGGCGTTAGTGGATACTCCATATATTGTGATGCATCAAAAAATAACCTAAGATGCATGCTTATGTAAAATGATAAAGTAATTGCTTATGCATTGAGACAATTGCGACCATATGAGCAAAACTATCCAACTCATGATTATGAACTTGCTATAGTCGTTTTTGCATTAAAAATTTGGAGACACTATTTGTATGGTGATAAGTGTGATGTTTATACTGACCACAAGAGTTTAAAGTATATATTTACATAAAAGGAGTTGAATATGCACCAAAGACGATGGCTGGAGTTGCTAAAAGATTATGACCTGATGATAAATTACTAACCCAGTAAAGCAAATGTTGTTGCAGATGAATTAAGTAGAAAGGGGTGTGAAAATTTAGCAGCCATGATTGCAAATAAGAAAGAGATGCTCAGAGATATAGAAAGGTTACAATTGGAAATAAGAACATATGAGAATGAGCTCGATTTGGCAACTTTGATTGTAAGATCTACACTTGTGGACCAAATTAAAGAGGTACAAGCACAGGATGTAGAAATTAAGAAGATTAATGATAATTCGAAAAAGCATCCTAATTTTGTACTCGGTGAGGATAGAATCATGAGATTCAGAAATAGAGTGTATGTCCTAAAAAATGTGGAGGTTCAAAAAATAATAATGGAAGAAGTACACAATATAAGTTACTTAAGTCATCTTAGAAAAAAATGTACAAGGATGTAAAAATGAAGTTTTGGTAGTTAGGAATGAAAAAGAGCATTGTTGAATTTGTCACACAATGAATTATATGTCAAAGGGTAAAGGTAGAACACTAAAGGCTAGGAGGATTGTTGCAACCACTTCCTATACTAGAGTGGAAGTGGGAACATATCATGATGGACTTTGTAATTGGATTACCTAAGACATAGACGAAGAATGATGTGGTATGGGTCATAGTAGACAGGCTGATGAAATAAGCTCACTTTCTACCATTTCATCTTGGAATGCCTTTATCAAAACTAGTAACCCTATATATAAAGGAGATAGTACATTTGAATAGAGTTCTAGTTTCAATAGTCTCAAATTGAGACTCGAGATTTGTGTCAAGATTTTGGCAATCATTACAAGAAGCCATGGGTACAAAGTTGAAGTTTAGTACTACTTATCATCCGTAAGCGGATAGACAGTCGGAAAGGACGATTCAAACATTAGATGATATGTTAAGGACATGTGTACTAGATTTTGGAGGAAATTGGGATGATCATATGCCACTAATAGAGTTTACATATAATAACAGCTACTATAACACTATTCAGATGGCTCTATATGAGGCACTTTATGGGCGAAAGTGTAGATCCCCAATTTATTAGGATGATATGGGAAATAAAGAGATTGTTGGACCAAACATGCTTTAGGAACTTAAGAATAAGGTCCAGATAATTAGAGAAAGAATGCAAGCTGCACAAAGTAGACAAAAAAGTTATGCAGATGTGTACAAACGACCCATAAAATTTCAAGTAGGAGATCACGTATTCATAAAAGTGTTACTGATGAAAGGAGTAAAAGGAAAGCTAAGCTCGAGATATATTGGACCTTACCAAATAATAAGAAAAGTTGGAAATGTTGCCTATGAGCTTAAACTACCTATAGAGTTAACAAATGTACACAATGTTTTTCATGTTTCGTTATTGAGGAAATTTATTGCAGACTCTTTAAAAGTGTTGGAAGCTTCCCCAGTTAAGCTTAAAGAGAATTTAACTTAAAAAGAAAGACCTGTTAAGATATTAGGTAAAGCGGTTCAACAATTGTGAAATAGAAACATTAATTATGTGAAAGTTCTTCGGAATGGTCACATGGAAGAGGAGGTGACTTGGGAAACCAAGGAGTTAATATGGGTTAGACACCCTGAGTTGTTTATAGAAGGTTAGCTCCTATGTTCTTTCACTATAGATAAACTACATCCTAAAACTAGTGACCCTTTGTGTGTTGCTTAATACAATTAATCAGTATGTGTTATTTGCTCAATACCTTTTTGAGCTTCAACCATCAGTGTTAACTTTTGTGTATGCTTTGCTTAGTATCTTGAGTAAATAACCTCAAGAGTTCGATACATTCTGAGTTTCAAGGATGAAACTATTTTTAAGGG